>CM076579.1:368887506-369083853 GCA_034641835.2 Pinus albicaulis
CTGTTCTTCATTTTATTTTGTTCTCCACTTCCTATCTGTTTCATTCCATAAATCACCTTAAGAGATCCTTTTACATAAGTGACTTGCCCCATGGATCCTTCTTGAACCTTGTTTTCCAATTAAAATCCTCCTATGACTCCATAGCCCAATGGGTAAAAACTATCTTTGCCTTTTTTCTATCAGCCAAATCATTCCTTCACTTGCAAACATCTTCACCCTTCATTTTGAACTGCCTTCACCTTCATGTCTTTGCCCAACCAAAACAAGCAAAACAAAACTCATGCTCTTCATAACTAGCCTAATACCACATTTCAGGCTTTAAAGATCACATATTTAAACTCATTTATAGAGAGATCCCTCTCTGGATTTAGGAGGGCTAGATCCTTGAATCCCAAAGCAGTTTTATGTTACCTCTGTAGTTGGACTTTTGCCAACCTTGCTAATTACAGGGACCCTAACAGTAGGCATGCCAATGAGATCCATTGCATATGACTTTACCCAATGACTGATTCTTCTGATTGTGTCAGTGGCTAATGGAAACTTCCAAGGTTCTCGATGTAATTCCTTGCCCAATCCACACTTTTCAAGAAGTTATTGGTTGATATAGATATAAGTAGAACCTGAATAAATCAAAACTGAAATGATTTTCTTTTGTAGCTTACCTTCCATCTCAATGATGGATGCCTAGTGATCTACTTGGTGATTTTCCACTGCAGCATAGATCCTTGGTATACTCTAAGCCACTTCATCCACTGTACTTTCCTCCTGGGCATTGTAAATATTTTTCGAACATTCTATTGATGTGGGAAATCTCTCCTCTTTTGATGCCTACCACGAGTCCAACACTTGAGTGGTTCTCGACCTTCAAACTTGGGTTGTGCTAACACTGGTTGCTGCACATTTTTTCTTAACGAAAACATTGGGTCTTTGTTGAGACTATCGTACTTGAACTAGGTGCTTCACTTCCTTTCTTCTTGGGTTTTTCTTGGGCCAATTCTTACTACGTCCAACATTTCTCTTGGCCTGCTAGCTACTCCTAATTTCAATCTTGAATTTTTCTTGTTCATAGAAGTGCCCTAATTTCTTGATAACATCCTTCAAAGTTTGGGGTTCCAACAATTCAATATTGTCCCTGAATGCTATAGGACGCTCGCTGATGAACCTCTAATCTTGACCTTCTCATCCTGAGATTTGGTACATATCTCAACAGTTCCAGAAATTTGGTATCAAACTCATCACTGGTCAACTGACCCATTTTGAGTTCATAAAACTCCTTTTCTTTACTTTCATAGTACCATTTATATAGGTATTTCTCTCTGAAGATATTCTTAAACCCCCCCCATGTCAATTCATTATCAGAAATGGCTCTAGCATTGTTGAAGTCTTCCCACCATATGTCAGCTTTTCCTTTCAGGTTGTATAAGGTAACTTTAGACTTCATATTCTCAGATTAATCATGTTTTATGTAAAATATATTCATTCCTAGCAACCATGCTTCTGCATCCTCTTCTTCTTCATATCCCCATCAAATCTAGGTGGATTTTACTTCTTAAACTCTTTAGGAATATGCTCCTTTCCCTTTTCCTTACTTACTGAGTGATGGTGATGTTGAGAATGGTGATGCTTAGAGGAAATTGACTTAGATGGTCTGTTTAAATGCTTCACCAGCGTGCTGGTCCCTTCTCTTGGAGTGATAAAATTTTTACCTCCTGGCACAATGTCCTCACTTCCTTTCTTATGCCTCTTTCTGAATTTATCACCAACTTCCCCATTTATATCTTCATTTGTTGCTCGAAATAATTTCTCGTCTCTATTACTTTACCTCCTCTTAGATTACCTTTTCCTCTTCCAATCTAAGAGACTTTGCAGGATGCATTGATCTTTGCTTGCCTTTATTGGGCACTCACCAACCTCTCATTATCAACCTTAAATAATCTCAGCTCATCCCTTAGGATTCTTTTGTTTAATGTTTCTTGTGATTTGTTGTTAATCACTCACATTGTTAGAAATTTCAGAATAATAATGCAACTTGGGATCAATATTTTACTATGGAGATTTTGCTATGAAAAAACAATCATGTTAGTGTGTCAATTATTTAAAATCACATGCATCAATAATTTAGTCCCTTCAACATGATAATCATACAAGCAACATAATCATGACAAAAACAATCAACATATTCACGATTTACCGCCATCAAACACACAAGATGACCATAGTCATATTCTGAGAAAATTTTCAATAATAATGGTTTCTCTTTCTTTTTCACAACTAGTAATCAAGAAAGAAATTTTACTTTTAGCACTTAAATAATTAATTTTCTTCATTTAATTTTTTTTTTACCATCACTTGCTTGTGACGAAAGCCCATCGAGTCTAGTTTTTAACCTAGATAACTCTGATACCACTCTGCAACCTACTCAACCCCTTATTTCACCTCGAGGGATGGAGTATAAAAAAAATTATCCATCCTTCCTCTCATTCCCTTTCCATTCACCCAAGTGCATAGGCTATGAAACCCTCCATGGCCTAAAATCCCTTCACTAATGGCTCTACGCCATTGGTCCTATTTCTATGAAAAATGAACATCTTAGGACACAAGGCCGGAACTCGCAAGCTGAAAACTCTCTTCTGTGCCATTTATTATTCTGCCCAGGTCCTAGTCCCATTCTTCACAAAGTGACCAAGGGTCGGGCTTAACCCATAGCCCCTTTCATCCCGACTCCATCCTTCATAACCTCCTATACTTGTCGAAGTCAATCTCCTGAGCCATGTGTGTCGTGGGTTCAAACCCCTTATACTCTGATTAGTATTGTTTTCAAGCACAATCATCCTCCCAGTCCCGACATTATCATCTCGGTAGTATCCAAAAATACTATTTTGGTTAGTCACCAACCTCTCTACTCCAGGCTTACCATGAGAGCAGGCCACCGTTACATCTCCTCATTGGCTTAATCACCCGCATGTCATTTTCTTTCACCATTGTTGGTCCACGAAATCCCAAAAACTTCCATGCGACACTACTTTATTCCGCCTCACAATGGAGTTAGGTTGATATGGTTACGAGCCTGCTTCTTCCCAATAACATCAGTACCATGCTTACATGGATGGGATACATGATCGACCAATGTCATCACACTAGCTTACCTTCCCGGCAGTTGCAAATAATTTCCCTCTTTATTCTTCCAGGATGAACCTCACGACTTGATTTGGTAGGTGGGCCAACTACCAATCAATAACGTTATAGCAATAGGGCGGCCCTACCACACAACCATTGTGTCATCCCATTAGGCCTTATGTTGGGCCTCATATATGCCCATGTTTTCATCATAAAACATCATTGTTTATACCCTAAAACCTTAGGTTTCTAGCCCGTGGTATACCCTAATTCTGTCACTTTTGGCCAAATACTCTCTATGGTTGATTATAAACAATTTCTTCACTTCTCTATGATTAAAGATGATTTTTTTCATGTTTTACTGATGACGGTTTTTGTTGAGGTACATTTATTATAGGATTCCATCGCTGAAATCCTCACAAGCCAATTAAATATGGGAATGCCTAATTTGGGGCTTTGGCACTTTCAGCGTGCTTCCAGAGAATCCAAGAGAGGTTATTCTCAAAAAATATATTATTATACCTCTCCATAAGTTGGATTTCACCCAGCTCATTCATATGGGTCTCTAGAAGGAAATTACCCAATTTTTCCAAATTTGTAAAAAATTCTAAATGCCAAATTGCGCCTCAATTTCCATGCAGATGAAGGTGAAGGAAGAAATTTGGGCACATGGGTGTTGATCCCCATATAGCCAATTTACTAAAACTATAACAATTTTGAAAACTACCTTATGGTTTTGGATATATTCATGGGGGACTAAGGCCAATTTATGTAAAATTCGGAATTTTCCAGATTTCTCAAAATCCGCCAAACAACCCTGTTATGGTCAAATATCAATTCCTTTATTCCATATTTGTCCTTTATATGTCCTAAATATCATCAACTATCAAGCTAAGGACTAATTCAAGATGTTGAGGCTACTTTTTGTCTTTTCTTCCTTACCTTCTTTGCCCCTTTTGGCCTAGATTTGACACATATACTTCCTTTTTCCTCTCCAAGTCCCTAAAATGGCCAGACCTTCATCAGCCATGGTTAAAGGTAAAAACAGTACAAGTAGAGTTGTCTTCACTATTCTATAGCTAGTATTAGGCATTTTTAGTGATATGCTATTTGTCAACTTACCACTATGGGCAGAACAATGGATATATTGAAGGATTTGTTGATTAACTCTGTTGGCTTGGAGGAAGTTATGTATGTTAAGAAATCCTACAATGGATATGCAAACATAGGAAGCTCCAGCTCAAGCCCCATCTCGGCAAATTCAACGTCCTTCTAGCACTCTGACATAGTCAAAAGTGTTGAAGGGCCAGCGGGCCACTCTAAGCATAGTGGAGTTCGATTGATTCAAATTAGATCTTTTTTTTTCATTATAGTTGCAATCAGTTGTAATAGAAACTAATAGTGTAATTTAGACAAGGCAATGCCAATTTCGTAGATTCCAGATCTCTGTCTCCATAGCCTTGCTATGTCATGAAACTGTTACTAAATTTTCAATGTAAGGATGCCTATAAAGGCAGAGACTCACCTTTTGATGAGGGAGGTTAATATACTACATCTTCCCGCTATCCATTTACGTTGTGCTCTGGTGTTCTAAAGCAGAAATCGATATGAAATGCTGGTGTGTTCTTGATTGCTTGAAGATTGTCGTGGGTGTGATGAGTTTCTGAAGCAGATTGTTGTAGGTGTGAATTAGTTTGTAATCAGCGATTTCCTGGGTGTGGCAAGGGAACACCACAACTAGTTCAGTCTAGTAGAGTAGTTAGAGGTAATTCATAGGCACTGTGTGGTTAAATTATTGATTGCAACATTAATTATTTTTGCAGATCGATTCATTTTGGTTTGATTTACATTGCCAAAGTTTCAAAGATTTGAATTGCAGAGTAATTGGTTAAGAAAATCGATTTATGTTTGGCATAGTCCAGCTTTGCTAAAGCTTTGAGGATTTAGTGATTCCAATTACAGAGTTAAGTAGTTGTGATTTATGTTGCTGGATTTACATTTGCTGAAGCGCCCAGAATTTGGGTGATTTAAATTGCAGAGATAATTAGTTGTTATAGTTGATGTATGCTTGATTTACATTTGCCGGAATCCCCAAGATCCCATTGATCTGAATGTAGGAATGCAGAGTAAATTGAATTAAAATTTGGTTTTGACTTAATGTACATTTGCTAGAATTCCCAAATATCATTGTTTCGAATTCTTGATTGCAGAAGTTAATTATTCCTCGAAATCAACTTGTGTCGTGGCTTTAATTCCTGTTGCTATCATATAAAATAATTGCTAATTAGATGCTCGAGTGCCCAGTTGTTTGATTTTGGAAATCGATGTCAACATTGGGTTTACATTGCCATAGCAGAGTAAGTTTATATCCCCACGATCAGATTGGAATGTCCTCTTAAAAACCCCGTGATTATAGCTGAGGGTGTGTTCGATTTATCCCATAGAGACTGCGTTCCATTTGTTAACACATGTGTATCGTTCTGACTTGAGCATTTTCCAGAAACAGAGTTGAGCAAACAATCTGTCCTCTCCCTAAAAAAACAAATTGCTGACTGTATTTCTGCATGGATGAATAAAGCTTGATTGTATACATTTGATTCAATTCTTTGATGAGAACATTTCGCTGAAATAGGCATTGCTAAACCAATTCCAGTAGCAGAGCACAGCTCGGATTGCAATTAAGATTCAATGGTTCACTGTTCTGTGTGTTGAATGACCCTATGCATTAACTAATCTGCGACCCATTTATATGTGCATAGCTTGAAGACCATAGTTCAATTGTTGTAATAGATAAATGTCATTATTAAGTGAACAATTTTTCTTGAATCAGATGCACTTGGGTTGAAGAGGTAGAATTTTGTTTACCTTAGAGTTTGGCTTATCATAAAATAGGAGTGGGAAGATTCATTGTAGAGTGATAGGTGTAGGTCCTTTTTAGGTCTTAGCTGGCAAGTGACGAAGAGACAGTGTATTGATTAGGTGGAAGAAAATGGATGATTCATAGGGTAGATTTGAGCAAAGCCTTCTTCATTTCTTTGGCATGATTAATTAGATGTTTGCAGTCTTTTTTTATCTTACATAAGATTAGGGTTTGTAGTGGGAGGTCAAATATTGGTTGTACCATTTAAGTTAAGTTGAATTAGCGAGATTGCTTGGAGTGAGTGCATATTTCCTTAAAGACAAAATCTTAACTAACATCCTTTTCTGGATTGATGCTTGACATTGTGTGTTAGGTACAAGCTTTACAATTCCATATCCATAAGAATGGTAGTGAAAAAGTAATTTAAACCCCTGCAACTTGGTTAGAAAGAGATCATTCCTTAAAAGTTGAAACATTTTATGGCAAGCTTCAGAGGATGGCTAGATGACTGTCAGTGACAAATTATGTGAATGTGTCAAACTTGTAGTTTCGAGATTGAATCCATTTCCATTTTTGTGTCTTAATGCAACATGCGTTGATTGAATTAGGAACATTATATTATTGCAGAAACTAAAGTGTTGATTGTTGTAGATTAGGGAATCAGTTCATAAATTTACTTAGATTAGGTAATTCCTTTTAAGTGTGACCTCAAAAGATTAGAATTAGGTTTTTTTTGAGATTTTCTTCAAGTAGTGAGTTATTGTTGCTATTGATTGGTAATGGTTTTGATTTCAGACTTAATGTTTAGATAAGTAGAATAAATATTTCCAGTTTTCAAACTAGAATTTGTTGATCATTCCTATTTTCATGGAGAGATGAATTGATTTATTTTCAAGAGTGTGTGTTTATAGATATTTTTGTCTGCCTCAATTCTTGAATCAAATAGCATAAGGAATCATTAAAACTCTGACGTACAACCTGAATCAAGAAGTGCAGTGTAGCTCGTGTTTACGAGCCCAGATTTAGAAATTAAATATTAAGGGCTTTAATTCACCAATTAAAACTCTCAACACCTTACCCGGTGCCTTCGAATCTTTCGCACTAACAATCCTCTAGGTGAAATTTAGCGGGCCGGCGTGATATGTGGTCCAGTCCTTAGCCAATGGTGCTACCACAACAGAGCGGGCCCAAACATGTATACCTATGACATCATCCCACTAGGATTTTCCCAATGCTTGCATGGATGGCCTACGCGGCTGGACAATGTCATCCCACTAGCTAACCTTCCTAGCACTTGGAAATAATTTTTCTCTTTGTTCTTCCAAGTTAAACCCATTGGGTTGATTCGGTAGCTGGGCCAACTCCCGACCAATAACATTATAGCAATAGGGTGGCCCTACCACGCAACCACTATGTCATCCCACCGAGCCTTACCCAGTACCTTCGACTCTTCCACATTAACAATCCTCTGGGTGAAATTTAGTGAGTTGACGTGATATGTGGGACAATCCCCAGCTAATGGTGCTACCACAACAGAGCGAGCCTGACCACGTATACCTTCGACATCATCCCACCAGGATTTTCTTGGAGCTTTCGCCTGTGCACGACTAAAAACTTGTCAGGCTATTCCTCCAAAGATGAGCTATCCTGTGTGGCCCACTCAACACCATTTCCATTGACTTATGCTTTGTTCGCTGCCATCATGTCCATGTTGATGCCATTATTTTACGTGATTTGGGCTAATCAATTTATGTCACCTGTCCTCTCGGAGGAGAGAGAGAGAGAGAGAGTCCTTCAAGGCCTTGTTATACAATTCATCTTTGCTATAAATGAAACCACCTAGTTCCAAGGTTTGAATCCAACACCACTCCTTCGTAGATTGTGGTTTTTGGAGGGGTTCCTCCAGAGTAGCTCTCCACCGTTGATCTGCACGATGAATTGGGTATAAAACCACTTCTGGGAACTCAAGTATTTTCTATCGGGCTACCTATAGTGCCACTAAAATGTCACCACGTGGTCCGAAGCTTTCTATTTCACCCTCTCCTCACCCTTCTGGGCTAAGTGTCTAGCTTACATGGGTTGTGGGCCAACCCACCCACCAATAAAACACATGGGACATGCATCATGTGTCATGTCAACCCTGTGCCTCTTTCCTAACGCTCCTTAGATTGTGCTTTTAGAGAGGATCTAGGGTTGAATCATTGAGCTCCCACCTCCAGGGCACGACGATTAACTTTCAACCAATCACTGAGCTTTTGGGTTGAATTTATAGCCATATCATCTAAGCTAAAAATGTCTCGACTATTCACATTATCAATAGCCAACATGTTCGAGTTTTCTTCTTTCCACGTCCTCATGCCGTCGGCTAATCATGTTTGAGGGAAAATATGGCACATCAATGAAGTGTATCCACAAATAGGGTTCATATTAGTGAAAGGATAAGGCTACCTGATCCTTGCTCTTAAGCTCAAAAATCAGTCCCTTCACGTTCCAACTAGGCTCACATTGATCCCTGCCGTGGATCAACTAGAGGACCTCAGTCTTTGTTTATGTAATGAATTGAGAGAGAATCTCCACGATCGATCAATGCTAGATTATACCATTGCACATGAATTCTACAACTAATATTCTTGGATGTGGATCCATCTCAGAGGTCAGGTAGACCTCTAGATATTCTTCACCGAAAATTTGTTTCTGTGCTCATGAGAATCTAATACACTTCATAGCGTTACCCCTCCTGAGCTTGGATGTTAGATGTGTCAAGTGGGTTCTAGCCCGTGGGACTTCCCTGCCATTGGGTAGGGAATTCCTTGCATGGCAGCATAGGTGATCATGCGCCCATTACCTACCATCATCTTGGTGCAGGTTTCCAAAATGTTTCTACTCCACCTCCTAGAATCCATTTTAGCTGTACAAGAAGCTGCTTGTCATTGATCAAAGGTTTTTGTGACATTTGGCTATTCACATGGACCTGTAGCCCTTAATTCCAAAGTCACTATGGCGTGAATGGGGGCTGCTGTGAATGTAAGATTGAAGGAAAAATAGTTAAGGGTGTCGAGATCAACCGAATCTAGGGAAGCTACCCCTAACAATCACACATTGGTTTCCTACCGACATAATAACTCGCAAGAAATTTAATCAAATGTATATAATGACTGACTATGGCTAAGAAAGGGTCTTACATGTAAATTTTATACTATTAAAAGTGTTCTCAGAACCCACTTATTTTAATGGTTTCATTAGAACTAGTTTTGATAGGAAATATATCATTATGTTCATTCAATTTTTCTACTATATTGTTCCTGGGCACACTTAAGCATTTTATTCAGAGTAAGAGTCCACCTTAGCTATGTAACTTAGGCATTATTATTATGGGGTTCTTTTCACGTCTTAACATTATATACTTTGTGTTCTCCAATAGTTGACTATTAAACATATTTTATTTCTAGTTCAAGAACCAACAAACATGTACATATATACATATCTTTAGCATACAAGTCGAGAAAATGTCCATTCATGATTACACAACAGGTATATGCAAAGAGACATAATTTCAATCCCTATTTTCTGTATCCATTAAAAAAAACAATGCAACATAATCCATTAAATGCAAGTAGTATTCACAAATACTTATCTTTAAGCATGTAGGGAAACTAAGTCCGGGACTATGACTCTCCACCCAACCATATACAACTACAACCATTGTTACTTGCAGCTACCACCCATAAGACAGATTCTAGAGTACGCGAGAGAAATTCTTTCCTCTAGTACCACACACAAGCTTGCATTCAATTCAAGGACTTTAGAGGACCTCCTGCCTCAATCCCATCAACTATTTACTTATTTATTACTTGCACAAGGAGTCCGAAGGTGCCCATCCTCTCCCCCAAGTGCACATACAGTGATTAATCCCCTCCTAGGGTGTCCAAAATCCACTGTAACAATGAGGGAAGTAGCCAAATAATGTGATTAATCCTGTATTTTTTTTGGCTTAAGGATGGTCTCCTCCCAAGATGTTACAGCAAAAAAAACTGACTGTCTCAACCCGCAGCCTCTAAGGGACCCAAGCTATTACAATGCTCCAGAGATTTCATCCCACCCACAACCTCTAGGGACCCAAGTTGTCACAGGGTTCTAGGGATATTATCTCAACACACAATGTCTAGGGACCCCAAGCTGTTGAAGGGATCCATAGAATAGCACTAAACCCACAACCTCTAGGGACATAGAAATAATCCCATTCTCTTCTCTTCTCTTCTCTTCAATATGTTTGTTGGAAGCTTCTGTTGAAGGCATGACTTCGAGTCATATTATCTATCTCCTAAGATAATTTCTCTGTTATCCTCCTCCATAAAACTCGAATGGGTCTACCATCCTTGTATCCTCATTTTTCGAATGCCTTCATTTTTTCTCGATAAATTTTTTTGTCCATTTTATTTACCATTGCATCCTTCCAGTTTGTAGCTTTGTAGATCCTTCATAAATTCATTGGCTCATTTCTTAAAGCGTTTTATCAAGCAAGAATGGGATTGATTAATTTCCCTAAGGCCATTTAATTTTAGGAGTGAGTTTATTAACTGCTTGCACTAGCAAGCCATTAATGGCTACCATTCCAATCCATGTTTCTCCTTGGCACAATAAACCACATCCCAAGCAGAAATTCTCCACCCCTAGCTCTAGAATCTGCGTCCCTTGACTCAGTCCCATATTTCTTGAATTTCAACCTTGAATGAATGTTACATTACATATATTACATGGCTCATATGATAATCTTGGGTGTGTTGAAATGGAACCCTAAAGCGGGGCTTCTAATATAATTTTCCCTTAATTAAATTGGAGGAGAAATTGTAATTTAATCTCATAACAACTTGTATTAGTTAACTAAGTCAGAATGACTGATTTAGTTTAGGAAATTTGAGTTGAGGGTCTAAGAGGATGCATGTAGAGTGATTCCATGATTTAAGGGGGTCCAATTGTAGTTTTGCATGAGTCGCAATTAGTTAACTCCAAAAATTGAGTTAAAATAAATTTAACTAGTTCGAATTGATTGATGATATAGTGAGAGGTCCAGTGAATTAAATATGATTTAATTCAGAATGAGTGATCAATCAGTTAACTGATAATTTGATATAAGTATATGTTTGCTGTCAGTTCTGAGGAAGACCCAGTTGAGACATAGGTTAAAGGGAAGATAACTATCAATTGTATAATTAAAAAATTGTACAGGTCAATTATGGAGTCAGTTGGAGCTCCTTGATACATTGCGCAATAAATTATATGGATTTTTATATTCAATAGGGATTTAATTCCTCAAGGAATGCGTGAGCAAAGAAAGTTGAGAAGACACAGAGAATTGGCTAAGTATTTGTCCTATATCAGTGTAAGACAGTTGACAGAGTGCAAGAGTTATCTTGTGAGAGAAAGAATTGTATTGTTTCATGATCCTTGAATTTATACAATATAAAGATAACGGGGTATTAGGCAGTGTGCTTTCCCTGAATACATCTTGTGTTTTGTGATTGATTGTTTATTTCTCTTACTTGTTTATGTGATTGTGTGATCATCTTTTGTTTATGAAAATTATAGAAGGGTTTCAATATCTTATTTTATTACATTATAATATTAGATTGAATCTCATGGTTAGATTTTCTACATGGTATTAGAGTGCCAAGAATCACAATAAGAAGAGAAGAATCGAGTTTGTTTTGATCAGGTTCAAATTTATAGATTTATTCTTTGGTATCCTGCAACAGATCAAGATGTCTTTCAATGGATTGAGACTCGAATATGCAATCGAGGGAGATTCAAATTATATTGCATGGAAGGAGAGGATGGAGGCATTTATTGAGGACAATGGACTGAAGGCTTTCAAAGATGCTGATGTCTCGTAGCCTGCAGTAGCATATTATCAACTTCTTGATGCATGGAAGAAGAATGTTGCAAAAGTGAGAAGGATGTTTTTAGAGGGAGTTCAAGACCATATTGTCTCAAGCCTTCACGATAAGGTGACTCCATATGAGATTTGGAAGGCCTTAACATATATGTATCAAAATAGTAGCGACCATAAGAAGCTGGTGCTGAAAGACAAGCTCAGGAAGATAAAAATGGAGAAGGGCATCACGATCCAGAAATACATGACCAAGTTCACTCAATGTGGAGATGAAATTGGAATTTTTGGGGTCATTATTTCCAGATATGATTTGGTGAGCCTAGATATTGTAGGCCTTCCCAAGACCCGGCATAGCTACCGGGAATCTGTTAATGGGAGGGAGCAGCTGCCAAATTGGGAGTGACTTTAGTATGATTTGGCACATGAAGAAAATATGTCATGCATGTACCTAGTTTAAAGAAGAATTTGGTTTCTATTGATATGTTGGAAGATCATGGATATGATGTGATTTCCAGTGAAGGAAATGTTTTCCTTCGTCACAAAGCCACATGGTAGGTGAAAACGATTTGGGTTCGAGTGAAGAACCTCTACAAAATTAATGTGGAATATTGCACAACATTGAGCAGTAAAGCATAGAAGGTGGTGAGACGAGACATCTATGAGTTATAGCACAGGAGGTTGGGCCATATTCACCACAACACTTTGAGGATCACACAACAGATTTCTACAGGGATTTGAAAGGGTACAGTTGCACAGAGAGGCACATTCAAAGGGTGTACCATGGGGAAGCATACAAAGGCCACATTTCACGATAAGGAAATCTGAGCAAGGCCAATCCTTGAGAGAGTTCACTCAGACATGCATGTACCATTCTTAGTAGATTCAAAAACAAAGAAAAAATATTTTGTGATTTTTTTTGATTATTTTTCAAGAAAGTGTTGGATTTTCTTCATGCGAAAGAAATATCAAACGTTCTCCAAGTTTTGTGAGTTCAAGGAAATTTTCAAGAAAGATACAGGGAAGAAGGTGAAGGATCCGAGGAGCGACAATGGTGGAGAATACATCTGTAATGAATTCAAGAACTTATGTTCCTCAGAAGGAATTCGAAGAGAATTTATTTCACCTCATAACCCACAATAGAATGGGGTTGTAGAAATAAAGAAAATAGTTATTGTGGGAGAAACACAAGCTATGTTTCATGATCAGGGCCTACCATTGCATCTATGGGTGGAAGCATGCAACACATTAGTATTTGCTTAGAACAGAAGTCCTCATCAGATACTTGGGATGAGTGCACCAGAGGAGGATTTTTCAGGTAAGAAACTAGATGTTTCATATTTTAAAATTTTTGGCGCATTTGACCATTACCATGTGACCAAAGATGCCAACAAGAAGCTAGAGCCAACAAAAAAGTTGAGAATATTTTTAGGTACACTGATACACCTCACAACTATCAAGTGTACTTTCCAGCACATTGGATGGAAGTGGTCAAAATAGATGTAAAGTTTGATGAAGACAAAGCCATGCGATTGTCCCTTGAGATGGAGTTTGAGTTGAATACAATTGAGTAGCTCTTAGCTCCAAAGGATGAACCTCAAGATGTGGAGAAGCCACAAGAAGAGGAGTAGAGAGTGGTAGAAACTACTCGTGTAGATCCATCCACCAGATATTGAAGGAAGTGCACCAAAGAGGCTAGAAGATTATTGCTGAATGCGAGAGATAATGTGGTAGCACCCACATGACAATGTGAGTAGAGAAGGTCCCCATAGTGGTACACTGGATACATGGCTCTTATAAGTGAAGGCATTGATATATAACCCTCCCATTTTGAGGAAGCAGTACAACAACCAGTGTGGGATGATGCCTTGGTTTAGGAGTATGACTCCATTTTCAAAAATAGTGCATGGGAAGTTGTCAGAAGACCAGTGGGAAAGCCAGTGGTAGGATCTAGGTGGGTATAAAATGATAAATAGGTAGAAAAGGGGAGTGTGGAGAAGCACAAGGCTATATTTGTGGCCAAAGGTCTCTCTCAGGTGGAGGGGATTGACTATTATAATAATTTTTCACTAGTCACAAGGTACTCATCTAGTAGATCCATCGTTGCCTTCTCAGCATAGATGGGATGGAAGATACATCAGATGGATATAAAGAAAACATTAATCAATGTATTTATTGACAAAGAAGTGTACTTTGACTAGTCGGAAGGCGTTGAGACCTTAGAAATGGAGGGGCATGTGTGCATACTCTAGCGATCACTATATGAGTTGAAGCAAGCACCCCATGCTTGGTACACTAGGATTGATAGCTATTTCACTCGGTTGGGCTTCACCAAGAGTGAAGTGGATGCGAACCTATATCATGTTGTGGTTGATGGTAATATTTTTATTATTGCGATTTATGTTGATGGTTTGATATTGACAGGTGATGAGCCACTCATAAATTTTTGCAAAGATGATATTGCAAGAGAATTTGAGATGAAGGACATGGGACTCTTGCAATATTTACTTATATTGGAAATATGGAAAAGAGATGGGGATCTATTTTTATCTCAGGGAAATTATGCCAAGGAGATTTTGAGGAAGTTCCACAAGGAGGGCAACAAACCCATGGAGACTCCTCTTGCAGGAAACTAGAGGAAGGAGGATGCTACTTCGGGTGAAGTAGTGGATGCTACTATTTACAGGAACCTACTCGGTTCAATCATGTATTTGGTGAACACAGGACCTAACATATGCTACTCAGTTAACCAACTGATCCAAGCTATGGTTAAGCCAACCAATCTCTTTGGGAAGGTAGGGAAGCATGTGTTGAGATATATCAAGGATACTACAAATTATGAATTATGGTACAGACAGATAGAGGGAGTGAGGCTTCAAGGCTTCACTGATGTATATTGGGCAGGGAGTCCATCTGACCAGAAGATCACATCATGAGGCATCTTCAACATAGGATCAAAAATAATTTCTTTGTACAGCAAGAAACCGAGATTAATTGCACTCAGTTCAGGAAATCCAGAGTACATGGTGGCCTGTCAGGCAGCATGTGAGGCCAACTAGATGAGGAATATACTTGTTGGTTTGTTTGGTCAACAGATGGATCTGATAGTGATACATTGTGATAACCAGAGTTTCATCAAACTCTCGGTTAATCCTGTATTCCATGACAAGTCCAAGCATATCGATATCTAGTATCACCATCTCAGAGATTGTGCTCAAAGGAGGATTATGTCATTAGAGTACATTCCCATAGAAGAGCAGGATGAAGAAATATTGACAAAGGTGTTGGCAAGAAGAAAATTTGAATTCCATAGAGACAGGATCGGGGTAGAGGATAATCCCTTTCTTGTTGAGAGGGAGTGATGAAATAACACCCCAAAGTGGGGCTTCTAATTTAATTTTCCCTTAATTAAATTGCAATAGAAATTGTAATTTCATCTCATAACAACCTATATTAGTTAACAAAGTTAGAATGACTAAGTTAGCTCAGAAAATTCAAGTTTAGGGTCTAAGAGGATGCATGTAGAGTGATTCCATGATTTATGGGTGTCCAATTGCAGTTACTCATGACTTTTAATTAGTTAACTCAAGAAATGGAGTTAAAATCAATTTAAATAGTTCTAATTGAGTGATGAGCTTGTGAGAGGTCCAGTGAATTAAATATAATCTAATTAACAATGAGTGATCAATCAGTTAACTGATAATTTACTACAAATAGATATTGCATTGTAGTTCTGAGGAAGACCTAGTTGAGACAAACGTTAAAGGGAAGATAACTATCAGTTGTATAATTAGAAAATTGTACAATTCAGTTATAGAGTCAGTTGGAGGTCCTTTATGCATTGCGCAATCAATTGGATGGATTTTACTATTTAATGGGGATTTAATTCCTCAATGAATGTGTGAGAAAGGCAGGCTGAGTAGAGGTGGAGAATTGGCTAAGTATTTGTCCGATTTTGCCTAGATCAGTGTGAGATAGTTGGCAGAGTGCAAGAGTTATATTGTGAGAGAAAGCATTTTATTGTTTCATGATCCTTGAATTTATACAATATACAGTTAACGAGGTTTTATGTGGTGTGATTTTCGTAGATACATCTTGTGTTGTGTGATTTATTGTTTCTTTTTCTTACTTGTTTATGTGATTGTGAGATCGTGTTTTGTTTCTGCAAATTGTAGAAGGGATTCAATATCTTGTTTTAGTACATTATAAGATCATATTGAATCCTATGGTTAGATTGTCTACAGGGTGGGGCTGTCACGAACACTTTCAACAAATTCACTTCACTAATTTCTGACCTCTGATGCATTCACCAAAAAAATCATCATCATCAATATCAATAATGTATTCTCTACATTCTTGCACACCTTTCAGACACCAAATATGATGCATACTACAATATGAATACGATTTCACCAACAACAACCAACACTTGTTTAATCTTTCTTCTAAATAATTTAAGATGATAGTTTTAGTTTTTGACTTTAGTTATGTTTAGCTCATAATTTACACTTAGAAGAGGTTTTGATATCATTATCTTCTCGATTTTCAATTTATGTTTGCTCATCTTGATGTGTTCAAACTATCTTCGATCACTAATCTATTGTTATGATATTAAATTATGAGTGGAATGTCTTATTTTGAAATTTTGAACTTTAGCTAAGTTTAGCTGTTATCTTATTCTCCTGAAGTCTTTTTCTTGTCATTTGTTGTCCAACCTATTTAAACATGAGTTATGCATGTGTGCGACTCAAATTCCATATTTGCATGACATACTGAACTCAAGTCTCTGAGTTAATTTATTGGTTTCATGTAATATGATAAGTTACATGTTTATCTATGAGTTTATCTCCAATTCCAAACTTCGCGAACTCCTATATTTGGCTAGATTTACAAATACACTACCAACTACTTTAGTTATCTGCCGACTTCACCAAGTGCCACTTGGATGTGGTTAAACTGCTTTCTAAGTTTATTTGAAATGTCAAATATGGCACACACACTACTAAATACACCAACAAATTTCTCTGTCCATCGCCGAATGGATAAGATCATGTCTGGTGGTCCCTTCACCCATACGGATCAAGGTTGTGACCTTGAATTAATGAGTCTGGGGCTTTTCACATTATTATAAATCAATCGACGTATTGACTATCCAACCTAGAAGCTCATGTCATGCTTATGTCATTTCTACTACATGGCCTCCTATGAATGGTCCACGTGTCACCCGAACATAGGTAACTTAGGCACTTTAAAATTCCAAATCAAAATACCACATGTTATCGTCTTAGAGTGCCATGTCACCTGTACTTATGTCATGCTGACATCATCCCAAAAATTTGAGCTTCTTGCATAATGCTGATGTCATGCGCCACCATGAGTCCACTGTCCTTCCACATTATCTCTCTCATATAATCAAAATATGCTATGTTTCCTTTTGAGTGTGATTAAAGCTTTGTATAGAAGTTTGCTCCTTCGTGCCTGCGTTTTACGAGTTAAATGAGAGTAATGGTATGAGAAAGGTGATGAGACTGTTTTAAATGCGAAGGCAGATGAAATATATTATTTTAATCGTGAAACGACTTTCAATCAAAACAAAATTTCATTTACCATTAATTGTCAATCCAATCATTTAATCTAATCATTAAAGCGCATAACAGATTTGATATATGGGAAGATTGCCTTTGGACAACGCGCCTACATGAATCTGCGACATTGCGATCTGTGATTTGCTGCGCAATATCGCAATATCGCAAAATGAAACCATCACAGTTAAGTAAAATAGCACAAAAGCGCAACTTGCGTAATAGCGCAAAAGTGCACATCGCAAATCTCGCAAAAGCGCGAAATTGCAAACAGCGCAAAAGATATTCATTTAAATTTTCTTTTTTCTACGCTATGCGATTTGCGACCAATATGTTTATTGTATAAGCTTTTTGGGATCGCATTATCGCAAAAGCGCAAAATCGCATTTTTAGTTTAATAAAAGATATATACCATTTTGCAATGGATGCGCTATTTTGTTTAAAGAACAATTTTATTGTAATCTATCATAAACTTAAGTGTTTCTTAATGTTATTTCTAAGGGATTTCTCTAAGTTTATGATAGAAAGTTTTATTCGAAAGGGAAAACAAATCCTAATTGATTTTTTGGATTTTTTAACTAAGGGTCCCCATTTATTTAGTATTATTACTAATATTAAGTAAAAAGGGGGGTTGTTGCTGGTCACAACATGCTGACAACAGTAAACATTGTGAATAAATAAGAGAGTTTCATTGATGTAAAAAGTATTTTTCTGATTGATCATTGTGAAAGAGTTGTAACTAATCACCAACAAACCACATGGTATACAATGTTTTTTCATCTCTCCACTTGGGTTGCAATGTTTTTTCATCTCTCCCCATTTAGCATCAATGGAAAAGGGAAACATACACTACAAGAAAAAATGACATTGGTGAATGCCATGCTTATGACAGACCTTTAAGGTCCATCACCAATGTCACATATGGTGACAATCCATAAAAAAACATTGTTGTAAGTGCATATAGGGACAATCCTTTAAGGCTTGTCGCCAAATAAATTTTCAATGACTATTTTGGTGAGGGTTGTTAAAGGCCCATCACTAATTCTCTCTTTGGTGACACTTCTAGTGATGATATTTGATTGATCCTCACCAATATTCTTTGCCATTACTTTTGGTGACGTTCTAAAACTATTTGTCATCATTGATCATTCCAATGAGTTTTTGATGATGCTATGTGCATGTTACTATATTTTTTGTCAAAATATCACGATTTAAGACCATTGTTTTGGAGTATTTTTCATTATGTGTCCAAGGCCATATAGTGTTTAGAGTCAGCAAATTTGTTAAGAGGTAATTAGTGTGTATCATTTCCCTCAAGTAATGAGAATATAGTTTTCCTATGAGTCAATAGATGATTCATCTATATTAGGTTTATTCTCTAACAAATTCCCTTTATATAAAGTTCTACTAGTGTCTATAGAGACCATATTATTTAATACATAATAAAGCTTTGTAAATTATATTAATGAGAGAGATCTAACACTCCTCAACACTCTTGGCACATATTAACATGTTTTGGTGCACACTAACATTTGTTGGCACCTCACATGTCTTTGAACATATTTGTACCTAGAACATCTTATCATGACTAAGCCACCCAAGCACATGTTGGAAGGCCCTACCATAGCATAACACTCTCCTAGCATGTGTTTCCATGCCTTGTAGTCCCTAGCATGTTCTGGAACACTTTGACATGCATTAACATACATGATCACTTGGGACACATTGGAGCTTAGCATGTATTGGAACCTATTATTAGTGTGCCTAGCATGACCTTTTTGAAAAAGATAGAGTCTTGAATTATTAACCCTCTTATTTGTTAATTTCCTTCCATTTTAGCTTGATTATACCTTTTGTTTCCTTGATACTTCTTGAAACATATTGGCATACCCTGACACCCTACACATCCTAGCATTCCTTAGCATTTTTCATGTCTTGCCACTATTTGGCACATGTTAATACACACTGAAACTCCCTAGCACACTCTAGAACTTGTTGACATTCCCTTATATTCACTAACATGCCTTTCTAGTGCTTAACATACCTTGTTACTCCCTCATTGGCATGCTGGCTAACACTCATTGACATTTCCTGACACAGCATCATATTCATTCACTTCCATGATTTTTTACCTAGTGCTCCCTTATGTTGCCCTAGTACTCCCTAACACTCCTCAACATGCATTAATACTATTTATCACACCTTATCACTCTTTTACATACCCTTGCACTTCAAAACATGCGTATCACTCCCTAACACACATTGTTACTTGGCACGTGTTTGTGCTTGGCAAGTATTAACATGTAGAACATTCATTAATATGGCTTGGTATGCTTTGGCATGGTTTGATATTAAAATTATTCAAGATCAATTATTGGAAAGTAGATGATAAGTAACAGAGGATGATTTGGCACTTAGAATGAAATGACACTTGGCACTTGGCACCTATTTCCACCTAGTGTTGGTGTGCCTAGCATGTCCCTCCTTGAAAAGGTAAATCGATTACTTATTAACCCTATTCTGTGTTCATTTCCTTGTGGTTTAACTTGTTTCTCCTTTTTGTTTCCTTCATAGTCTCTAACATGTATTGTCACACCCTTTCACATATTGGCATGCATTAGCACTTGACACATATTAGCATATTTGACATGCCTTCGAACTATCTAGCACATGTTATCATTCCCTAGCATGCCTTGGAACTCATGCCCTCACAACTAGCCTAACATTTTTTCACGACTTGGGAACCAAATCAAGTCCTTAACTACTTCCATTCATGTGACATTGGTCTGCTTCAACCACAAAAACTTGACCAATTTCACCTACTAAAAGTACATTGTGCCTTTTTCACTGAAGAACTGGCTATACATCATCTTAGCCCACTCATGTCCAAGCTGAACTTGTTCCACTTAAGAACTTACCAAGACAAGGATCTCATCTAGCCATGGCCATAAAACAACTAAGAAACATAGGTTACATAGAAAATATTTCACATGTATGTCCAGTTCATATAAACAATAGAGAATTAACTAAGAGTTTGCAAGAACTACATGATATACAAGACACATAAGATATAATTTGGCACAAGCTGAGTGCCCCAAAACCTATACAAAACAATGTACAATATGCAATTGTCTTAATTGTTTAAAACATGAGCATTCGACCAAATTGTGCCACATGTCATATAATAATAATAGTTAAAGGCAAAATAGTGTTGTGCCCAGAAAAAAGTCTCCCTTTGTCTAAAAATACTTTGTCGAGCCCCTTATCGCAATCATAGGCTTGCCTCTTGCAAATCCTATTATGAAATTCTTCTAACACACTTCTTCCTTGGCACACTTGAATTCACTGACACTCCTTGACACACACTCTTATTTGTTCATTTCCATGCATTCTGACCTAATTCTCCCTTGTGATGCCTCGACACTCCTTAACACTCCTCAACATGCATTGACATTGTTCAGAATTGTATAGCACACCTTTTCATTCCTTGGCATGCCATAACCCTCCCTAGCTATCATGCCTCACAACTACGATTACTTAATTTGCAACTTGGGAACCCAACCAAGTCCTCATTTGACTACAAGAGGTTGACCGAGTTAGAATTAATACAACTAGAATATGTTTTTGAATTGTGTAGCTTGGGAGGTACTCCACAAAACTCATGAGATGGGTTTGTGTGAGTTTGGTCACAAAATGATTTTTCGGCAAAGAACCCAAGTGAAGGGGTTTTGGACCCAAGATGGGGTTTAAAATATAAAAGAAATTTAAAAAGGAAAAATAATATTCATAAGGTCTAAGTGGATAAAGCCCATAATTTATAGAAGGTTCTTAATAGGCCTAGCTAGGAAAATCTATTTAAGGAGGCCTTAGTATGAAGGAAAGAACAACAAGTGAGAAGGAGCTCATTTGATCAAGGACGCTAGGAGAGATGTAGTCCTAA
This sequence comes from Pinus albicaulis, assembly GCA_034641835.2. Taxonomy (NCBI): domain Eukaryota; kingdom Viridiplantae; phylum Streptophyta; class Pinopsida; order Pinales; family Pinaceae; genus Pinus; species Pinus albicaulis. The sequence goes on from CM076579.1 coordinate 368,908,893, forward strand.
AGTAGGTAGAATTAGAGTGTTGAGTAAGGGTTTCTAAAGGGATGTCATGATCACTCACCAAGAGAAATATCTTCATGTGAGGGTTCACAAGAGTGTCACATATCTTAATGGGTTCTATATAGGAAGTGGGATGGAATACTACTGGTTCTATTATGGTATATCGAGCTCAAGAGGGTCGGCTCATCAGAATTTGGGCATGTGATTTCAGTGGTGTTTCTGTGTGAAGGCCGCATCAAATTTTGAATTAGTAGAGAGGGTTGAGACCCTATATTTTGGTGGTTATTAGGGTAAAAGCTCTGTCATAAAGATGTGTAATATTGATTGAGGTAACCGTAGTTTGAGGATTGTAGATATCTAAAGTTCAAGTAAATATTTAGTCAAAGAAATGTCTAGATCCATATGAGCTAGGTTGAGTCCCTTATGGAGGAAAGAGTTTCTTTTTCTATGGGAAGATAGGGTTTTCTCTAAAGAAATTAGAATAGAAGTATAATTCCCTAGTTAGGGAGGCTTCCTAGCATGTTGAATCCATAAGGTATGCCCTTAATACTGTGACAAATATGCATAGAAGAACAGGGTTCGTGACCCTTACAGAGAGGTTTATCTCTACAACATATATCACAAATTCGGAAGACGGTTTGCAGAAGTACGTGGGGAGGTAGAAAATCCAAAGGAAGGTGGAATCTGAGTAGAATATTGAGCAGAAGAAATGTGCCATATTGGGAATGGATTGACATGAAAATAAGTTGATTTTGGTAGAATATCCATAGAGTTTTGGACATAGATCTAAAGAAACTTATACATAGTTAGTCAATGGACTGTTAGTTGTTAGTAGGTGAAAATGCCTCATTTTTAACACCTTTCCTACCTTAAAATCACGATCATAAACCCTTGTTTTATCCTCATAAACCTCCGTATACCTGAACTAGTCCAAGAAATTTGTCTTATGCCTGCACTTGTTTATATCTCATACTTAAGGTTTAGTAAGTACTTAATTAGTCATTTTAAAATATATTTTATGCCTTTAATATTCTTACAGCTAATATTTCTCTTCCTAAGTTATTTTGATAAGCGAATGCATTAATATCGAATCAACATGGTCTAGTGCAGGCATATTCCTGCACGGTTGGCAGGTGACCGCTCGAAGACTTCTGCAATAGCTCATTACCTAACACGGGCTCTTCGTTCCAGCTCGACCCATTCACTCGTGGTCATATTAAGTGAGACTTAGAGTGGAGGATTTACCAACTAGTAGTTAGAATTCTATTATAGCCGATGGCCTATTTCGTAACGTTGGTTGTTATTTAGTTCAAGACAAAATGCTGGAATTAGAATAACATTATGTACTTTTGTTGTGGCAGAGGCTAAAAGGGTTATATAAATGTAGATATTAGATAAGAAATTATGGAGAGATATCCATGCTACTGTAACTCTAGAAAATTTGTAAATTTTTGTTATCGCCCTCGTTCTAGGCTGGATTTTACTTATCATGTATTTTTGCTAAATCGAATTAATAAAAGGAGCTATGCCATTTGGTTTACATCTTGTGTTTTGACCTGTCATTTATGAATATTTGAGCTCTGAAGTTTTACATTTCATAAACGGGAAACGAGCTGGTTGGCTAGGGCCCAACCAACCCAACTCGTTTTCCCTCTCATGCTTTCATCTAGTGAAAGGTGTGTGTGTTGATTTTATTTATGCAATGTGTGGATTGAATTTGAAATTATTTTCTTTATAATAATTCCGATTTCAGTTCTTTAACATTCAAGCGTGATGGATTTGTGGTGTGTTTAATTACAGTTCGATTTATTTTCACTCATTTTATTTTCCACGAATCGTAATTGATTTCCGCCTGGAGTAGTGCAAACACATTTATGCACTAGTGCAATTATAGTTTCTGCAACTTATTCTTTCGATTCATCACATGAAGATTGTTTAATCTCTTTCCTTTGCAAGAGTTTGATTTATTTCCGCAAGTGAAAGTTCATTAGTAAATAAGAGTCTTTTCAATATTAAAAGTTAAATCTTAGGAATTAAAAGATATTTGGTTAATTGATGAACAAGTGCTGTTACATTACATCGATCTGTGCCTGCACTTCATATTTCTAAAAGGAAAGGATTAAAACATAAATCTAAACAATTAAAAGGAACCTTTTCGAGTCTACAAATATTAGCGGCAGATCTGATTTATGTAAGTAACTATCAAATAGATAAAATTTTGTTGTCATGCTTGAGTTATTTCTTTCAGTACGTTGAAGAAAGTGTGGTTTAAATTTTGGAGTTTTATTTTATTTCAAAATTATTTTCACTGCAAGATTCAGTCTAGTTGAAGCATTTATTTTTCCTGTGCAAGTTATTTCAGAATTCCAATTTTCTCTTTGCAAATTTCTTTCATAGATTAACACGTTCTTTCTTTTCTCGAAAGTAATTAAAAAATTGGTGCAAGAATCTCTGTTATGGTACAGGAACCAATATATTGTTATAGGAACAGAATTCTTGAAGCCAAAAGCTTCGAGCCCCCTACATGAGGACATAAATCTCCAGTGCAAGTAAAAATATGCTTCCCACACCTAAGTACTGTACCTATACTAGTGAAAGCAGATGGTAGGAGTACAGGAATAACAACTTCGTGCAGTAAGACAAATCCTTAAGAAGGCAGATCTTTCCAAGGGTGCACTTCTGAACCTGCCAATACCCATACTGGAGATAAAAATAGAACTTCATTTCAACAATCAAGTTTGTTTACAGTAAGTGTGAGAGTTACTTTATTTGATTTCTTTGCAAGGTACTTTCTTTCACTTTCCGACACTATAAATCCTTTGGTGTAAATTGCTGTGTGATCATTCTTTTCAATTCTGCAAGATCTTGATTTGATAAGTAGGAATAGATAAGAAAATTTCATACCACTTTTGGAATTTCCGGTGCTTCATCTTTAAGACTACGGACCTTGGGTTGAAAATTAAGTGTTGAAAGGAGTGTGCTTAACTGCGATACCTGCACCCAACATTTTGGCGCCCTTGGTGGGGAGGTGATTAGAATTGGTAAGAATTTTCATTTTTTCTAAAATAGGGGGTAATTTTGCTATTATTTTTCTGCATTGTGCTTCTATTGATTGAAGGAATTTATAGGTGTTGAGTTACTTTTAATTGCAACATTTTATTGATTTTTTGTTTTGTTATTCTTTGAAATGAATGCATAAAAGGGGTAGGGGTTCAAAGCCCACTAAGGGTCAAGGAAATACTAGTAAATCTGAAAGAAATTCTCATATTGGGCCTTCTTTTGTAGGCACAAAGTCCAAACAAACCCAGACTCATCATGCAGGAACCGTCCACTTTGATTCTGGCAACAATAGTCGAGGGGTGACACATCCCACAAAGGGGAAGAAGGAGACTATTGGAACCCATAGTCAACCTTCTTAGCCTATTGAGAGTAGTTCGATTGGAGGAAAAACAATGTCAGATCATGAAGACCATGTTGAGGAAACTGACGAAAATCAAGTAAATGAGGAACAATCCACTTTTGGATTCCCAATTGTGGATCCTGATGTAATTGTGCAAATGAAGAACATACCATTATCAACCCTTCCTCATTTCTATGGTAAGATACACAAAGACCCATAATATTTTCTATTTGAGTTTGATATTTTATGTAAGAGCTATGATTATTCATTTGATGCTCATAAATTAAATTTGTTTCCCATAACTCTCAAGGATGCAACATTGCGCTGGTTCATGGGACTAGGGGAAACACTATAGCTTCTTGGGAACAAATGAAGAGAGTGTTCTTGTCAAAATATCAGGAGTATTGTAAAACTAGAGATATTCAAGATGAAATCTTTACTATTGTGCAAAATGATGATGAAACCCTAGAGGACTACTTAGAGAGATTCTTGTATATCCTTCAAAGGTCAAAGCACAAATTTGATCTTAGTCGCATTATGATCTTGTTCTTGCGTGGAATTATTGATGATGCTAGGAATAATTTAAATCTGTTAGGACAAGGATATATTTCCCATAACCTTTTGATCAAATCTATGACTTGTGCAGGAAATTATCAAGGAATCAATACAGATCCGGTAAAGGAATTCGAAACAGAAATAAGAAAACTGAATCTACTGATGCTATTATTGTTGGATTGGAGAACAAAATGGATAATATGAAAATTGAAATAATGAATACCGTTAGTAAACAAATATACTCTTTGAAGTTTTAGAGAAAATTGTAGATGAACAAGAGTCATTATCTATTTTTTGTCCAAAATGTATAAAAAATCATCTTTTAAGAGATAGTCCTCTTGATGTTAAAGGAACTAATAAATGTGAAATTTGCGTAAAGAGCCATGCCACAGAGAAGTGTCCTTCCATACCTGGGCTGAAAGCTGTATTTGAGGGAGGAAAACCTGAAGCCGAATCATTGCATGCTATAAGAGCACGAAGAAACTGGCCTCAAGTAAGTGCATGTATGGCTCCTGAAATTCCGCCACATTTCTTTGGTTATAGTGCACATCCATAGTCCTATCCTAACACTAGTCACTCTCAAAATTGGCATCATGGGAACTAATACAATTATGGACAACCCTCCCAATCTTGGCAACAAGGGTGGAGAGGGCCAAACCATTCACAACATTCCTATCATGCATCAATGCAGTATTTCCCTCCAACATATGCACCTTATCCAATGCCGCAACCATCATTACCCCAACTGAGTCAACGTATGCCACCATTACCTTTACATCCACCGTTTCAACCTCGTCAACTGCCTACCCAATTCATACCAAATCCCAATAACAAAGCGATACAAATGATCCATTCTATGAACCCGATTTTCCATCCAGATATCAGTCTATGCCAGTTGGAGTCAATGATCTCCAATTGAGATCAAGGAAGATAGTAACCTCAGAAAAGCAAAAGCAGCCCATGGTGATTATTGAAGAGAAGGGTGAGGAGGAAACTCCTAACCATTCTATGAGGGATGTCACCATTAAGCCCATCCCTGTACCCTCAGATCCTTTTCCATCCTCTTCAAACCAGCCTCCCTATCTAGAGAGGCTAGTTGTGGAGAGGAATGACCCCATTCCTGAGTCTAGCTTGGCTTTTGAGCTTAGGAATATTTTTATAAAGGTACATTTTCTCCAGGATATCAAATAAATCCCAATTTGTACAAAAATAATTAGGGATCTTTGTCTCAAGAATCTAGGAAGGAAAATATTGGAACCCCAAACAATTCAATTTGTTGGAAGAGCAACAGAGTTAATGACATAATGTATACCTATGGAAAAATACATTGACCCTAGAAACCTTGTTGTCTCTATTCAGATAGTTGATGTCCTTGTCTCTAATGTGCTTATAGACCTGGCCACATCCATTAATGTTATTACCAAGAAAACCATGGATCAACTTGGATTGGTCTATATTCATCCTACTCCTACTGTGGTTGAGTTGGAAGACATATCTAAAATCAAGCGAGAAGGAGTGGTGGACGATGTGATCGTTTCATTAGATTATTGGGAATATCCCGCAGACTTCATTGTTCTTCAGCCAAAAAATCTTGTGGGAGGACATCCCTTGATCTTGAGACAACCATGGCTTGCTATAGCCGATGCTTACATTGGATGCTGTTATGGTCACATGTATATTTCCCATGGAGATTCTAGGAAGAAGGTCACCTTATATACACCTACTAGATCCATTCAGGAGCTATGAGACACCTTGTTGCTATATTAAAGTAGTGATGAGGAGACTCAGTCCGTATCCATGTTACATAATTGTGTTGAGTCCTCCCAGGAGAGTGAGATACATGACTTCCTGAACAATCAAGACACCATGCCTAATTTTGAGTCATTGAGCCAAATTTTTAGTCTGGATTTTCAGGAAAGCCACAATTCTCAAACTCCCTCATCACCATCTCTAGCAACGCCAGTGTGTGCTCTTGATCCCGATACCACTCTTATTGAGATTAGTCCAGGAAAATCTTTGCATATCATTTCAGACTTGGATTCATCCCAGCAAGAGCAACTTGTGAATTTGTTGCAAAACCATCTTTATGCCTTTGCATGGGGTTATGAAGACATGAAAGGCATCCCTCTTGAAACATGTACTCATCATATTTATATTCAGGATGGATCCTGACCTGTTCGACAACCCCAAAGGCAATTGAACCTAGCTCTAAGAGATGTTGTAAAAGAAGAATTGCAAAAACTCTTGGATGCTGATTTTATCTATCCTATTTCCAACAACCAGTGGGTATCCCCATTGGTGTTAGTCCAGAAACAATATGGGAGATGGTGAATTTGCATTGATTATGGAGAACTGAACAAAGCCACTCTTATGTATTACTTCCCCCTTCATTTCATCAATCAGGTGCTTGACACCCTTGCTGGTAAGAAGTAATTCTCTCTTCTAGATGGCTTTAGTGGTTATATCCAGATACAAATTTCACCCGAGGATCAAGAAAAAATCACTTTCACATGTCAATGGGGTACATTTTATTACCGAGTGTTTCCCTTTGGGCTATGTAATGCCTCGAATACCTTTCAAAGGGAAGTCCTAGCTATTTTTCCAACCTTGAGTGTGTAGAAATCTATATGTATGGCTTCTCTATGTTTGGTGATTAATTTTAGGATAGCCTCAAAAATCTAGAAAAGGTGATTCTTCCTTACCAAGAAGATAATATTTCTTTGAGTGATTAAAAGTGTAGATTAATGTGCAAAGTAGGTGTAGTTCTTGGTCATCCCATTTCTAAAAAAGGCATCCAGGTTGACCCCACAAAAATAGAAATCATTTTGAGTCTTCCTGCACCCAAAACTCAAAGGGAAGTGAGGTTTCCCAGGTGATGCAGGCTACTATGGGAGATTCATTAAGAAATTTTCTGGGATATCAACCCCCCTTTTTCCGACTTTTAGCCAAGGATTGTTAGTTTTCTTGGTCCACAGCTTTCCAATAGTCATTTGAGACATTGGAGGAGAAACTAGTACATGCACCCATTTTGAGAGGACCAAATTGGTCCCTGCCATTTCACATCTCCTCTGATGCCTTAGATACTGCTATTGGCGTAGATTTAGGACAGGAAGAACACAGACAGTCCTATGCTATCTACTTCATCAGTAAAAACTTATCACCTGTTGAATTAAACTACACAGTTACTGAGAAAGAATTTTTAGATGTAATTTTTGCTATTAATAAATTTAGACACTACATTATAGGGTATGAAGTCTTTGTTCATACTGATCATTCCGCAATAAAATATTTGATAAATAAACCTTTAACTAGCGGTAGAGTGACAAGGTGGTTATTATTATTACAGGAATTTAATATTACTATTGTTGATAGACCAGAAAAATCTAATGTAGTAGCAGATTATCTTTCAAGACTAAATAATCGTAGTGAAGTAATTCCTATTGATGATTATTTTCCTAACGAACATATTTTCACTGTGTCAACAAAATCTCCATGGTTCGCTAACGTAGCTAACTATTTAGTCACCAGAAAGACACCACCTCACTTATCTTCTCATGAAAAGAGATATATTATATTGAAAAGTGCTGCATACTCCTGGGTTCAAGGAGATGTCTTTTACATTGGTCCAGACCTTATTATCCAAAGGTGTGTAAGAGAGGAAGAAGTGTTTGAAATATTAAAATATTCTCATGACGAACCTTGTGTAGATCACTTCACTGGTAATTGGATTGCATATAAAATTTTACGAGTTGGCTATTTTTGGCCCTCCTTATTCATGGATGCCAAACAATATGTCAAGCAATGTGATAGCTGTCAGCGAGTGGGCCAACCTAATCAAACCAATGAAATACATTTATGTCCGCAAGTTATGATTGAGCCTTTTGAAAAATGGGCTATTGATTTCGGAGGACAAATAAAACTGACATCATCAAATAAAAATCATATTTTGGTTTGTATAGATTTTGTTACAAAATGGGTAGAGGCTAAAGCTGTTTATTTTTCTTCTGAAAGAGTTGTTATTGATTTTATTTTTACTGAAATATTTACTATATTTGGTGTGCCTAGAGATATTGTTTCTGACAATGGTTTGTAGTTCATTTCTAATTTGGTACAGGGTGTGATGGAGTAGTACAAAATTTGGCACGGGAAATCCACACTGTATCACCCGTAAGCAAATGTTTAGGTCAAGTCGACAAATAAGGCATTTGAGTCCATCCTCACGAATATAGTGAACATGCATAGAAAGGATTTGGCTAATAGATTGCCAGAATCCTTGTGGGCATACCTAACCACTTGGAGGAATAGCACGAGACATACACCATATGAGATGGTATATGGGAAACAAGTCCTTTTGCCGATAGAATTCCAAATTAATACCTTCACGACTGCAGTCCAGTTGGGACTAGACCTCTCTGAAGAAGAATATAAACATCTGCTACAATTGAATGAGTTAGATGAATTTCAAAGAGATGTTGTTCAAAAAAACATATTGGTTCAACAACAGCATAAAAAGTGGCATGAAAAGTCCATCCGAAAGAAGCAGTTCCAACCAGGTGATTGGGTACTCCTTTACGATTCTAGAATTAAATATTTTAAAGGGAAGTTCCATACACACTGGATGGGACCTTATGAGGTGGTCAAAGTTTTTGAAAATGGAGCGGTATAAATCAAAACTATTGATGGATGAAATTCAGTGTTCCTGGTGAATGGGCATAGACTAAAGGTATATTTTCAGCCCCTCACTAAAGGGAATTTTATGCAGCAAGTCCAACAACAATATGAAAAGGATATGGTAGGTGGCAATGCCAACCTATTGAAAATATGATTCTTTCTTTTCTAATTTTTTTTTAATAAAAAGAAAAAAAAAATGATGACAAAAATAAAAACAAAAATATTTTTTTTTTTCCTGTAATTGTGAAAATCAGTTGACTGACATGATTGCAGAAGGGCCAACTTGAAAACCAGCATGCTGGCAGGGAGATCAAAATTTCAATAAAAAGGGATTTTTATTTTATTTTTATATATGTTTTCTATCAGCAAGAAGAATCAGGTTCAAATGAGAACCAATCCCTTACCCAAGTTTGGGGTGGCTAGCATGGAAATTTTTATCCAAACAAGGCTCAATTCCCACTGCATTTACTTTTTTCGGCACCATCGCATGTAGATTTCAGAGGTAAATTCTAGCTTTCTTCTATTCCTCATTTCACAATTTCCTGATATATTTTTCTTCTAAATCCCAAAATGAATTACCCACCTTTTTTATTCTAAGGAAACTCTCCTTATCCGATTTCGTACTTCCCTCTTTTTCCCTTGATTTTTTTTTCCCACAAAGTCCCTTTCTCATTTATCCCTCTTGGTGGTTTCATTCTTCGAATCCATGACATGATATTCCTTCCCATTCTGAAATTTACACTTTCCCACTTCCTTTTTTCACCTCATGCATCAATTTCAGGATATGATATTTGTAATTTAGATTGGAAGGCATACTTGACACCAAAAAATGGTGAATAAAAATTCCTTGTATAATCAGGAAATTTTTTTTCCAGGGGATGAATTGTATTCTATCAGAGTTTTTCTTTGTCTCTTTCTTTCTTCGATGTTACAAAGATCCTTGGTGAAGGAACGTCTTAGTGCAGGCACATTACAGTGAAAGAAAACTCAGTGCAAGCACATTTCACTGCAGGCACATTGTGGTGTAGGCAGAATCAGTGCAAGCATGATCAACTCATGCACACGCCTGATGGTGCAAAAAAATGAAAGAATGATTAATCTAATGAAATTTTTCTAATGCGAAAGTGTGTATTAGAAATTTTATCTCTTAATATTTTTGCAGAAACAAGACTGCCCATCAAGGGACCATAACATCTAATTATTTCAATTATGGTTAAGACTTTGCTTTGTCATATAATACTGTAGGAAGAAATTATTTTAAGTACAAGGTATTTTAGGTCATGGAGTCTTATATTTTTAATGGGTACTGATGTATGCCTTATGTGAAATTATGAAAGAAATGAGGGATAGGATGAACCCATCCAAGCCCAACACTTACCTATTTTTGAAAAGATCTTGCATCACCTATCGATAATTACCTTACCTCATAACTCGACCGTGCATGACCATTACCTCCACCTCTTCCAATATGGATGGCTTCTCTATGTTTGGTGATTCATTTCAAGATGGCCTAAAAAATCTAGAAAAGGTGCTTCTTCATTGCTAAGAAGATAATATTGTTTTGATTGATAAAAAGTGCAGATTAATGTGCAAAGCAGGTGTAGTTCTTGGTCATCCCATTTCTGAAAAAGGTATTCAGGTTGACCCCACAAAAATAGAAATAATTTTGAGCCTTCCTACACCCAAAACTCAAAGGGAAGTGAGAGGTTTCCTAGGACATGGAGGCTACTATAAGAGATTCATTGAGGATTTTTATGGGATATCAACCCCCCTTTTCTGACTTTTAGCCAAGGATAGTTAGTTTTCTTGGTCCATAGCTTTCCAATAGTCTTTGAGACATTGAAGGAGAAACTAGTACATGCACCCATTTTGAGAGGAACAAATTGATCCCTGCCATTTCCCATCTCCTTTGATGCCTTAGACACTGCTATTGGCGCAAATTTAGGACAAGAAGAAGACAAACAATTCTATGCTATCTACTTCATCAGTAAAAACTTATCACCTACTGAATTAAACTACAAATTTACTGAGAAAGAATTTTTAGATGTAATTTTTGCTATTAATAAATTTAGACACTACATTACAGGGTATGAGGTATTTATTCATACTGATCATTCCGCAATAAAATATTTGATAAATAAACCTTTAACTAGCGGTAGAGTGACAAGGTGGTTATTATTATTATAGAAATTTAATATTACTGTTGTTGATCGACCAAAAAAATCTAATGTAGTAGCAGATTATCTTTCAAGACTAAATAATCTTGGTGAAGTAATACCTATTGATGATTATTTCCTAACGAACATCTTTTCACTGTGTTAATAGAATCTCCATGGTTCACTGACATAGCTAACTATTTAGTCACCAGAAAGACACCACCTCACTTATCTTCTCATGAAAAGAGATATATTATATTGAAAAGTGCTGCATACTCCTGGGTTCAAGGAGACCTCTTTTACATTGGTCCAGACCTCATTATTCGAAGCTGTGTAAGAGAGGAAGAAGTGTTTGAAATATTAAAATATTCTCATGACAAAGCTTGCGTAGGTCACTTCACTGATAATTGGATTGCATATAAAATTTTACGAGTTGGCTATTTTTGGCCCTCCTTATTCATGGATGCCAAACAATATGTCAAGCGATGTGATAACTGTCAGCGAGTGGGCCAACCTAATCAAACCAATGAAATGCCTTTATTTCCTCAAGTTATGATTGAGCCTTTTGAAAAATGGGCTATTGATTTCGGAGGACCAATAAAACCGACATCATCAAATAAAAATCATATTTTGGTTTGTACAGATTTCATTACAAAATGGGTAGACGCTAAAGTTGTTTATTTTGCTTTTGAAAGAGTTGTTATTTCTTTTATTTTTATTGAAATATTTACTAGATTTGGTGTGCCTAGAGATATTTTTTTTGACAATGGTTTGCAGTTAATTTCTAATTTGGTACAGGGTGTGATGGAGTAGTACAAAATTCAGCATAAGAAAGCCACACCGTATCACCCGCAAGAAAATGGTTAGGTCAAGTCGACAAATAAGGCAATTGAGTCCATCCTCACGAAGACAGTGAACATGCATAGAAAGGATTGGGCTAATAGATTACCAAAATCCTTGTGGCCATACCTAACCACTTGGAGGAATAGCACGAGACATACACCATATGAGATGGTATACGGGAAACAAGTCCTTTTGCCAATAGAATTCCAAATTAAGACCTTCATGACTGCAGTCAAGTTGGGACTAGACCTCTCTAAAGCAAAATAGAAACATCTTCTACAACTGAATGAGTTAGATTAATTTCTAAGGGATGTTGTTCAACAAAACATATTGGTTCAACAACAGCGTAAAAAGTGGCTGAAAAGTCCATCCGAAAGAAGTAGTTCCAACCAGGTGTTTGGGTACCCTTTTACGATTCTAGATTTAAATATTTTAAAGGGAAGTTCCATACACACTGGATGGGACCATATTAGGTGGTCAAAGTGTTTGAAAATGGAGTGGTAAAAATACAAACTATTGATGGACAAAATTCATTGTTCCTGGTGAATGGGCATAGACTAAAGGTATATTTCCAGCCCCTCACTAAAGGGAATTTTATGCAGCAAGTCCAACAACAATTTGAAAAGGATATGGTAGGTGGCAATGCCAACCTATTGAAAATCTGATTCTTTCTTTTCTAATTTTTTTTCAATAAAAAGAAAACAAAAATGATGACAAAAATAAAAACAAAAATATTTTTTTTTTCCTGTAATTGTGAAAATCAGTTGACTGACATGATTGCAGAACGATCAACCTGAAAGCCAACATGTTGGCAGGGAGATAAAAAATTCAATAAAAAGGAAATGTTGTTTTATTTTTATATATGTTGGCTGCCGGCAAGAAGAAGCAGGTTCAAATGGGAACCAAGCCCTTACCCAATCTTGGGGTGGCTAGCATGGAATTTTTTTTCCAAACAAGGCTCAATTCCCACTGCATTTACTTTTTTCGGCACCAGTGCATGCAGATTTCAGTGGTAAATTCTGGCCTTCTTCTATTCCCCGTTTCAAAATTTCCTGATATTTTTGTCTCCTAAATCCCGCAATGAGTTACCCTCATTTTTTCTTCTAAGGAAACTATCCTTATCTGATTTCATACTTCCCTCTTTTTCCCATGAATTTTTTTCCACAAAGTCCCTTTTTCGTTTATCCCTCTTGGTGGTTTCATTCTTCGAATCCCTGCCATGATATTCCTTCCCATTTTGAAATTTACTCTTTCCCACTTCCTTTTTTCACCTCAGGCATCAATTGAAGGATATGATATTTGTAAATCAGATTGGAAGGCATACCTGACACCAAAGAGTGGTGAATAAAAATTCCTTGTATAATCAGGCAATTTTTTTTCCAGGCGATGAATTGTATTATATCAGAGTTTTTCTTCGTCCCTTTCTTTCTTCGATGTTACGAAGATCCTTGGTGAAGGAACGTCTTAGTGCAAGCACATTACAGTGCAAGCAAACCCAGTGCAAGCACATTTCATTGTAGGCACATTATGGTGTAGGCAGAATCAGTGCAAGCATGATCAATGCATGCACACGCCCGATGGTGCAAACACATGCAAGAATGATTAATCTAATGCAAGATGTCTAATGCGAAAATCTATATTAGAAATTTATCTCTTAATATTTTTTCAGACACAAGACTGCCCATCAAGGGACCATAACATCTAATTATTTCAATTATGGTTAAGACTTTGCTTTGTCATATACTATTGTAGGAAGAAATTATTTTAAGTACAAGGTATTTTAGGTCATGGAGTCTTATATTTTTAATGGGTACTAATGTATGCCTTATGTGAAATTATGAAAGAAATGAGGGATAGGAAAAACCCATCCAAGCCCAACGCTTACCTCTTTTTGAAAAGGTCTTGCATCACCTATCGATAATTACCTTACCTGATAACTCGACCATGCATGACCTTTACCTCCACCTCTTCCAATCATCACTGCGTACTTGTACTAAACCGATTCATGTGTAAAAAAGTCCTGAAGGAATGATGATGAAGCATGATTGGATGAAAGAGGCTAAGAAGGCACTGGGCTAAGGACTCCATCATCATAAAATCCTTGAAAACCCTTGACCCTCTCCGTGTGATTTTTTTCTTGATAGAGAATTGGGGTGGATTTTGCAAAGAGATGGCACCCGTGAGAAGTGAACCATCTTATCTGAAGGAGATTGAGTAGACATCTGAGTATCAGATTTGTCTTGTAGTTTTGCAAGAATCAAGATTTCTCCCATTTTTGCAGAAATTCGATGGATTCGATACATTGGTGGCATTAGAATTTTCAAATTCGTTTGAGGGAGGAAGAGACAAGGTGGGCTCATTAGAGTTCGAGGTCATAGAGGAATGCATAGCTCAGGTTACAGGCCTATCGACTGCGGGAGAACATTGGTTCAATAAGGAGAAAATAGAGAAGAAAAGGTAGCATAGATTCGTGATCGACCGAAGTCGAAAGTTGATTGGAAGAAGGGGCTTCCACGTAGTGCCATACTTGGGAAATGGCAAGACCTCCTGTACATACTGCAAAAATTTATCACCTATGAGGGACGTTACTCGTTAATGTTCCTCTACCATATCCGATTGTTGCTACACTTTGAGTCAGGGAAACTCATTAATTTTCCCTACTTCCTTCTCAGAAATTTTGAAAAGATGGAGAAGGGTGTTCAATAGGGGAAGGCGAGTCAGGTCACATGCAAACTATACCATCATGGGTTGATTGTGATTCTGGTTAGGAAAGAGCTGGAATCCAAAGGAATGACCTACAAGGTATTTTTGAAGGAACTCTAGGGACATAGTACGGGAAAACCATCCGAGAAGAAGAATTCAGGCAAGAAATGAACATCAGAATCTTTGACGCTGTGCCCTACCAAGAAAACACCAGTGCAAGTAGAGGAGCACCCTGTTAAAGTCACTCCATCCACAGTATGAAGAACGACCCAAAAATCGACAAAGAGGGGGATTGCCTCTTTGAGGACAAGTCACAACTAGTCGAGCTCCACAATTTTGTTAGATGAGTCACCACCAGCTTCACCTAGAGCTCATAATATCTAGGTTCTTGCAGAGGTAGAAATCCATACTAAGGTCAATGGGGATCATGTAGAGAAGGATGATGAACTACCCTTTTTGAACCTCCTCCATACATTAAAGAAAAGGAAAGTGACATGAAGTGCAAGCAAGCAGCCGACATAAGGTCCAGACGACGAGGCACAACATGTAGATACCCTTGGTAATTTCGAGGAACAAGGTACTGAAACCCCTGATGAAATAAGTGAACAAGGTAATGAAACCCCTAAGGAAATGAATGTGTAGGGTATTGAAGCCCTTGGCGAAATGGACATGGAGGATACTGAGATTCTCAGTGATATCGAAGTTCGAGGCACCAAAATCGCTGATGAAATTGAATTACAGAATTCGGGTGGCTAAGATAACATTGACTGCGATGAAGATGATACATGTTTAGAGTCGATTGCGAAGAAGTTGCTTGCACTAGATGAGTTGGAAACAAAGGACAACACCATCTACCTGAGTAATCGTGTAGAAAAACTTGAGCAGCAAGTTCATGCCCTGGAAACATTGAACGAAGCTCTGAGGAAGTAGGACATAGCACATAAACAAGGCAAAATGGAATTAACAGAAGAAGTTAGACAAAAAAAGTGACAGGTCAGGGTATTGAAATTTTGGGCCTCAAAATGTTATAAAAGGCTTAAAAAGGTGACCCAGTAGCTTAAGAAGGCCTGAGGCAAAAGAGTAAGGACAGTGGAAGCAGGGTTCAGTATACAAGTCTAGGACTGAAAAGGAGACTTCCCATTTTTGAATTTTGCGGCAGGTAAAGGTTGTGTGAGGACACACAAAAACTTAGGGATGGGAGGATGTTTGTAGGTTAAAATTCCTCATTTTTAACCCCTTTCCTACCTTAAAATCAAGATCATAAACCCTTGTTTTATCCTCATAAACCTCGGTATACCTTCACTAGTCCAAGAACTTTGTCCTATCCTCACACTAGTTTATATTCCATAATTAAGGTTTAGTAAGTACTTAATTAATCATTTTTAAATATATTTTATTTATTTTATATTCTCGCAACTAATATTTCTCTTCCTAAAGTATTTTGATAAGTTAATGTATTGATCTCAAATTAGCATGGTCTAGCATAGGGAGATTCCTGCACTGTTGACAGCCGACCACTCCAAGACTTCTTCAACATCTCGTTACCTAACGTGGGATCTTTGTTCCGACTCTACCCATTCATTCGTGATCATATTAAGTGAGACTCGGAGTAGAGGATATTCAGGGATATGGCTAAAGAATGATCACCAACCAACGAGTAGTTAGCGTTCTATTACAGTCGATAGCCTATTTCGTAACGCTGGTCGTTATTTCGTTCAAGCCAAAAGGTTGGAATAAGATTAAAATTATGTAATTTTGTTGTGGCCGAGCCCAAAAGGGTTGTATAAATGTATATATTAGATAGGAAATTAAGGAGAATAGCCATGCTACTCTAACTCTGGAAAAATTGTAAATTTGTGTTGTCGCCCTCGTTATGGGCTGGACTGTACTTATCATGTATTTTTGTTGAATCGAATTAATACGAGGAACTACGCCATGTTGTTTAAATATTGTGTGTTTACCTATCATTGATGAATATTTTAGAACCAAAGTTTTATATTTCCTAAACGAGAAATGAGCTGGTTGGCTAGGGCCCAACCAACCCAACTCGTTTTCCCTCTCATGCTTTCATCCAGTTAAGGGTGTGTGTGTTGATTTTATTTATGCAACATGTGGATTGAATTTTAAATTCTCCTCTTTATAAGAATTCTGAATTCATTTCTTTAACGGTCAAGCGTGACAGATCCGTGGTGTGTTTAATTACAATTCGATTTATTTTTAGTCATTTTCTTTTCCACAAATTGTAACTGATTTTTGCCTAGAGTAGTGCAAGAAAATTCCCGCACTAGTGCGATTGTAGTTTCTGCAACTTAGTCTTTTGGTTCATCACATAAGTATTGTTTCATCTCTTTCCTTTACAAAAGTTTGATTTATTTCCGAAAGTGAAATTTCATTAGTAAATAAGAGTATTTTCAATGTTAAAACCTAAATCTTAGGAACTAAAAGTTATCTGGTTAATTGATGAACAAGTGCTGTTACGTTACATCGATTTGTGCCTGCACTTCATATTTCTAAAAGGAAAGGATTAAAACATAAATTTGAAAAATGAAAAGGAACCTTTCCGAGTCTACAAACATTAGAGGCATATCTGATTTATGTAAGTAACTATCGCAGGGATAAAACCTGTTGTCATGCCTGAGTTATTTCTTTCATTACATTTAAGAAAATGTGCTTTAACTTTTGGAGTTTTGTTTTATTGCAAAGTTATTTTCACTGCAAGATTCAGTCTAGTTGAAGCATTTATTTTTTGTGTGCAAGCTATTTCAGAATTCCATTTCGCTCTTTGCAAAATTTCTTTCATAGATTAACACGTTCTTTCTTTTCTCGAAAGTAATTGAAAACTTGGTGCAAGAATCTCTGTTCTGGTACAAGAACCAATATCCTATTATTGGAACAAAGTGCTGGAGCCAAAATCTTTGAACCCCCTACACAAAGACATAAATATCCAATGCAAGTAAAAACATACTTCCCAAACCTAAGTATTGTACTTGTACTAGTGAAAGCAGATTGCACATGGACATGAATAACAACTTGGTGCAGGAAGAAAAGTCCTTAAGAAGGCAGATCTTTCCAAGGGCCCACTTGTGAACCTATCAACACCCATACTAGAGATAAACACAAAACTTCATTTCAGCAATCAAGTTTTTTTACAACAAGTGTGAGAGTTCCTTTATTTGATTTCTTTGCAAGGTACTTTCTTTCGCTTTTCGGCACTAGAATTCCCTTGGTGTAAGTTATTGTGTGATATTTCTTTTCAATTATGCAAGATCTTGATTTGAGAAGTAGGAATAGATAGGAAAATTTCATACCACTTTTGGCATTTGCTGTGCTTCGTCTCTAAGTCTACGAACCCCGGGTTGAAAATTAAGTGTTTAAAGGAGTTTACTTAACTGCAATTTCGTCAGCCAAAATTAGTTGGTGATTTTTGACCCTAGTTCAGTCATCTGCAAATTGTTAGAAGGATGATAATAGGAGTAGTTCAGATTTTTTCATAGGTTGAACAAAAAATAAATTGGTACAAAACAATAGTGATTTTGAGAGGACTCAAATCACTATTAGGTGGAAAATTTGAAAAGCGCTAGATGAGGGAAATGTTGTGGGAACTAGATTAGTAAAATAATTGGCTTTGGTTGGGAAAATTGATGGCAATCCAAGTATAGTTGGAGGGTTTTTAGTTGACTGTTAAAGAAGATCCCTAAGTCTTGTACTTGTGAAGTAAAATAAGGTTGGTAGAAGGGTAGGTGTATTGGGCCTAAGGACATCCAGAATTTGAAGGACTAAAGTAGCATTCAAGTGGGCTAGCTAACTAGCCCTAGTTCACTGTATTGTAGAGGATTAAGTTAGTGAGAAGAAAGGATACCTCCATTAACCTAGAATTTTTATCTTGGAGCAGGAGTATGGACAAAGTGGGTAGATCAAAAAGTTTTTCATAAACATATTGGTGAACAACTCATTTAAAACCCTAAGTGTTGTAGACCTTAAAGTAAAAAAGAGGTAGATAGAGGGAAATTTTTTTTTGAGTCGAGTTCAATAACCTAAAGGACTTGAGTTCATTGATAGAGGAATATTGAGGAGTTCCATAATGGGAGACAAGAGGACCTACCAGATGTGTTCAAGACATGTAGACTGAAAGGGATATGTGTGGCCACCATCAAAAAATGGGTCAAGTGTTGTCTTGTTCATGGTATATTGGTTGTAAAAGGAATAACACCAAGTCATAGTTGTATTCCTTGTATCAGTGTGATTATAAAGGGCCATGATCCCTCGTACGAGAGCTCTATATTATTCTATTATAGTTTGTAATTTAACGAAGAACGATTTGAAAAAGTTAAAAAATGTCATGTGCACTAGTTGATTCCTTGACATGTGTAGATTTTGTTGTGCAAAGTAGATGTGTTTTGGCACTTTAGTGTGTTTGCACCGAAGATTCTAAGACCAAACTGAAATTCTGATGTGTCATGGAAATTCAACATATTCCTTCTTCAACTAAGAACTACAACTCATCTTAGTGTACTCATGTCCAATCTCAACTCATCCCACTTAACAAGTTTCCAAGACAAAGCTCATCACATCCAACTGTGGTCATAAAACAACTAAGGAACATAATTTACATCTTGACATTCCATAGCACTTGGCATGTCTTAAATACATTAGCACTATGTGGCATGTGTTAGCATCCCATACATTCCTTGGCATGCTTTTACACTCCCTAACACACCCTAGCACTTCCTGACATGCCTTGGTAGTTTAACATACCTTGGAACTACCTAGCATATAACCTTGTCACTCCCTCCTTAATTGATTTCCATGCATTTTTATCCAGTGCTTCCTTGTGTTTCCCTGACACTCCCTAACACTCCCTAGCATGCATTGGCACACCCTAACACCTGGAAAATATTGGCATGTTTCCCTAGCACTCTAGCATTCCTTGGCACTACCTAACATACCTTGTCACTCTCTCCTTAGAACACTTAGAGCTCATTGACACTTCCAGTCACAAACTCTTATTCATTCATTTCCATGCATTTTTATCTAGTGCTCCTTTGTGTTTCTATAATGTTCCTATACACTCCTTGGCACGTGTTGGTACACCTTAGTACCTAATACATCTTGGCATGTTGCCTTGGTCTGTATCATGCCTTAACACTGCCTAGCATACCTTGTCACTCCCTCCTTAGCACACCTGGAACTCACTGACACTTCTAATAAAAAAACTCTTATTTGTTCATTTCCATGTATTTTTACGTAGTTCTCCCTTATGTTTCCCTATTATTCCTAGTTATCACTTCCTTCCACACATTGGTACACCTTGGCCGCATGCTTCCCTAGCATTCTAGCATTCCTTAGAACTATAAAGCATGCCTTGTCACTCCTCCTTAGCTCACTTGGAACTCGTTGACACTCCCTATCACACACTCTTATTCATTAGTTTCCATGCATTATGACATAGTTCTCCCTTTTTTTTCTATAGCACTCCCTAACATTCCTTGACACACATTGACAAACCTTGGAACTTGGCACATCTTGGAATGTTTTCCTACCACTCTGTCACACCTTCACACTACCTATCATAACTTTTCACTCCCTCCTTAGCACACCTAGAACTTTTTAACAATACCTATTACACACTCTTATTCATTCATTTCCATGCAATTGGAACTACTCCTCCCTTTTGTTTTCCTAACACTCCCTAACATGCGTTGGTGCCACACCCTAGCATATGGCACACCCTAGAATCCCTAAAATGCCTTGGAACTTTCTAGCATGTGTTAGAATTTCCTGGGATTCCCTGCACACCTTGGCACTCCCTAGTTTTCATTCCCTCATAGATAGCCTTAATTTTTTTGTGACTTGGAAACCCAACCAAGTCATTGAAAAAATAGTGTTGTGTCCAGCCCAAAGTCTCCCTTTGTCCGAAATTGATTTTTCCATCCCCTTATCGCAATCATAGGATTTCATCCTGCAAGTCCTATTATGAAATTCTCGTAACACACTTCATCCATGGGACACTTGGAATTAACTGACACTCCATGGCAAACACTCTTGTTCATTCGTTTCCATGCACTTTGAACTAGTTCTCCCTTGTGATGCAATGACTCTCCCCAACACTCATCGACATGAATTAACGCTATCTAGAATGTGTTAGCACTTATTTTCATTAATTTTCACGCTCTGACACTCCTTAACTATCATGTCCTCATAACTACCCTTATTTTTTTCAAGACTTGGGAACCCAACCTAGTCCTGCCTCAAATACAACAACTTGAACAAGTTTCATTTACTACAACTAGACTATGCACTGTTCACCTAATAATGGATTATAAATCATCTTAGGCTACTCATGTCCAATATTAACTCATCCCACTTAATAAGTTACAAATTCAAGGTTCACTTCCAACCGTGGCCATAAAACAACTGTAATATCCCAAAATAGGGAGTTTCTACAACAAATAGAATATTTGAAGATATTCTAGAGTTGGAGCTTCAAAAAATCATGATAATAGCGTTGTATATCTTATCATAAGATGTAAGAGAAAATCTCACCAGCAAATGGAAGCATAGTAACAATAATATGGCTTATACACTCCTTCCAAAGTGGGGAAATGCAACAATATGGGGCATAAAACATCTGTCTTTAGAAAATAACGCTATTCCTGTGAGAAATGGGACTTGGATCCCTTAGAATATACAATATGAAACTCACATCCAGAATTGGAGCTAAAACAAATCACTCTAGCCCTCATAAACAGATCTCCCCAAGTCAATATGACTCAAATAAGCCCAAACCCCATAGCTTAACTCATGCATAAAGGACTGAAGCATGTACAATGTTATTTTATTAAGGGCTTATGCTAAAAATAATGAGTAATAACAGATCTGGAGCCTACAAGCATCCAATGGCTGAGAAAATGGAGATTCCTCCCTCTTTATACACAATAAGAATAACCTGGCAAGGGTTTGAAGAAAGTACAAGGTGTAAAAGAGCATATCTGCAGATCTAGATATGGAAAACGCAGTATACTACATCTATGTATATAAATAGCTGAAAATTTACAAGAAAGAGAAGATGAATTAAATAAAGAGCTTTCCGGGAGAAGTGTTGGCCCTTCCTCCAAGGAACAAGCTCACAAGCAAGGGTTCAAACCCTACTACTACAACACTCTGGAAAAGGACGCAGTTTCTAAAAATAATTGCACTGTAGAAGAGGGGAAATTATTTGGCCACATGCCAAGATATAAAATGAGCTCTAAAATCTCCTGTACAGATCTTTCAAAGCAAGGGGAGTTCCCTCCTCTGAAAGATAAGCTCATGAGCTAGTGTTGTAAGTCTCCCACTGCAACACCCTATACAACATCCCCTGCTACAGGAATAATGCTATGGCTGAAGGAGGATGCTTGGCCTCAAGCCTGGATGTGGGAAAATTAAGAACATAAATCCTCCTAGAGATCACTCAAGGAAGGACAAGGAATCCCTAAGCAGGAATTCCTTGTGCTAAACAACACTGCAACTCTGCTAAACAACAAGAGAATGCTAAATAGTCTAAGCAAATCAAATCAATAATCCATAAGCTAACCACAAATTTCTGCTATCTTCCTCCTTATAAATTTTGTGAGCCTCCTCACCTTGGGTCCCACCCATTAGGGTTTCCAACACCATGTGATCACTTTCCCTCCAAAACTGCATTCTAGCTCCATCAAGGCTACCCCTTCATACTGCACTGTTGACTTAGTCAACTTGACTGAATCAACATGATTATTTTCCTGGTCAAACATGGAGAGTGCAAAATCCAGCTACTAGGATGTCCCCTTTTCACACCAAGAGGGTTTTTATGCTAATACAAGATAAGTATGGGTCTCTTTCCCCCATTTATTCACCTACTAAGTGCAGAATAAAAAATTAATATTCCGATTAGTTGCATGCTAATTTTAGGAATATTACAACAACTAAGAAACATAGTTTACATCTTGACATTCCATAACACCTCGAATGTCTAACAATCCCTTGGGAATTATGTGGAACATGTTAGCATCCCTTGCATTCCTTGGAATTATTTGGAACTACCTAACACACCCTACCATTCCCTAACATGTTCTGACACTGTAGAATGCCTTGGCATTGTCTAGCATATAAAATTTTCAATCCCTCCTTAGCACACTTGGAACTCACTGACACTCCCTATCACACACTCTTATCCATTCATTTCCATGCATCTTGAACTAGTTCTCCCTTGTGTTTCTGTGGCACTCCCTAACACTGCCTGGAACACATTGACACATCGTGGAACTTGGCACATCTTGGAATGTCACCCTGGCACTCTTGAATTCCTTGAAACTACCTAACATACCTTGTCATTGTCTCCTTAGCACAACTAGAAATATCTAACAATCCCTGTCACACACTCTTATTAATTCATTTCCATGCATTTGAAACTAGTTCTCCCTTTTTTTTCCTTGGTTCTCCATAACACTCCGTCACATGCATTGGAACACCCTAGCACCTAGAACATCTTGGCATGTGTCCCTATCCTCTAGCATGCCTTAGCACTGCCTAGCATACCTTGTCACTCCATCCTTAGCACACCTGGAACTCATTGTCCATTTCTGTCACAATCTCTTAATTATTCATTTTCATGCATTATTTTCACCTAGTTCTCCCTTGTGTGTCCCTAGGACTCCTTAACACTTCCTAGCATGTTGGCACACCTTGACACCTGACACAAATTGGTCACATGCAAATCTATCAGACTAGCATGACTTAGCGCTTCCTAGCATACCATGTCGCTCCCTCCATAGAAAATCTGGAACTCGGTGAGAGTCCTTGTCACACACTCTTATCCATTCATTTCCATGTATTTTGACATATTTCTCCCTTGTGTTTCCCTAGAACTTTCTAACACTCAACACACATTGGCACTTGGTACATCTTGGTGTGCTTCCCTAGCACTCTAGCATGCCTTGGAACTATCTAGTATATCTTGTCACTCCCTCCTTAGCAAATCTGGAACTCCATAGCATGTCCTATAACTCCCTGACACATATTGGCTCTTGGCACTTGGTGGCACTTGACAATTCTTGGCATGATTTTGGATGCCCTATAATGCCTTGGCATGGTTTAAGATAAAATTTATTTGAGATAAATTATTCACAATTAAGAGAGAAGTAATAGAGGATGATTGGGCAGTTGCACTTGGCCCTTGGCATGTATTGGCAGTAGTGTTGGTATGCATAGAATTCCCCACTTTAAAATGTAAGGTCATGAACTATTAACCCTCCTATGTGTTCATTTATTTTCATTTTAACTTGGTGTTCCCTTTTGTCGCTTTAACTCCTTGACATGCGTTCGCATACCCTAACACCTAGCACATTTTGTAATGCCTTAACACATGCAATATATTGGCATGCTTGGCATGCATTGGCACCCCTTGGCACTATCTGGCACATGTTAGAACACCTTGGCACTTCTTGACATGACGTAGAATTCCCTAGCATGCCTTGTCACTCTCCCCTTAGCACACTTGACACTCGCTGCCACTCCTCGACACACCCTCTTATTCATTCATTCCCATTCATTTTGATTTGATGATTTATTTTTGATGAGGTGCATGTCTAGAAAGAATTCCTTTAAGAGAATAAAAAATGATCTCACCATTACTAACATAAGTAATTGTGAGATTCTACTTGAATGACATTAGGAAACTACATAAGCGATTTTAAGAATGACATTTTTATGGTTTTTTTATGGTGTGGGAATGGTAAGAAACTTGTCTTGAGAAAATTACACCCTCGTCATGCTTACCCTCCAAATCCTAATCTTCTCAAAATAAAGGCCAAATTGCATAGTGAGGGAAGGCTTGTTGGTCTACGTTGTGCTGAGTGACTGGGTGAGAGTGTTAATGTACAATGAGAGGGACTAAACCATTTACTTTGTGACCTGTACGGATAACATGTTGTAGGTGTGTGTCATGGAACCACAGGGCCACTAGAAATATTGTGTAAGGGATAGCCAAACATAATCAATGCCTTGAGAGAAATCTATGGAGAGGGATCAAAATAAATTATATTGGTGAGTCCACCAAAAAATATTTACTAGAGAGTGAGACCACGGTGATCAATGCCTCATAGGGAGTCTTTTGAGCTAGTCATTTTTTTTAATTTTCTCAGAGTGTCACTGAATTGGTGGAATTCTCAAATTCATGACATTGTCAATTATGTAGGAAATTTGTTTCTTTTGTTATAGAGGCTAAGGTTTGTAAGGAGAATATAGGGTTTGTAGTGTCTTAGGGGAAAATAAGAATCGATTTATAGCTATTCGATATACTAAAGAGTATGGATTATATGAGTAGTTGATATGGATTATATGGCATTGAATCCATCGTGAGGTGGAGGTTGTTATGTGTTAGAGAAATTAAGGAGATGGCAGTTAAAAAATTTCTCTTATCATGACATTATCTTGTGATGTTTTTCTGTTATTATTTGTTATTTTAATTTATCTTTTCTTATCATCAAGAGTAATGCCAATGAACAAGTAGAAGAAGACACAAGATGTAGGCATATTCCAAGGAAAAACCCCACTTTTTGGGGAAAAACCAGTCAAAATTCTTCCTTCAGTAGATTTAAGATGAGACAACCAAGACCTTTAAACTAATTCTTCAACACATACTTTAAATTTTCCAAGTTCTTTATTTTTTCTCTCAATTTCTCTTTTATATCATTCAATTGAAGTTGATTGGGGAACTCCCAATAGTTGTGATGAGGGGAATAGGGGCTCCCTTATCACAACGCATAAACCCTAATGCACTTGAGCCCTTAGCCAAGGGGGCCCAAGGGTGTATTTGTAGGGAATTGGGACCAATTTATGGGGTTCATAACATTAGGATAAGTTTAATGCTATGAATAAAAAGGTGGGATGGGTATCTTGTTTTGTATTTAATGGGGAAAGGGAGGTCCAAGAATGGCTTAGTAAAATCTATAATATTAACAATAGAGAATGAGAAGGAAACATAGGACCTAATTTCATATGGGATAAGGGGCCTAGAGGGAAGGCAACAAGAGAAATTAATATGGGAAACCCCAATAGTGGTGATTAGGGGATTAGGAACCCCATTATAACAACCCATAAGCTCTTAACCCATAACCACTAAATTTCCTATCCCTTTAACCCCCAAGACACAATCTCTTAATTTGTACAATCATAACTCGTAACTCATTAACCCCTTTACCCATTAAACCTTAAATCACTAACCCCCGACCTAAAATCCACGAATTCCCTAAGCCCTAACCCCTTATCCTCTTAACATGTGACCCTTAAGACCTAACCCCTAACACTCACTAGTACATATGGGGGGGAAATCCAATGTCATACTCTGATAGCTTAGTCATACTATCAAATTTTACTGGCAAATAATTTTTGTATTTTTTTTTGAAATCCCCAATGTTTGTCGGATATCTGGCAAACACAATTATCTTAAGATATCCAACAATATGTTAGTCGGATCCGATAATAATTTTTTTTTTCAGATATATGCCAATAATTGAATGTTCTTTATATATCCAACATTTGACTATGTCAATTATCTATCTATCAGAATAACGATGTTTGACAAAGTCAATATTTTTCCAGTTATACAACGTATCTCTCATTAAAAACCTTCGAAAATCCAAGAAAATGGATATTTTTCATCATAATACAAATGTATATATATATATTTTTTAATTTCAATACACATAGTTAAACACTATTAAGGTTTAGTTTAAGATAATCATCACTAAAAGTTTGGTAAGGAAAAATTTCACATAACATTCCTCCAAGAGGAAAAGGAGATGTGAGATATACATTGGAGGCTTTGGGGGATTTCATTCCTTTTTTTCATCCATGTATATCATCCTTAAGCCTTCCTAGAATTAAAAATTACTCAAAAGAGAATTTCATTATTTGAAGTTTGAGCATGCCAAAAAATGATTTGTTTCCAACCCATTTTTTGTATAGTTGAACATCACACAACATTGAGTGCAATCATCATGCTTCCCAAGGGATGGGAATTAGGTATAAACACCTTGAAAAACATAAAGGCAACCTATGTACTAAGGATTGGTTGGACCAACATTTAACAAAACAATTTTCATCTCAATTTGGCAATGAAATGACGAAAATTAAATTTTCTCACTACTGAAATTTTTCTTGGCAAACTAGCTAACAAACGGAACAACCTCACATGCTAGATAAAGAATAGTGATCAAAGGAGTTACACTCAATAACTTCATTAAGCATAGAAGCAATATAAAAATCAACTAAGAGTCTTCATATGAATCTTGTGCACTTTGAGGCATGCAAGAGCATTATCCTTAACATTGTACTAACATTATTCTATTTGTGTAACTATAACATTAGGCTATAGCATATATGTAGTGCTTACAGAAACTAGGGCCAACAAGTCTCTCATGATCCATGAAGCTACAATGATCAGGTATGAGACATTAACATTTATATCATGCTTTTTATGGTGTATAGCACACCCCAACATCTTATAGTTGATTTGTACATGAAAGTTATGACAACCTCGATTTACCGTTTTCCACTTATTATAAATTAAATAAATTAAACATGGGTTGAGTAAAAGAGATTCTGATTCTAGGGTTGAGAAGGAATTTTTGATTAAGACATACCTCTATTTTTAACAAATATAAAGGCTGATAAATGACAACCAAGGGGGTAGGTGTTATTGAGGTGATTGGTCTACAAGACCAAGCAATCATACATGAAAAAGAAAATGCTAAAAAAGCTAACGAACAATAAAAAATATTTGGGAAAAAAATGACATTGGGGAAACACTGATTGACACACATGATTTGGGAAAGGATGGGAAATAACAAGGTGGAAGTGGAAATCGAACAACTACAAGAACAAGGAGGGGATATTCAGTTATAACTGTCATCTATTTATAATATGCATATAAACATATCCTATTAGAAATCGTGGGGGGGGGGATACTCATTGTTAAAATATTAACGCTACTCAGATGAGACAAACCACAGTTACAATGGGACTCTGGTGGGAAAATAAGCATGATTTTATCCAATTAGTGATCCTATGCTCTGTTACCACTGCACATCAAAAGTTTAGTATCACACTAGTCTAGTTATGGTTGGTAAAATGTTGTTCCTTTATATGCAAGTGAAATTACTTGGATATAGATCAGCCTATCACATCTGGATAAGAGGAGGAATGACCTCTTCATATAACACATTATAGACATACTATATGGTCATCTCATTCCATAACAAAAAAAATGGTTCGTATAGTGTATTAAAAACCCGACATGTGTTCAGTAAGCCACCACACATAGTATACATATGAAATTTTTTTGGGATTAGAGGCTAGTCATGGTTGAGACCATGAATAAGGCCTCAAGCATAGAGTTGGTTAAGGATCTAATTTTGACAAATTTCTGTAAAAGAAAATAATGTATTAGAAGTACGGGGTATACAAAATCCTTCTTGTTCGCACAGAGTGTTGACAAAGTGAGTTGTTGTTTGACTATGGCCAAAGTAGTTCTCAATGTATTGTGAAAGCGATTTTGAATTGGCCATTCATAGGATACTTGGGAACCAAGAGAATACAAAGGCTAGAATGGGATGTGGCCATACCTTGTTTCCACTTAAGATGTATTAACTCACTTCCAAATAATATAACAATATGGGCATGAGGGTTGGCATAAATGAGTGACCTACTAAGTGAAGTTCAAATCCTATGGGGCATTTCTGTAGATGGAGCCTAATTTTGTTACATAAATTACTAATTATGTTGTTAATAAGGTTATGGATAAGTACTGTGACCAACCTAGTAACCAATTGTGAGTGTGATTCTTATGACAACAATCTCCATCATAAGTAATCCTACATATGGGCTGGATAATTTCGAAGGAAGGTGCACAGATCTTAGTGTTTCTCCCAACATCGCAACCCCTTGTAAAAGCTAGGACGTTTCTTATAATGTTCTGTTCGATAGGGTGGAGGTAATGGAACCTATGTAATCCTTGGTTCAACTGGTAGATTAGTTTTGTCTCTTGAGAAACCTTCTCAAGTGCTGGAATTTGGCTCGCGGGTGATGGTTGCATGGGAGACCTGGTTGCAACTCCTCTATGGTTGGGAGAAGAGTCGTAGTCTTGGACTTGGTTGGTCAATCTATACCCAAGATAAGTTTCCATTCCATTTAAGGTGTTCCATGAATTTCAAGTTATGATTAATAGTTTGAAATTTTGTTCTCTAAACAATTACACAAGGTCTTGTTCAAAGGGTTATTAATTTTATGCTACATCTAAAGTAGACACATGATAATTTAAGAATTTACTAATTCCATTGTTAATATTGGCTTAACAACAAGGCTAAACACTTATTGGTTGATTGTTTGCACAATTAGACTCTCACTCCCTCTTCTACTTGGACTCTTCTTCATTTGATTGTATATTTGTAAGTTGCTCCCAAATAGTGGATTTTCAAAAGTTGCATCTCTAGCTAGATTTTTGTGGCATTGCAAGTGAAAATTCCTTTCTAAGTCTTAGATTCCAAGCTTGTATATAGGTTGTGAAATACATAAAAATGTACTGGATGTATTGGCCTTGACCACGAGGGAGTTATATTCCCCACTTAGGTAGGGAAGATAGTTTCAAATAGGGGACTGTTGGGTTCTACTCTACTGTATCTTGATGAAAACTATTGGTTGTCCTCTATTATAACTTGTTAACAATAAATGACTTGACCACCACTTATCCTTAATATGGAAAGCATTTTTCAACAAGGAGAAGGTAATATTCTCTTTATCTGAAAATATATTAACATTAAGTATCCTTTTCTGCAACCTTTGTATCTATTTACATGAACTTGAGTAGATTAATCCAAAATTTGAACTTTTTGTGAGTTGAAGGCTTCCTAGAAAACCTTTTAATGGAATTAATTACTCTTGATTTATTTGCAATCCGAGGTTGTTTGAGTTGGTGGTTATGAAGATTCTCCATGCGTCTTATGTCTATGAAAGAGGAGATGTCTAGCATGCTCGTGTGCCAACAACCAAAGAACTAAGAAAGCATAAAAGAGTGATACACCGTTATTTTCTCCTATGTTGTAGGAAAATAAAACAAGAATCAGAGAAACCTTTTGTTATGAAATGAATTTTATACATGATGGATGAGAAACACATGACGATAAAATAAATGTATTGATTTTGATGCCGCCAAATGCTTCTTAATGTTATTGTTAAGATAATACTTAGTGAGCTATGACTTGTTGACAATCAATTAAGAATAGTTGAAGGGTCTATCATGAACTTTAAGTAAGTGAAGCTCAGTTTTAATCTCTGATCTGTTGGCTTACGATTTGTTGTCATATCTCTTGCTTGCTTAGTGATCAAATGATTGTGCTAGTTTGGAATGATAACCATTCCAGTTGTCTTCAATGCTTACAGTGGAATTAGACATTTCAAGCGTGTGTTAATAAATGGTCTCCTAGAAAAGGACATTTTCATGAAATTAGGGCAACAGAGAAGTGAAATTCAATTTGAATTTTGAGACTAATACTCTAATAACATGACATCTTTAGAAAACACACTCAACTGTTTCATCCTTGCCATAGAGAGAACACACAACATTTGTTATACCTTCTTTATAAAGCCTGCTCTTAACAACCAATCCTTGTTGAAGAAAAAGCTACCCCCAAATTGTAATTGGAATATAAAAAGTAACACTAAATTGAATTCAATATTTTTACTTTGGTTTAGCTATATTTAAAATACAAAACAAGCCACTTTGTAGCTCTTGTTTGATTATATTATAATATAAACTAATAACTTTACATCCAAATAACTTATTAAACACTATAAAATAATATATTTTCTCTAGGAAAAACCCTCTCTTTAAAAATAAAATCTTATCTTAAATTATAGATGTCAATAAGATAAACATGACTCCCATCTCTTTATAAACATTGAATCTCAACTCGAAATATTAACAATTTTTTTTTTAATAAACATTCACTCCATCTTTTCACAAGCACTTAGTGCCAACTTGGAAGATGAAAATTCTAAATGGTCACATTTAGATACATGCTTTAAAAAAACAAAAAAATATTCAATTTTTTTTAATAAACATAAACTTCACCTCTTCATAAACACTTACTCCCCAATCAGAAGATGAAAACCCTAACCTGCAACCTTTAGTGCGTGCTTTGAGATATTTAATAAGGAAAACCCATATTAAAAGCAGAAAATTAGGAGCTATGTACATGACAACTTGTTTGAAGTTGTGAAAAGGGAATCCAAGTGAAAAAATGGCGCCTTATGATGCTTATAAGCATCCCGGATGGAAATGTTTTGAAGTAGAGTCAAAGGTGAAATGGATTGAAAAGCGAAATCCTTCAATCGGACTTATGTCCTATAAAATAAATATAGTCAAATACAACAATCACCATATAAGCTCCTGCCAAACCTAGCCAATCAAATTAACCCCAAATGATAGATCCTTTCTTGGTTTGAATGAAAGTTAGTTTGGACTCTACAAGTAGAAGTTGCAGAGCTGTACAACAAGAAATTGATGAAAATAGCCACCAGGTCATTGATATCTTTTACATGTGCAAATAAAATTTTAACACCAACTTTACCATATTCATTTCCGATGTTACAGGCTATAGCAGATGGAATTCGATTCACGGAGAAGTTTTCCTCAATTGGAAAAATTATTTGCATTTAATTATAAACTGAATGGACATGCAAGAGGAGCATTAGGATCCGACGATTACAACACACAAAGTACAACGCTCAAGCTTTCGGATTGCAACGTATTTCTAAAAATGAAAATGGTGTCTTGGAAATCACTGTCAGAGATTCCAACACTCTCCCTAGTAAATCTTTCATGGCTCACAATAGGTGCCCATGAATTTGTATTATTTTTTTCAAATCTAAAAGCCAATATGGTTTATTTTAAATAAAATGTAGAAATCCCAACACATTGTTTCAATTAAATTCATGTTAAATTACCAAAGGAGTCTTGGTTTGCAGGATAAGTTAGGGAGGATTAGCCATCCATGAGGGTTCCATTCTGGTTATAGTTCCCACTTCCTTATCTAGATGACAGTGAAAATATGGGATGACGTGCAAGTCCTGGGTGGATTTGGTAGAATCCATAATTTATGTGAATCCTCATATGTGAAGCCAGAGTCAAGTCCCGACAGATCTCGACAGAACAAGTAATTGTTTTCTCGGTGACTATGGCATAAAAAGTTACTTTTCCACCCAATACTAAAGGAACTCCCTGTTATAGAGTGAAAACTCTTATTTTGAAAGCAATGAGGATGTAATGAGCGTAATCCACTTGATCCATGAATCCATTTTTTAGCATCTTTGTTTAGGAAATTAGGTGATTGGGGTTTGCTGGTTGCATGCAAGTTTCTTTTTACAGTTCCGTGTCTAAATTGGACCTGTAATATTTGTGCATGGTTGGATTCCATATAGTTCAGTCTTGACAGCTTGATGGCGTGAATCTGCAAGTGGTATGGTATGTCTATTATGGTATTTTTATTTTCCAAGGAAAATATTCCAGGGAAATTCCTGGAACTTCCCTGCATTCTTGAATGTTACCTGGTGCAAACCTGTTCATGGTGATTATGGCGCATATACCCATTACCACCTAACTTATTGAGGAAAATCTTGACCTTGTGTCCTTTTTCGATCATTGCTATTCCTGCCGCCTTGTGTCCACCTAATATAATAACGATGATCGAAACGAGACACAAGGTCAAAACCTGCTTAGAAAAAGAAAATATTTTATATTATCCATGCCTGAGGTGAGAAGATATACATATTTACAAAATTTGTTGAGGCCTATGTACATTTGGAGTCACGAATACTCTATCATTATAAAATAACTTCTCCCTGGCTTTCGTCAACAAACATAAACATTCAAAGTCTTTTTAAATTATTACAAAAACTTTTGATCACATAATTCCAGAATCTAATGGACTCCAAGTGATAGTTGCTTCAATAAATCCATATTTAAGGAGACCATGTAGTAACATACCATAACATGAAGATCATAAGATATCAAAAACCATGGAAATAAAATAATGCACCTGATCTAGTCACTGCTGAAGTGGCATTCTACTCTTCAACATTGAATGAATTGTACATGATTTCATCAAGCAACATATCCAGTTATCTATCCAGTCACCTGTCCACTTCCTTAATCATGTCATACTGGTCCACTCCAACCTTTTAATAGTAACTAGAAAATCCTAAACCCTGAGTTTGAGGGACCCATGTTGTCTTCACTCCATTTCTCCTCCTCCTCCAAATAAAGTACCAAAATTTAAGCCCCGAGTTTGGTGCCCACATATTCATTTTATTCTACTAGCATCTCCATGTTTTCTTCATTTCATTTCTCCTTTTCCTCCAAACAAAATTTTCAATCCAAAAGGGAGTGTTAGACCTCTTGCTTCATGGCCGTGGCTAATGCATAAATACTATGACTGGGTTAAGATTTTTTGTGGTATTCAACACTAAGATCCCCTTCCTCTTGAGCTAGTTACTTCAAATATTTCTGAATTCATCACTAGAAAACTTCTCCCTTCTTGATGATCTCACTAGGCTCCCCCGCGAAACTTTTTTTTCTACACTAGAGTCTAGATGGATTACCCCCTTTCCACATGCTCACCTCTTACTGCTCACTCTTCCAGGAATCCCTTGACATTTCCATAGACTCAAATGAATCAAAATCTCCGAAGTTTGGAACAATACAATTTCTTTCTGGGTTGCTACCCCTTTTTAATGTACTACACAATTCTTTAAATTTCAACAATTCTTCATGGCTATATGATTGAGGATTTGTAGATGGAGATAGTAAGACCTCTGTAGGTATATAGTACCAAATGGATGGGAAGTAAATAAATGTGGTATCTTGTAAATATTTCACTGCCCTCTGAATTAATTGTAGAACATTTGGAATTTTGACTTTTAATGCAATTCTAAAATTTCGACTCACATTGGAGGCTTCCTAGATCCAATTTCTATGAAAATTCAGTCTTAGGGCCGAGCCAAAGTATAAATTACAGCAGAAAATAGTTGGTCATATTTCGATTCACTTCAGCTCCAATCCACTGGGAAAATCAAGAGTAAAGATACCAAACATATGCCAACAGATTTCACCCTTGGGGCACACTTTCTGAGCATAAAATTGGATCTGGAATCTATGCAATTAATGCATATTTACATTAGTGAATTTGCCTATTATATTTTATATAAATGTGTAATCACTTAACAATTTCAACCTTCACTTATGTCAAATCAATATGGAAAAGTTCCAAACTAGCACCAAAAATTAACAAACCAAGAAGATGACAAATACTGAAAACCAAAGTTTGAATTGAGACAAATTTGGACAGCCGGAAATTTCATATTTATGTCTAAAAATGAATTATAATGTGCATACCATAGCATCATGACAATGTTAGTACAATTTTCTAGCTCTCCAAAACCCTGGTTGGAAAACAATAAAAAACCCTAGCTCTACCAGAGGTCATCTACAAATCAATATCAAATTATCAAGAATTTTGGCTTCACGCAAGATGTATCCTCTTTCCTCTTCAACAATGCCACCTAAGGTTTCATCATAAAACTCTAATATCCAAGGGATTAACCCTAACCCTAGTATTGAATATGCTCTAACTGCTCTAAGAAACCATAGTACCTCCAATACAAGAGAGAGAATGTACCAAGAAAAAACCCAAGATAGAGAGAGAGAGAGATAGAAATAAAAACAATTTTATCACCATATCCTTCCTAGGGTTATGTCATGAAACCCTAGTGCTCCATCTCTAAATAGAATTTGAAAATAATGAGTGAGTGAAAGAAAAGACTCTCTTCTTCTTTTATAT
Organism: Pinus albicaulis; assembly: GCA_034641835.2. NCBI lineage: Eukaryota > Viridiplantae > Streptophyta > Pinopsida > Pinales > Pinaceae > Pinus > Pinus albicaulis. The sequence goes on from CM076579.1 coordinate 368,943,131, forward strand.
GTATGAGAGGTAAGGGAGACCAACAAGACACAAGTTGGCCTAAACATTTACAAGCAATCTACTACAAACGAGTAGGTACAGATGTGTGAAGTGGTACACTCTAAAGGTACACATGTCAAAGTCCAAGGATGATGTCCTACAAAATCAAGGTTCTAACGTGATGTTTCTACACAAGGTGTGTCCACACATTTTTCCATAACCCCACATAGACTCTATCCCTCTTCCTAATCCATGTTTTCCTTGTCATCCTTTCCACTTACTTGATCATTGTTCCAACCCAGGTGACCCTAAGTCAACTCCAAGCCTCAATGCAAGTATCCAAGCAACCCAATTCCATCTAGGGATAAATGAATTTCTTTAAAGTGTCCAATATTAGTCCTCTAGTGTAAGGTGTCCTCTAAGCAGGTAACATGTTCTCACAATATCTCCAATGCTCTAGAGAAGGAACCCACATGGGCATTGAGTTGAGGTCTAGAAAATAAAGAGAAAACCACCTCCACATGTGCATGTCTATTATAGAATGACCAAGGGCCCATCCGTATGTCATATACCTCATATCACATGGTCCAAATTCCAAGGGTTGATTCCCAAATGCTTCTCTTCTTAGGATATCACCTCTCCTTGTTGAGTAATTAACCCCACCCCCCCCAATGTGTGCACCTAGTGGGTTACTTAACAAGTTAATTGGAGTGTAAAACTCCTAATAAAGAGCATTGTATTGGTATTTCAACCAATGTCAAGCATCCACTTGTACTAATCCATCCATGTGCCCATGAAGCATTTCTAAGGGGCTAGGAAACATGGTGCTTTCCTAGTAAGGTGAAACATTTTTGGCATAATACGAAAAGATAACACTTACTTCTCATGAGAAAAGTGTTTTATGAACACCTATCAACTCCCTCTAGAAGTCCACCAAGTATACTGTTTGAAAATATTTAGTTTCTACACTCTCAAAATTAACCAAAACACCTACATTGAGGTATCACACCTCTCCTCCTTAAGACACTTGGAACACTCATAGATGGAAGAAGCCAATGCAACATGGCTAAAATATCTCATGGGAGGTATGCTTGCCCTCATTAAACATTTAGGTGTTGCTACATGCTATGGAGCCTTCTACAATGTCTAGGTAGACCATCTTCATCTTGTACATTAGAGGATAGTGGTTTAGGGCATATTTACCCTCAACCTCACCTCATCTACTTCCAAATTTGACTCATCTTGAGTCTTTGAACCTATATTTGGAACAACGGCCTCCTATTTCTTCTCAATATTTGAAGGAGAATCAGGTGAAATGGAAGAGCTCATATCCTTATCAAACTTCACATCTTTACTCACCATATACTCTCGACATGTCAAAGTATAGATCTTGTATGATATAGAAGTATCACCATATATTAAATCTTGTATTATTTTGAAGTATCACTATATCTGTTAACACAAGTTGTTACAGTAGCATCTCAGACCTCCAAATAATGTTGACCACGTTTGAATGTGAAGGAACATAACTTTAGATTATAAGGCACATGCCAACCTCCCTTGTCCCTCAAGTCATCATCACGGGGAAAAATCATATGGAACCACATCAAGATCTACTCAAGATATCCTGAAAATATAATCATATCTGCATAGAGGACCAAGACAAGTGGTCAAGATCCATTAAATCATAAGATTAAATATGCATGCATCTCACTTTTTGATCCTAAACTATCAAAGCCAATGGAAAAGGGAAACAAAAAAAACATAGTCATCATCAAATATGTACATGAGAATCCTCTTATGTACCTCAAAAATGCTAGAAATTGAAGCAATAACCTCATCACAATAAACTCCCTCTATATTAGGGAATCTCAAAGCAGGATTAAAATCATGGTCAACCCTATTTGTCTGAGAGAATCCAACAACCCTATCCGTAGTACTCATCACTACTTTCAACAGCTACAAGCTTGGAATTAGTCATTGATTCCACCACCAAAAGAGTAGATGCAAAATATCACCAATATCCTAACATCATGCTAGCTATTTGTTGAAAGTGTAGCTAGTAAAGGTGTTCTGGCTTTTGCCTTATCCAGTGAAGACCTCAATTTTTCTTTCTCTTAGTGGACAAGATGCATAATATTTTTCTATCCTCGTTATTAAAAAAGAACTTCCACTTTAGCCTCCAAAATATGGAAAAAGGAATATGTATGAGGCTGTTCCAAATCCCTGAGAGAGTTGAGAGAAGAAGATACTAGGAATTTCCAAATTTTGCAATATCCAATGCACTTTTTCCTAGAACAAAAATTATTGTGATCCTTAATGTCCTGCTAGTAGTCTCTTGCAGAGAGGAATTCAAAAATGGTGTTTCATTGTCTCTAGTTTAACAAAAATATAGCGAAGCCCATCTGTCAACATTCTCTTAGCCAAATAGCTCTTTCATGGCCTTGGATGGTTGATGAAAAACCATGTAAAGACCCATATCCAAACACTATGAAGCCTATCAATCCACTTATCTTAGATATTGAAGAGTTGAGAGCAATTAGAATCAAATAAAACCCAAAACCAATGTCAAAAGAACAACATAAAGGTGAAAAGGGCTCCATAAATTATAAGAAGTAAGGAACCACTAAATAATACCCCTAATGGTTACCACGAATGCCTAGTTATACTGTAGAAGTATGGTTTAACTGATAAATGAGAAATATAAGATTCTTATAGTAGTACTTTGCAACACAATGGGTAGTCAACTTTGATGCCCTATTTGACACTACTCCAAGGTAACTTGATATCTGTGAAGTATTTAATAGACCTGTCAGCATGATTTCTTATCATCTAAGACCTCGCAGGCTTGTTTCCCAGTGAGAGATTCTTATATCTAGTTACAAGTTATTACATTACAATATATGTGGCTCTGGAATTAGACAATTTTAAAATAACCAAGCATGCAATGTAAACGTATCCAAGGGTTGTTGTATGTGCTTTGAACCCACTCATTAACTTGATGAATGGTAGAGACAAGTGGGCCTTATTCCTCACATTGAGATTGGTTCCTCATAGTGATTGAAGGTAGAGGACCCTTCCCATAAGATTATGGTTAAAAAAAATGAAAAAATAATAACAACGAAAGTCATTAATACCTTGTTATGTGTTCTCCCACAATGTTCAACCATTTTCAAACTAATTTAAATAATCTAAACTTGGAAATTAACATAAATTCCTTAACATTAAGTGTAAACTGTGCCTAAAATGGCTTGCTGTGAAGCACATGAATTTTAGTCAAATTAATCAATCATTATATAGGTGCATCGATGTTACCAGGTATACAGATATCGGTAATGATGAGTTGTCTTGGAGAAGCCTGATGACATAAAAATAGGGCATAGTTGGATTGACCTATACACAAAAACACTAAACCCATTTGAATCTCACAATAGAGAGATTGAAAGTGAAAAAGAGTAACAAGATCATGTTTGTTAAGGAAAAAAACAAAATAGAAGCATGCACACTATTAGAATATCAAATCCCTCATATTCATCAATACCATATTCAATAAGAGCTTCTTGGCAGTCTCCAGGATTCATATAATAACTACTTACTGAAGTTCAATTAGATGGAAGTATTCATTCAAAAGTAATCCTAAATTCTTACAACATGCCAAATAAAACCTAGAAAATGGTAATGCATCATATGTTTTCTTGTCTCCAAATCGTGGGTTAGAATGAATAGCTTATCTTAAAGGTCCATAATTCACTTGCATATCCATTTAAAGCCACAAGTTCATAACATTCATGGAACTATGATCTCCATAAGTCTTTATTGAAACATTAAATTCTACCATTAAGAGTAGGAAGTAAGTGTAAGAACAATAATGAGATGGTTTAATGGAAGGTCAAGAAGTTAATTTGTTGTATATGACATAATAGACACATATTGAAATCCTTCTTTATCTAATGCAATTTGAATGGCTTCAACACTCCCATCCATCATATAATTTGGACTCACAACATCAGCTCCTTCCCGAGCCTGTCTCAACATACCTTTTGTAAATCACTAGTGCTAAGAAATAAATGAATAAGAGGGAGTAAAATATAAGTCAACAAGAATATTTGAACACAATGTACATTAAATGAAGTGAAAGAACATGAGGGAAAAATATTTACCTGGGAAAAAACCTGCTTACATAACTGATGGACTGTTTCATCATTCATAATCACCCCTAAATGAAACATGCAGATGTAGAAACATTGAAAGTTACCTCCCAAGGGACAAGTGATAAATATAGAAATGGAAAAAGAAGAAATTAAGTATAAGAGGCTTACCATTTTATCTAAAAATTCCATCATGGCCATCAGCCGAGTATGGATCGAAAGAAACATCAATGTAAATCACCTAGAAACAAAGAAGCATAAATTATTTGCGCCCTACGAATTATAGACCATGTCAAATTTTGAAGAAGAATTAAAGTGTGAGGGTAAACACATTGAGATCCAAATATTACCGGATCTAGATACTTATCCTTGAGAAGTATTGTGGCTCCAGGTACAAGCCCATTTTCATTATAGGCTTCATCCCATGTGGGTGATTGATTAAATAAATGTTCTGGTTCAAACATTGCTAACTAGAGAAAATAAAAGAAAAGACCATGCATAAAAAATACTAAACATTCAAACCTTCATAGCATCATACATTTTAGAGAAAAGCACCACACTGTTAACACCAACATCGCGAGACTTATATACCTGCATAATAACAGTGAATTTGATCTTAAATTCAGCAGTGTCAAAAAGGTGAAACTGAACGAGAAGAAATGTTGTGAAAAAAACTTGAATATTCTAACAAAGTGACCAGCTAGTAATGCATGAATATGAAAGCATGACCATTTAATAGAAAATATCCATCAAAAATTAACATTCTTAGAATGTAGTATTACAAAACCTCTTCAATCAATCCATTCTGCCAATCGAGCTTGAAACAACTTGGGATTGCTCCTATTTAAAAAAGAACAACAACTCTGATTTAGAAAAAGGTTGTTTTGTGTGTTTGTTAGAGAAATAAGAATCAAATTAAACAATATACATGGGAATTACCTCAAATATTTATTATATCAAAGATACCATAGAAACAATTTTTTTTATATAAAAAATACAAAAGCAACAACTTGTGACACCAGACGAATACCCTTAAACCAATTAGCAATGATTTTATAATTGAGTTTGTGAACAATATTTCAAAACAAATTTTTTTTAAAATATTCAAATGACATCAAACTTAGGTCTATCAAGTCATTAGAAAAACCTTAAAGCAGAACTGTTTATGAGCACAACAAATTATGTCAATTTCAAACATCCCATTATCCACTTAACAATTTTCAAATTCATATTTATTTGTAGAAGCAACAACTTGATATATCACTAGTTCACTTTATCATAAGCTTTAAGTAGATCAATTTTCATTGAGCTACTGGAATTTCTAGTCCTTGATTATATGCAACTCTTCCTGTGCTATTCTGGCAACATCATGAATTTGTGTACCACAAATAAAGAGAGATTGTTCATTTGAAATAACACTAGATAGATATATTTAAGCCTATTAGTAATGATTAGACCATGCTGATGGAAAAATTGTATGGGCCACATGGTTGAAGATTGTGATTAAAGAACTTTGCTGAGAAACCATCCTTGTATGTTGATTAACTGATGTTCATCACTTGAAGATAATAATAAGTATGAAGAGTGTGGAGAGGTAACCTAAATAGGGGCCTACCCTGAAGTACCATAGAGCACTCAATTGAAAGGATTTGTTGTATAATCTTGGGAGGATCTTTGGAGAAAAATTAATTTGTCTGTCATAACATTAGAGGTCAAGGGAAAGAACCTCTGGATAGAAGTATGGCCTGCTCAAATAAACCTGATGGTAGTATTTCACATGGCACAAACCTAATGTTGAGGTGGAGGGTGCCTATTTTTTATGTGGGAGAAAGTTTGTTGTCTCACTAAATTTGTAGTCAATGGACACAAGAAGTGGATAGTCGAATTTTCACTTACAGCTAAAATATTCTAATACTGAAAGAAATCAGTAATGAGCTTGGCTGTCCTTGTTTTGGAAAGTCCATTCAAAGTTTTATGCTTTGGGTTTCCTCCTTATGGATGTGAAATGCAAGGCATCTTTGTTGGTGTAGTGAAACTAAATTTTAAGGAAAATCCATTATGTCCTAGAACTAATGGAACCTCTCTTGAATCTTGTAGTATATGTGGCATTTGAAAAAAATTACTATTTAGACTTGATATTTGGAGATCGTACAACTAGAAAATCCTTTTAAACTGTGGGATGTGGTGGGTTGTTATTGATCCATAGATTTTCAGAGCAAACTTGTAATTGACTAAGGTGGATTTTGAGGCCCAAACCCAATGGTGTTGAATGTAGTTAGGAAAAACGGTGAGGTCATCCTGCAAGTATATGAACTACTCATAATGAAAGGTCATATTGAGGCCTAGCATGTAAAGGTGGGGAGGCCCAAGTTCTTTGAGTGTATGTATGATAGTTTTCATCTCTAACAACTTTATTGATCTCTCTTTTAAAGGAAAGAGATGACCAGGGGGAATCCAAAGAGTACTTAAAAGGCACGAGGCATTATTTACAAATTCCACTTATCTATGGAAGTGAATTTCCCATCGAAAAACATATTTGTACGCAACTATAAAGGACAATATTGTTGGAATAAAAAGAGTGAGATATGGGTATCTATCCTTCACAATTTCAAATAGATTGATGGCTAGACTTTGAACAATCTCTCCAAGAGAATCAAAATATTAACTTGGAAATTTATGCTATATTTTAACTAGATGTGAATGTTCTCTTTTTAGGAGCACTGTTTTTTTCTTGTAGGGAAATCAATGTCTTGCATAGAATCTGATTATCTGTGTGGACTCTGATCATAGAGGGATCAGTTCAAAAACACATTTTTGTGATCGGGGGATGGAGCTCTCTTCTAGAATGGATATGACAGGTCAGAGATTAGAGTTCACTATCAAACATGAGGAGAAAAGACACCTACTTTCCTGTTGAATATTATTACTTCAGTTAGGCATAGGGACTCTGGAACAAATATGAAAAGCTGGAGATGAGAGGTTTCTATCAAACACTAGGAGCCAAGGCATCCACCTTCATTTTCCTATTGTGTGTTCCTAACAATTGCATTTGAAAGAATCTGCTAATAATTTAACGTTTTTGTGTTTCCCAATCCATATACTTAAGGATGATAGTTTATGGTAGATATTATTATACATCCTTTTTTGACCCAAATTATGGCTTATGAATAATATCCATCTCCCGGGTCTACACAATCTATGAACCTCTAATTTTGTTTCCAATCAGAGCCAAGGTGTTACTTTTTGGTAAATGGAATTAAGGGATATGGAAGATGGATCAATACAATGATATATATGTTGGGTTAAAATTAATATCCCATTTATTTAAGTATAGTAGGTGCCATCTAAACCAAGTCTCCCTTTAGAAAATTTGGTCTCAATCCTATTTGTGAGCAAATAAAGTTATACGAAATTATCTTCTACAGAGGAAGGAAGAGATAGAGCCTTATCTCAAAGAGATCAAGTTCCATGAATATAAAAGGGTTGGTTTGGCTAGGGGCCAGAGAAATTTCCAACCAAGGCATAATCAGTGAGATCAGGGGCCAGATTTTGTGCAAGGATTGGTAAGATTTTGACAGCTATAACTTCATGCCATATTTTAAGCTGATTTAATTTATCCATATTTTCACTAGGAGTCCCATTTGTTCACTTGCTCAATGCTGGGTAATCAGACTCATGAATAAATTCAAAGAATTTTTCTGATTGTAGAGGGGGAACTGTTGCAAGCATGTTTGTACGTCAGATGGCCAGAGCCTTCTAATGTAATGGACATGACTGGTAGACATCTATAAAAAACACCCGAGTCATCACCCATGCCTTCCCTTTGCTCTTGTTCATACTGACAATTATCTTAAGAAAAATTTTAATATTAGAAGGGTCTGGAATAAATTTTGCCTTTAAAAATTTTGATTTCTATTGTAAATGTTTCTATTATTAAGAGGGAGGGACATAGTACCATGATTTATGGATTGTTGATATTTTCAGTGTATAGTGTGTTGAAATTGAAGTTTTGTAACATCATTTTAGGTCAGGAATTTTCCCTTTGTAGCTGGAGTTTCTCATAAAATAACATTGTCTGTGGAAAGTTGCATTAGTTTTTTATTTTTATCCTATCGTATTTATTATTTATATGACCTTAGTAAATTGAAATAATCTTGGGAGAAAAAAACATAAATAGTATATAAATGTCTTTCGGATTAATTCGAAAGACATTTATATACTTTATGGATCACAAAAGTCTTAGATCTAACATAAAGAGTATATTGTACTATATTTGTGTATTTTTTATCAACAAGTAGTACAAGGGAAATTTACGTAAATACTTCCACTGTATTGACAATACAATGTCTTTAGATGTATTTTTATATTTTTTTTTTCAGCAATGAGAAAATCCAAGAAGAAAAAAATACATGAAGGGCTTGTGAATTATGAATCAAGGAAAAGGAAGAAAATAAAGAAAAAGAGACCTGTGGATGTGGATGAGGAAAATAAGGAGGTTGTTCCTTTAAGAGGGTTGAAAAGTACGTATAGGTTAGTTGTGAGAATTTAGAATGTTTTTGATTTTGATATTTGATATTTGATTACTTTTCTAAACTTCGCATTAGAGGTTCCTTGTTCAAAATCTTAGTTAGTGAAAGTTTTAGAGAAAGTATGAATACAACATAGTTTCCATGTCATAAGCCAAGTCTAGCTCTAGGAATTTGACATAAAAATATTTTAATCTCTATTTTTCATCTAGAAATATTCCTTGGAAGAAATATTTCCTTCTCTAACTTCTACATACATACTTGATGTTTATCCAATCCATAGGATTGATCTTATATGGAAGAATGAAATATGTTAAAATATGTTCATGGAATTGTAACACATTCATTATATTTTGTTTTTAGTCAACTGTCCTTACCTTTTTTTCTTGCTTTTACCATGTATGCGATGCATTATTATTGTCTCGAAACTTGCCTGTGAAGCAAAATTTTCTTTGATATCCACTATATACACATGCTTCCTCTCCAATCCCTAGGATTGACCTTATGGAGCATACTCACAACCTAAAATTTCTTCATTAAGGAAATATAATGCATTAATTATATGTTGTTTTGAGTCAAGTATCCTTTCCCTTCTTTCTTGTTTTTAACATGTGCATGATTATTTATTATCATCTCGAAAGTTGGCTTGAAAGCAGTATGTTCTTTGCTAGTTTCTACATACGAATGACATTTTTTCAATTTGTAGGATTGATCTTATGGCATAGACTGACATATGCTAAAATGTGTTCATCAAGAGCTGTAATATATTCATCATATGTTGTCTTGAGTTAGACATCCTTGCAATTTTTTTTTAAAAAAAAAATCATGTTCTTGATTAATTAATATCATCAAATTCAACTGCCTTTGATGTCTCCATGTGGCATGTCACCACTTAATCTCTCACATTAAATGCAAAGCCTTCACTGGTTGAAAGGACACATGAAACTTGGAAGAGATACCACTGTCAACTTGGCACCCTCACTTTACATTTATTTACAATAACCACAAGGGGATTTCCTACGTCTACTCAACCAAGGAGTGTATGACATAGAGGCTGGATCATGGAATAATCAAGAATCTACTCTCTCTCTCTCTCTCTCTCTCTCTATATATATATATATATATATATATATATATATATATATATATATATATATCTAATTTCTAGGTTTGATTGACTATTTGTAGCAGATTAGTACACACACGAAAATATACTCTTCCAAATTATTTCTAGGGTTAAAAAAGGTAGACTTATATCCTCTTTTTGGATCTGTTTTTAGCCTTTGCAAACAATGAATTGAAAGCTTTATTAAACCATGATTATCCAGATTTAGAAAGTGATTCACAAGTGGATAAAAGACAACTATATTTGGAAATTATTTCCATCATAAAGGGAAGATTAGAAAACGTATAAATCTGTTCTAGAGATATGATATTATGAGGTTCAAGTTTTAGAAAACTTATAATTATGTTCTAGACCATGCAGTGATCTTTTTCCTCTAGAATTTGCATTCCGAATGTTGAGGAGGTGGTCAGTAATACAATACCATGATGTTAATTTAGGTTAACATGTTATTTTCTTAGGATAACCACTTCATTAAACTATTTTCCCATTAATCCATTAGAAATAACCTTAAATATTATATGATAGTAATTGACGAAAGAACATAATTGATAGATGTTGAAGACAAGCCAACATAGAAGAACATGAGAATATGGCTCAAGACAGGGAAAAATCCCAAGATGGGGAAAACCCTTGATCAAATACTCTTATTATAATAATCAAATGTTTAGCATAGAATGAGAGAGAGAGAGAGAGTACACATAAATCCATATTGACTCCCAATATGATGAGAAATATCATATTCCAATCATGCCTCCATATTTGAATTTGAGCATGTATGAAGCTTTCAAATAGATGATGAGGATGACTAAAATCGCAGTCCTTATAGGACCCTTATACATTCTATTCTGAACTTGGAACAAGGATCAAAAAATCTTGAAGAAAGGGGCTGATCATACACTTATAAGTCATGGAAATATGAGGGCTTGTTCATAACAACCCTTAGACAACTAACCTAATAGCTTCCATATGCTGTGGCCTAGGCATGGTAAGCTGCTTCCATTATAATTCTACTAATATGGGCATGGGTTAGTCTCTTAAGGCCTCCACACAACCCTGATAAGAGTGGCTAGGCCTGCGACCTACCACTGTTCACTGTGTACCCTGTTAGACTCCTATACCAATAGGTGTCATTTTTCATGATTGACTTATTGAACTATGCAATATGTCAAACCTTTTTCTTGTTGCAAAGGTGTTCCATATTTTCAAAAAATCAAAAAATTTTAAAAAATGTAAAGAGGGTATACCCTAAAAGAAAATCAAAGGGTGAAAAGAATAAAATGGTCAAAAAAGTGAAAGAAATGAACCCCAAACAAAAATAGACCAGGAAAGTGTGCAAGTCTAAATGCCACTACTATTTCATTTTTTGCAATAACCAAAATTGTGTGCAGCTTGTCAAACTTTTGCCACAATTTATGAAGAGTCAAACTGTTTAAACTTGACTCATTCATTTTTCAATTTCATGTTGTAGAATAGAGAATAAATATCTGACCAAACAGTTTAATCTTGGCAGATAAGTAGATAGGTAGAGTTAATAAAAGGTGCTCAACAATTTAATCTGAGCCCTTGGATGTAATAAGTGTAGAAATAGATAGATTTTCCATGTAAAAGAAAAAGAATATTGAAAAGGGCTTGCCAGTCTAAGTGCACCCTAATAAAGAAGAGAAAATGGTAGGGTAAGTAAGTAGGGTAGGTAGATGTTGTTGCAGAATTACATGTGATGAATGATGGTTCTAAATGTTTTCAATTTTACTTTCATCACAAAGTGCAAAGATAGATACTACATTGGAAAAATTCAAAGCAAAGCAAAGTCAAGATGATTAACTTCCCCTTCATTTTTCCCTAAATATTTTACTAATTTCCCCTAAGTGCTAAGGAATTTGAAGATTAAAGGGGCTCAAGGCATTTCCTTGACTTTTGGAGGGACCAGACCCTCGGCCCAATAATTGAAAAATACCTAAGTACTTGAAGTTATCCATTATCACATTCATTCACCTCTCGAAATCTTTTCTAAGTAAAATCTCATTTTACTTAGGAAAATCCTTCAATTTTTTATAAAAAACCCTCAAAATCACTTTTTATTCTAAGTCTAAGTGATGAAAGTATAACAATAATATTTACTTTTGAATTCTCACTTTCTTGGTTATAATTAAGTATTTTGAGTTTACTTTGTCCCTTGTCATATTAACTCTAATTTATCTATTAATTCCCTATGAAAATCACCTTATCCTATTATATATAATTCCCTTTTATAAATAACCCAAAAAACCATCTTACTATAAGTTTTTAGCCAAAGTATTTAATCCATGTGATTAAATAAAAATCCCACATTACAATGCCCTTTGGCTAAAAATATATCTATATAATTATCCCCGCCCCCTATGGTAAGTGAATCATATCGATTTATTACCATATAATAAAAACATACGAAAAAAGGTTTAAGCATATGTTTTTTATGTTTTAAACGAAAAAATAAAAAGCCGAAGTTTTATTCAAAACAAACTTCGAAAAATAAACCCATTCATTACCCCGACCCGTCATCATACGCAAAGAGATTAATTAATCATCCGGATTAATTAATAATCTAATCCCGCCAATCAAACACCTCTCGGAATGATTAATTAACGTTAATTACTTTGGGCCCGCCTTTTAACTCCCTCGCCAACTTCACGTCATGTCAACCGTTGGATCGCTCCATCAGAGATCCACGGCTCGCATTCATTCCGCTGGCCCTCCCTCATCCGAAAGTGAACTCGTGAAATCGTAGTGGTTTTCGAATAGTGCCGGGGCCACGCGTCAGTTAATCTATAGAATCGCTCCCAATTCACAAATTACCACCAGCTCCCAAAGGTGGTTCGAAATAAACCACTTACCACCCTTTCCCTGTGATGTGTCCATCGTACACCCTGACGTCATATATTAAAATAATAAAAAAATTCCCCGCTTTCACTTTGCGAATAAAAAAAATTTCGCGCATTTTTTGATCATTCTGTATGCTGAAAACGACTGTGCTCTCCATACTGAGAAATTCAAAAAACTACTGCCAACTGCCATTAACAGTATTCCACTGAAGACTACTGCGAGTCCAGTTTCCCAGCATCCATCTGCCGTCAACTTGTACCTATTAAACAAGTGCCATTTTCCCATAAACAAGTATTTATTCCGATTTCCTGCTGAAACTCTGTTAAAAATCCTCGTTCGAGTTTTAATTCTGCAATATAGTCTGAAAAAGCTTCAATGTGATGTGTTTTAGTTCCCAGAACTGTAATTACTATCTCCAAACCTGAAATTGTGCCCCATTTTCATAAAAACCCCCGAATTTCCATTTTTGAATCCACAAGAACCAAAAATGGAAGTCCCGGTGGCTTTAAATGTTGCCCCATTGAACACCCCTCATAGAGAATTGGAATATTTTCCATTAGTGGATAAAGATTTTCAGATCAAAGACTTAGTTTTCAGTGAAAGCCCCCATCGAATTCATTGTCGCTGCAGAGATAATTATTTGAATGGCTTGGATGTTATTGGGTTATGGGAATCTAATTTCCCGAGATACCTTTTACCCTCAGTCCATATCTTTCCTGAAATTATCCATTATTTCCATGCTAATTATGATCCAATTCAGAGAGCATTTTTATCCCCAAACTAGAATGTCCTTTTCCCTATTACTACTCAGTATATCAATGATATGCTCCATTTTGAACCTGGTCAAAACCTCACTCCCTTTTCCATTGGAGAATTTCTTGAAAAAACTACTCAGTTATCCCCTGAAGAGGTAAAACGCATCTGTCAAACTTTCATGTTACCTGAACATCAGCCCAAGGGCCCACCTCCCTATGTTAGTGCCTTTTTTACTGAAATAGGCCATATCATTCTGAATATGATTTCTTTTATCATGGGCTTTAATACTAGTGAGTATGTTTATGAGTTAACTCTAGTATTATTGTCTATCTTCACTCCTGGACAGCCTCCTGCTGTCAAATATGACTTTGCATCCTACATTGCAAATAAAATCCATGATCAATTCATGAGATTAGAGAATGAGAAAGTGTTCAAGTATTCTTCAGTCACTTACCATCTCATGCTCTATTACCAGTCTTAAAACTTTCCTTTCCATGTTCAAAAGCTTAATGTCCAAGGAAATCCCAGGTCCGTCATATTTTGGTCGGCCATCACCCATAATTCCAGAGATTCTCCTTATTCCTATAATGAATTCATATATCTGTTTATACACCCTGCAACTACCTTGTTGACAGGAGTTCCTCCTCCAAGGCTCAGCAATGAAATTAAGAAAACTCTGCAACTTTCAAAACAATACAAAATTGGTGATTGGTACTTGTACCAAAATTATACAGAAGTCAGAATATATGGATGTGAATTATGTCCATTTAAATTGCCAAAGTATGTGCCTATGAGACTTTTTGCTTTAGATTACTTCAGGCAAATGAATAACTCTGATATTATTCATTTTTGTAATGCAAAGAAGAAAGCCCAACTCCGAATCAAAGGTCAATTAGGTCCATTTATATGCAATTCTAGGGATGCTGGACAAGAAGCTGAAAGAATACTGGAAGACCGTTTCAGATTGCAAAAGAGTTTCTATTGGGCCCCTTATGACCCATTCAGCTTCATTTGTGACAAAATAATGAAAAATAAATCAGCACCTTACATCCATCATAGGATTCTAGAAATTGAACAGTATGCTAATAAAGATGAATGGGTGGAGGGAACATTAATTGAACAGGATAATGAAGAAGTCAATATGGACAATGTAATGAAAGATCTTGGAAAAATGCTTGACCTAGAATTTTTTGGGCAAGTGTAGGTACCAGACATTGGTCCTTCTTCAGCAGGGAATTTTCAACAGAAATTACAGGAAAACATTCCATCAATTGCAGTTGAATCCAAAGGAAAAGAGAAAGAGCCTGAAATACAAGTGATTGAAACATTCAAAATGACAGGACAACCTCAAACTTCCAAAGAACAGGATCAAGTACATGTTTCTTCTGTTCAAACTAATCCAATAGAAATATCAATCTTACAGACTTCATCTAAAGTGGAAAAGGGCAAGAAAAGAGAGGCTGAAGGTACTACTCCTCTTAATGAATCTTCACAACAGCCTCAGACCAAAAGACAAAAAGTGAATCCTCCACCCGAATTAGAATCTATTGATGAAATCATTGATAGTCCAGAGAGAGAGGATAGTCAGTTAACAGGATCAATTAGTGGGATAGTCACTTGTTGGGAAAAATACTGAGAGGGGGGGGGGGGGTGAATCAGTATTTAGGACTTTATCAAAATTTTTACTTTTTCACTCTCTAAAACACATACGCTACTTTGCTGAAGCCAACTATCGTATACACGCGGATATCCTTCATAAAACTCGCGTATACACAGAGATCTAATAATGCCATTAATTCTTCACTTATATCATTCCATCATTCATTCATTAGATGTTCAATAAACAATAAACATGCGCAGTAAGAATAGAATAAACCATCACACATAAGCATCACACATGAACATCAGGATTTTAGGTGGAAACCCAAGTCGGGAGAAAACCACCGCTGCAGTTGCTCAGCCTTCAATATTTTATTATAGAGAAAACATCTTACAACATATGTGCCGGTGCAGACTCCTACCAGCACGCAGGCACCCACCTGCGCTCGTTTACCAGCCTCTCCTGGAAGGGAGCTCCAACCCCCTGACTCGTTTACCAGCCTCTCCTGGAAGGGAGCTACGACCCCCTGCTCTCGTTTACCAGCCTCACCTGGAAGGGAGCTACAACCCCCTGACTGAAGGCTACAACCCTCAGCACCTCTTATGGACCACGTTTCATCAATTTTCACACTGGATCCAAAGCTTCCTTTAGGACACAACTTGCAGGCCACGTTTCATCATATTTTCAGACTGGACCCACTCCATAATTTTAAGCTCAAACATACATCACCAAAAGATACTTGTCAATTCAGATAACCCATACAGATAGCAGTAACATAGTAGAACAGATCAAACATTTCATACTCATACTTTAGCAAACCCTAGTTTTGCATACGCGCTTTCCTTTCACTGATTCCGCGTATACACGCGCTTCCGTTCACATCAGCCAGCGTATACATCTGTTTATCCTTCAGGTCAGATACGCGCTTTCACTTTACCAAACCCACGTATATACGCGCTTCCGCTATTCCTAACTAGCGTATACATCTTCAGTCATTATAGAGCAGCATACTTCTTCAGATCAGATATTCAGTTCAGATTTAACCCTTTTACTTCAGACAGATGTTCGCCTCATCTCAGATCTAAGCATTCCATAAACAGATCTAGCAGATACAAATACATTCCAGATCTAGATTCCCTTCTTCATCATTTCTTCATTGGTGCATCATGCATTCAGATCTATCATTCAACTGTAACCCTTTCCATTCAGATATACTTCAGAGAGAAGTATTCATTCAAGCTCATACATCTTGCACCCACACTCATGATTTGCACAATGAATTTCTTCTCTTTATATAGGTTTACCCTTTTTCAATACCATGAGCCAAAACCACATTACTTTCGATGGTATTCCCGGACGGGGTCATTTAGACGAATCATTACCCAATACAATGGGTCAAATACTATGGTGGTTACCCCGGGTTTGTACCCTTATGAGCGCGGTCTTGCCACGCTTGCCTGGCACGTTATTTCCCGTGCATACGCCACTTTCCCGTAATAACCAATGCGTATTCCTTGAAACATACTCTTTTCATCATGGATTTAGCACATATTGAATTCCTTTCTTCATTACCTTCTGTACTCTCTGTAGATACATCAGATTTACATCTTTAAACAGGTTCATCAAGACATATTCTATCAAGCACAACTTCATCAGGTGGATTGTCATTCAAGGACAACACTCTATCAAGTGGGTACTCAGCATCATATTGTCACCAAACATCATATCACATCAGATTTACATCATTTACCAAGTTCATCAAGTCAAGAATAACTTCATCAGGTGGATTTCCATCAAGGTCAACACAAGTCAACAATCTCATGTCTTCATCTTCATTCAGTGGGTTGCCATCAAGGACAACACTCTGCATCATATTGCCAACAATCTCCCCCTTTGGACTTGATGGCAACCACGATTGTGTTTGGTTACCACAACAGATAGGTACATTAAGAATACAATGACACCATGTCACTCTCTCCTTTTGACATCATTCTTTCTCTTCATTCAAACACCATGTCACTCTCCCCCTTTGACATCAAGGGCAAAGGGAAGACCAAAGCCAACATACTCTCCCCCCGTTCTCCTCATGTAGAAGAAGCGTTCTGCAGATTTGATGTATACTGAAGTGACCAAGCTCCCCCTGAGTTCATGCTGAATCTTCAAACATATTTTTCAATGAAGTACATGACTCTATGAACTTCCTATCACCAAAGAATCATACTTACATCAATGATCCAACCAAGTGGATTTACATATGTGACTCAAGTACCCAACCAAGTGGGTTTACACATTTCAACTCAGCTACCCAACCAAGTGGGTTTAGAAAAATTTGACTCAGCTACCCAACCAAGTGGGTTTACAAATTTGACAAGTCCTTACATGACTGAATATTACAAATTTACATTATGGGTCTCAGCAAGACCTTTTCATCAAATTACAAATATGACCATTTATGACCAACACCAGAAAGTCCTCAAGAAAGAGAACATATTTCAGAACCATCATAATGTCAACAATGCATTATACTTAGCAAAGCTAATGGTATACCTGAATCTGTGCATCCAAGCATCCTTTCCATATGGCCCAGGGGCTCCTTAGTTTGTGCATCTGAACACTTTCTGTACAAATCATCAGGCATCTTTATCAAAACATTAGAAATAGAATTATGAGAGCGGGACACCACCGGAAGATACCAAAACGATTATCGGAGATACCCAGCTTGACACTTTGCGGCTTGAGGAACAGAAGAAAGTGACTAGAAAACGTGTCGACAAACGGACATACGCGGTTTATGTGCATGAACCCACGTATATCTGTGGCCATGTTTGGGAAATCGCGTATCCAATACCATCTTCTATATTTTAACCAGTCTGATTCTCTATGAGGCAAAGACAGTGTTCAGCTTCTTTCTGAGATATTTGAATGCTTCCCTGGAATACAGATAAATAAGATAGAGTAGTTGTGTCTTCAAGCGTCATCCAATGGTTGTAGCATAAGTACATTAGTAACCAAGCCTTCAGATTCTTTGCAGCATCAATACATTCTTTCCAAGAGAAATTATCATACCAGAACAACATCTCCAAATATGTGTCAATCATCCATGTGGTCCAATGTCACCATGAACATGAAGTAACATATGTAGGGAAAAGATCTCAACCATAATAACAAAATCTGCATGATCTATTCTTATTTCTGAATCAAACGTCTTCCAACTCATCCATGTGTGAGCACAAAAGATACTTTTCAGCAAACAGGGCTCAAAATATCATCATAATAAACCATATACCAAGTCATCATCATTTTAGCATGAGTATCACAATAACCAAAGAATAAGAAGTCATAGTGCCAACAATGCAATCATTAGTATTCAACCTGCTACTCCCCCTGAACCAGTGCTCCTCCTTAACTTGTGCAACCTGAACACCTCCATCAACAAGTCATCAGCAACAATCTCTGTATGATCTGTCCTTATCTTTGAATTATAAGACTACCAATCTCATCAACGAATACTCTTCATCAAAAAGAAAACAGGACTCATCCATAATATTCAACATAAGAATCCAAGTATCATATCATTAGCATGAGTATAACCAGAAAAATGCTAACTGATTTTAGTCATTGGTAAATCCAGGCCAGTCCTCCCCACGAACCTATGCTCCACGATCTTCGAAATTTTGTCATCCCAATTCTCTTATCATTAATGTATACGCGATTGTGTGCGGAAAAAAGCTGTATACGCGACTTTTGTTCATCTAGCCCGCGTATGGAAAGTGAAGCATAGAAATTTTCACATTCCTTCATCTCCCCTGAACATACTTCCTGTACCTATTTTCTTCATATCAGATGCTCTGTCAGAAATACATATAACTAGAATAATCAAATCAACCATGAGAGTCATCATACATTGCTCCCCCTGTGACGATACATTATTAAATCTCATAATGTATCCCACATCATTCCTGCAGTCAATAAGAGAAGTAAGCTTCAGAAGCGGATGACTGCAGTAGGGTCAGTATTCCCTACGTTTCTGACTGGTCCTCCTTCTTTTTCCAAATTTGCTTGAACTTCCTAACTGTGTGCTGAAAATTGTCCACTTTCTCAGATCTGTTCAACCTACATTCCTTTTCTACATGTCCATACTTGTTACAAGAATAACATCTCATGTGTCCAGAGAAATAAGCATAAGAATCATAATGAGTATTTCTAATCTTCCTCCTTTTACAATCATCTGCTTTATGTCCATACTTGTTACATGAAAAACAATATCCCTTGAAGAAACCAGAGTACCTTTCTATGTAGGATCTGTTAGTTTGTGGCTGAAATATTCTGCTTCTGCAATTTGCTGCAACATGCCCATAATTATGACATTTAAAACATTCAACATTCTTGAATGATATCCTTTGAGAATTCATGATCGTTGGTTGACCTTTGGTTTCTTTCAACTCTTCAGGTTTTGCTTTGACATCCTTTGAATCTTTAGCACTTCCTTGCGAACTAGATTCTCCTTTGACCGTTTCATGAAAACCCAGACCAATTTTAATAGAAGGAGACCTTTGACTACTAAGAATATTGTCCAAAATCTTAGTACTATCTTGAAACCTCAAAAGTTTAACCTTTTCTTCTAATTTACCTTTGAGAATGTTTACCTCCACCTCCAAGACTTGGCATTGCTTCTTCATGCTTTCTTCAACCCTTTTACTTTCTTCTACTTGATCATTCAAATTTAAGATCTCTTCTTTCAACCCATTTTCTTGTTCTTCAAAAGTTTGTAAGAGTTCTTCATTCTTCTTGTTCGATGCTTCGAGATCTGCTTTCAAAGAGATGACTTCTGCTTCAAGTTCTTCATTCTTGTTGTTGGATATTTCCGGGTCTTCTTTGAGAGAGATGACTTCAGCTTCAAGTATTTCATTCTTCTTGTTTGAATCTTCCAGATCTTCTTTGAGGGAGACGATTTCTGCTTCAAGTCTTGCATTCTTCTTGTTTGATTTTTTGAGATCTGCGTTTAGATCGTTGACTTCTGCTTCTAGTATTTTAATTCAATTGGATGCATAAGAATGAAACCTTTGATACTTGTCTGTTTGGCCATTCAGTATTTCTATCTATTCTTTCATCCCTTTGTACATAGCTTCGCTTTTATTAATTGATCTTTGTTGATCTTCAATTTTCTTGATAGCTTCCTCTAGATCCAAAAATTTACTTTCACTATCTTCACCATTGCATGCACAGGAAAGTGAAGAACAACAATCAATACCTGTTTCATCTTCTTCATTTTCTGCTGCACATGTTTTCTGAGATATCTCCTTTTCAGTAGCCTTCTTCTTTTGCTTCCTTCCCATTGCGACAGATCTCCTTCAAGCGATCAAGCTTCTGCAGAAGGACCTGCTCTGATACCAATTGTTGGGAAAAATACTGAGAGGGGGGGGGGGGTGAATCAGTATTTAGGACTTTATCAAAATTTTTACTTTTTCACTCTCTAAAACCCATACACTACTTTGATGAAGCCAACTAGCGTATACACGCGGATATCCTTCATAAAACTAGCGTATACACAGAGATCTAATTATGCCATTAATTCTTCACTCATATCATTCCATCATTCATTCATTAGATGTTCAATAAACAGTAAACTTGTGCAGTAAGAACAGAATAAACCATCACACATAAGCATCACACATGAACACCAGGATTTTAGGTGGAAACCTAAGTCGGGAGAAAACCACCGCTGCAAACTTGCTCACCAATATTTTATTATAAGAGAAAACATCTTACAACATATGTGCCGGTGTGTACTCCTACCAACACGCGTGCACCCACTCGCGCTCGCGTTTACCACCTCTCCGGAAGGAGCCACGACCCCCCGCGCCCGTTTGGTCGGCCTCTCGGAAGGGAGCTACGACCCCTCGCTCTCGTTTCACCACCCCAGAGTGAGCCACAACCCCCGAGATCGCGCGTGCACCCTCAAAAGACCTCTATGGGACTTTAGTCATAAATTTTCGCTTAATCGGGATCCAAAGCTTCCTTTAGAACACAACTTGCAAGCCACGTTTCATCATATTTTCACACTGGACCCACTCCATACTTTTAAGCTCAAACATACATCACCAACAGATACTTGTCAATTCAGATAACCCAGACAGATAGCAGTAATATAGCAGAACAGATCAGACATTTCATACTCATACTTCAGCAAACCCTAGTTTTGCATACACGCTTTCATTTCACTGATACTGCGTATACACGCGCTTCCGTTCACATCAACCAGCGTATACATCTATTTATACTTCAGGGCAGATACTCGCTTTCTCTTTACCAAACCCGCGTATATACGTTCTTCCGCTGTTACGAACTAGCGTATACATCTTCAGTCATTATAGAGCAGCATACTTCTTTAGATCAGATATTCAGTTCAGATTTAACCCTTTTTCTTCAGACAGATGTTCGCCTCATCTCAGATCTAAGCATTCCATAAACAGATCTAGCAGATACAAATACATTCCAAATCTAGATTCCCTTCTTCATCATTTCTTCATTGGTGCATCATGCATTCAGATCTATCATTCAACTGTAACCCTTTCCATTCAGATATACTTCAGAGAGAAGTATTCATTCAAGCTCAGACATCTTGCACCGACACTCATGATTTGCACAATGAATTTCTTCTCTTTATATACGTTTACCCTTTTTCTTCAATACCATGAGCCAAAACCATTACTCTGAAGGTATTCTCTGGACGGGGTTTAGAGCGACGTAACTATTACCCAATACAATGGGTCAATACTATGGTGGTTACCCTGTTTTGCACTTTATGAGCGCTTTTGCCTATACGCGACTTGGCACGTTATTTCCTCGCTTGCATACTTGCATTCTCCTAGACAAATCCGTACTCCTTGTGACATACTCTCTTGGTCATCATAGATCTAGCACATATTGACTCCTTTCTTCAGCTACCTTCTGTACTCTCTGTAGATACATCAGATTTACATCTTTAAACAGGTTCATCAAGACATATTCTATCAAGCACAACTTCATCAGGTGGGTTGCCATTCAAGGACAACACTCTATCAAGTGGGTTGTCATCAAGGACAACACCCAACATCATATTGTCAACAAACATCATATCACAACAGATTTACATCATTTACCAAGTCCATCAAGTCAAGAATAACTTCATCAGGTGGATTGCCATCAAGGACAACACAAGTCAACAATCTCATGTCTTCATCTTCATTCAGTGGGTTGCCATCAAGGACAACACTCTGCATCATATTGCCAACATCACTACTATTCAGCCAAGTACTAAAATGTTTTCATTCAAGTAGCCAATGAAAGATGCAGGAGACATAAAAAAGACATTTATCAGTATAAAAGCAAGGAATGATCCACTAAGGGTCCAGGTGTATAATCAATATCTTAAAATGGCTCCACAAAATCAAGAGAGATTGATGTCAGCTTTTGACATTCAACAAGAGAAAATGTTAATGAGCCATTTCAATTCTAAAGTGCCAAAACCACAGACAGCAGCTGATTACGTCAGGACCAATTTTGAGGTCCTAGCAAAAGATATTCATCCATTAGATCAAATTGAATTACACAAGAAGACTGGAGAAATGATCTATTCCACCCTTACTGACAAAGCAATGGCAGCTCATAAACTGCAAGATTCTTTGGAGAACACCGGTACACAATTGCAGATTGAAAAGGCTTCTTCTCAAGCCAAAGATAACATGATAAAAACATTGGAAGAGATAATAATTGGATTAGGTCACAATCCAAAGGATGTTAAGGGTATTGAAGCATTGATTAAAAAGAAAGATGATGATATTGCTGCATTAAGGAAACAATTGAAACTACCAGCTTCAAGGCACCCTCATACTGAAGAAGTAATGAAGAAAAATTCAGAAGAAGAGGTGGTGGACTTACTTTTAAAAATGAATGAACGACTTGCTGAAACAAAAAAATAACTTGAGCAAGCATTAAAAGACAAAGAGCCCATTATTCCAGCAACCACAACAAAGGTGGCCATAGGAACAGGTACATCAATCACAGGCCAACAAGCAGAACTAACACAGGTGAACACTTCTGATAAGGGTTCTGATGAATTAATCAAAGCAATGAATGAATTAAAATTGCAAGTGATAGAAATCCAAAGCTTAAAGTTTCAGCTTTCTACTCTGGAAAATAAATATGATCAATAAAAAATGAATATTGCTGAGAAGACAAGAGAAATAAAAAAACTAGAAAAATCAGTTAAAGCATTGGAAAAGGATCTTACAATGGAAAGACCTTTAAGTCAATTAAAAGAAATTCTTTGGTATAACATTATTCAATCAATAAAGAACGTTTGGTCTTCTATTCAAATAATATATGAACAGCAGGATTTAGTCAGATTGGCTCTGGAAGAAATTGAGAGAGCAAGGGAAGAGTTAGGGAATATGCCAGAAGAAGCCAATAGACTTATCAATTTTTTGAAGACTTAGAATAAGCAGCAACTTGCAGAATTTGGAATTCAGGACAGGACAGGAACCATCTTGGAAATTAAAAGAGTTTTTACCAAAAGTACTCTTATGCAAAATCTTGAAAGAAGGTGTTCAGACATGCAGCAAGAAATTTTTACCTTCAAATAAATATTTGATGTTGTTTTAAATAAAGGTTTGCCCAGTCCTGTTATTGAAGAAGATAGATTAATGGATTTGGAAAGTTTTGTTAAGAAAGTAAACAAACAGGTTGATGATCAAGCCAGTTCTTCAACCAGTACAGCAGAAGGAACATTGCCAATAGGGAAAAGTCTTTATGAAAAATTGGAGAGTTTATTTTATCTTGAACATGAAATAAAACATTTGTTTCCATATCAGCCTAATTTTTTCAAATACACTGAAGCTGATGAAACATTGAGAAAATTACAAAGGACCAGAGTGCCAGAAGTTAAATGGTGGGATGAGATGATGGAAATTTTATAAAATTTATCCTTGGGTGAAATTTTTGCCTATTTTACTGAGGTATATCTTGATAAAGGATAAATAGGTGAATAAAGGTCAAAGAGTATCAGTTCAACAGTTAAAGTGTATCAGTAAGAATAAAAGAGTATCAGACAAGCAAGGCAGTCAGAAAAGAATTACTCAAGAAGACAGCAACGAGCTAAAACAAAGGAACTGCTTCCAGCACATTCTAAAAACGAGGAAGACAGCACACAACATCAGCTGATTTATCCTATTTACGAGACCATCTGTCTCTATTTTTGTAACTTATTCATTAGTCACCCTAGATTATATCTCTTTTGTTATGAGATATTTTAAATAATCTTTTGTATAAATAAGCCCTCAATCGAATTAGTGAGGGTGGATTCTTCTACTTTGCTATAACATTGATTTTTTGGAATAAAAGTGTTTTGGAGAAACTTCTTTGTGGCTTGCTGGATGATGATTTGAAGCTCAAGACTTTTTGCAGGATTCATGTGTCAGACTACAGTTCAATAAGTCTTTTCTATCCTATGTTTTAAGTTTTATATCTATTTATAATATCACTGTGTTCCATTTCTGAATAATTGACAAAAAAGAATAAATCAGAAATTGCTTAAGTGTACTCTGATTTCAATTGTGATTGTTCTAAATGTTTTCTTCTAAACTGGTTATAAACAATGAATTCTTAATTGCTCTTGTTTCGCTAGTTTAAACATTTTGATTACTATAGTAAAGAATTCTTAACTGCTCTTTATTTGTAATCATTCACTTTCTTTCTTTGAACATGTTGAAAGATTCTTAATTGCCTTTCATCCCTTCAAAATCCATTCCATTCACTTTAATTTCTAAAAAATGTTCTCCATTTGGCTATCTTGCCCTGCAAAGCCATCTTGTGTGTAGAATAGTAATCCAGTAAAGCCATCCTTTCGATTCCATAGCCCAATGGCCTGAAATACTCAATCGTGCCCTTAGTTGGCAAATTCCACCATTTAAATTCAAACAAAACTCTTGAACTTATAACTAGCCTAATATTTTATAAGAACAAAGCTAAATTTTAAAGAGAGAGCCCTCTCTGGATACAAATTGGCTAGATTTTGTATCTGAAGGTTGGTTTGTGGCTACCTCGGATTTACTTTCCTTTTCCACAACTTCAAGGAAAATCTGAGTGATAACATACCCAACAACTCCCTTCTACAACCTTACCTAGGCTGTGTTCAACCCTTAACAAACTGGAAAACAAACATCTTTTATTTGGTATTTAGGCAAGATGTCTCAGTGTAAAATCCATATTTGAATCCTATGAAATGGGATACAAAAAACTTAACAAATTTACCTTTCCTTGCTGCAGCCCAAACAAAAATCCTCACATATCAGCGAGCTTTCTTCCCAGCTTGGTGTGGCAAAAATGAAAGCTCCTATCCTGCAGCCAAACAGAGACCTTCACTGTCGAACGAGCTGCTCAAAAGATATCTCAGAATGAGGGGGGCACACCCCTATTTATACAATTCAGAGGAGGACCAAGGGACCTATCCTTTGAGCCTATTGAGCCGGCATGGAGATAGGGCCAACATTGATGATGATCGTAAATAAGAATAAATTAAAAAAAGTCACTTTTACTTATCCAAATTTAGAAATATTTAGCTCAATTTTGATGTCCTCGGAAATAAGAATTTAATTCCATAATTATCTTTCCCAAAGGAGCAGTCCAAAGTGGAATTTGGCCCTTTTTCCAATTTTAACACTCCCTCTCAACTAGGGAGAATTACACTTCACAAACCATCAACCATTTTGACTGATCATCATGCCATTATGATGCCATGAACCATCTCTGTATCTCATCTCAACTCTGCTGAAACTGATATAAATAATAAAGAATAATCGATTGAGATTGAGTCACAAGACCTTACCACTCTCCACTGAAAAAAGTTAGTCCACATAACCATGTGAATAACCGTAATCAAACTTGATCTCAAGCAATGAAGTTGATGAACACCAAGCATCCTAGACATAGGGAGTATGACAGTACATGGTGCATCCATCAATAGTGCTATGGTCCCTTTCCAATTTTCCAAACTCATTGGCTAGATGAGAGGTACTTTCCATGTGTCCCAAATTACATGGGTAGGATGATGCAGTCATTAGGGGAATTTTGAGGCCTAAAATGAACCTCGTAAGAAAAATGTACATCCAAAATAAGCTTTATAAGAACCAATAGGATTCAAGATTATGATGTAATCCATGGGGGATGATTCACCATTTTCGGAGTAAAAAAGTAAAAATATTAAAAAATAATAAAATAATAAAATAATAAAACTATTTTTTCAACTCGTATTTTCAACTTATCTTCCGAAGGTTTTACTCAAATTTAAAGTGGGAGTACTCGTTGGATGAAAAATTTAATTCCTCATCTAAGAAGTACCCATGTTGCATACTTTTGATAGATCACGCTACACGAAAAATGTGAAATACATGAAAAACATGATTACAATTATGTTTTTTCATGTATTTCTCATTTTTTGTGTAGCAAGGTCCATAAAAAGTATGAAACATGGGTACTCCTTGGATGAGGAATTAAATTTTGCATCCAACGAGTGTTGCTACTCAAAATTTTTGTAAACCCTTAGAGAGATAAGTTGAAAGTACAAGTTGAGAAAATAGTGTTAACGTTTTTCCCTCTAAAATTTGATGATTTAATCTAATATAATTTTATTATTTCCACTATTATTTTATAGTTTTCTTAGGAGGCCCATTTTATACCTCAAAATTCCCCTAACGAACACCAGTAGGGAAATGAATATATCACATCTTGCTCAAAACCACATGTCGGGAAAGGATGAACAAAATCCTATAAAAAAATGTCACAACCATATGTATGGAAAGGATGAAGCACCTCCTACATGCATGGAAAACACCAAGAGTATGAAAAGGATGAACCATGTCCTACACGCGTGCAAAAAAACAACATTAGGGAGGATCCTACAAGTGGGGAAAGGATGAACCACATCCCACCGACATATCAACCACAGATCATAGGGAATAAGCATCCTATAGGTGGGTAAAGGATGAAACATGTCCCATTGACATGTACATAAAAAGATACTTAAATGCATCTCTCACTGGGGTACTCACAGGAGAAGGTGAACCGCTCATCCTACTTATATGACAAAGGAGAAGGTGAATCTCTCATCCTACTCATATAAAATAGGAGAAGGTGAACCACTCATCCTATGCATATGTCATCATCAGTAGGGGAAGGTGAAATAATCACCCTGTATAGAACACACCACTAGAGGAAGGTGAACCACTCACCCTATGGTCCCCCATAGCTCAATAAATACCTCAATCCCTTAAGAGCTCCGAGAGATCAATTTCCAACCCAACCAAATATCTTTTCGTAAATATTCTCTCCAAAAATTGAGACTAATTTTTGGTGATATTATTGATGATCAGTTTGTCATTGGGAGCCTTATTGCTCCACCTAGCAGCATATAAATGTAGTTATTAAGGCACACAATCAACTTACAATAATTCATTCTAGTAGTAGAGATCTTACTTAACAATCCCCTGACTTCTACAAATCTTATTAAAGGAGATACTTTATTATTCTTACTCCCTCTTACTCAGGGAAACCACAAGCCTAAGCTTGTATTTCTAGAGACGATTCTACAATATTTCATATGGTAAGTGTTTTCATTGATAAAGTACAAAGTTTCCATCTGGAAATCTTCTCATTATGATATCCATCAAATTTGAAGATAATTTATTAATACAATCAAACGTGCCATGATTCTGACAGCAAATTTCCAGAAACGGGAATTTCCTTTGCTATACTAGGTGGGAGAGATCAATAAAAAAATCTAATTCCCACTATTATATCACTGAATGTTTCCAGTGCTTCTCTCACTACCTTTGATATCCAAACACTCACCATGCTGCTGCTAATAATGTTGCTACTGGTGTAGCTCCATATCTGTTTCATTGTTGTACTCCTTTCCAAATATGCTGCCGCTATCAATTACATTACCTCTGCTACCATCCATTGTTGCCACTCTCTATTGCAACCTCTGCTATATTTCTTTTGTCTACTATTAGCTCTACTATAGATGATGCTACAACATCAGTTTTACTGCTGCCTCTTTATATGCTGCAATCACTAATGATACTAATCCTCTACCGGTGTCACCTACTGTTTCTGCTACATTTCACTGCTATTTGATATCTCCACTCCTATTGACCCACTTTTATCTCTATCTGCTACTTTACTTCAACCCTTGTTACCTTAGCTGTTGAAATTGTTGTCGACCCTAAGATTGCACTCAATTGCAATATACTATAAGCCCCAAAGTCAACATCAATGACAAAATCATTGGTACATGTATCAATATTAACCATCACAAGAATCAAACAATACTACTGTCATATATGACCTATCAAGAGTAGGATCACAATCTTATATAAGTAGGATCTCCATTATGGAACATGACTATCACTAACATGCATCCCACTAGCACAATTCATATGCATATATCACAATATCTCATCTTTGTAGATGACATGGGACTACTGGTTCAAGGTCACAATTTAACCAAAATAACATGCTTACTGAATTATAGGGCATGAATAACAGGGAAAATTTTAAGGATGGAAGATTATTGTGAAGTCTAAAAACATTGGCGAATCTCACTAGTCTCGAATATGCAAACTATAAAAATTTTATTAATGTATTTTTAAAATTATTCAAATTTGTAATGATCTTATATATACTCTCTATATAATGTTGGTTATTTTTAAGGTAAAACAATTTTATATTGTAAAATTTGGGCAAATAATTGCTATAAAAAATGGAAATTGGCGAATATTCTTTGGAAAATTCATGGAAAATTAGCCCACTTGCGAATATTAGCCCCTAAATTTTTATATGATGAATAACGACATCATGTTGTCATCCATAACAAGTTCACTTAAATTCAATGTCATGATGATGTTGACTGTATTATACATATATTACTATCACAACGTTATCAAGGGATATTCTACTGACATACAAAAGTTCTATGATAAGGTTTTCCATATATATGATGGTTTCTAACCACTGAATTCCTGTAAATTATTATATATAATGTTATATTATCTTCAGTTTCCACCAACAAACCTTTTAGGTGAAAATATATCCCTAGCCAATATTACTTCCTTCCATATCAAACACTGTTAGCAGAGCTGATGAACAATTCTGCGTAAAAATGCGAGACATGACACCAAGTGGAAATACCCTAAATTGTGATAATCATTGTAGAAATAGTTCTCCAATGATACCATCTACAACATGTGGAATTTTCTATTTGTTTAACTCTCAAAGTCAATATAGGCTATTATTCTTCAAAGTTTAAGTGTTATGCTTGTTATCTAGAAATTATTTGTCAGACACCATACCGTTGTAAAAAAAAAAATACAATCACAACTTCCTCATCGTCATAGGTCCTCATAAGGATGTACAGGACTGTAACGCCCTTTAGAATACCAAAAAAACCTTTTTAAATATATTGTACATTCAAAACATAATTTTTATTCTGTGAAATATATTAGTTTATGCTTTAAAATTAGCACCTGGATTCAAGCCAAAAATTGTTACTTCAATCGATAGTTCATAAGACATCATTCTAGGCATATCTTCACTCAAAATTCGACCTGTAGATTCATGTTTTCATAGTCATCAAGGGTTCAATATTATTGAGGCTAAAAGAGGGCACTACAATGTACAAAAATTCAATAAACCATAGCTAAATTCAATGATCTTTTCAGGCATGAATTTACACTTAAGAATTGTGATAATACTGGTAATGAGAGTTGACCAAAAAGCACCAAATATTTTGCAAAAACCTCATAAATTTCTGAGTACCCAGAGGACATTAATACTATGATCACAAATCAAATAAGTTATTTTTAATAAATTTGAGAAGTCGCTTATATACCCCGAGTTGCATGAGGTTTTAGTCTCAGGTCTGCACATAAGAGAGTTTATTGGAATGCAAAATATTTTTGATGGTCACAAAACACAATAAAAGGCACCTGGAATAACACATTGACCATAACAAATACCCAAGCAAAAATAAAAGGAGAAAAATAATCCTTACCCCAAAAGTGTTCAACCAATCTTTGAATACTCTAGGCCACAAACGAGAGGAATAAAATAAACTTCAGATGGAATTATTTCAATATATATTTCGATCTTTAGTCCTGTACCAAAAAACTATAAAGATATCGAAGGCCCTTTCTGTAGATATAAGGCAAAAGATAAGAACCTTCCAGTACTGACTCAAATGATATATCCGAAGATAAAAACAGTTTCACTCAAGTCCATCTTCAACACATCATAGGGTTGAAGATCATTTCAGAGATAGATCACAAAAGATATGCGATCAAAAGTTCCATAATAAACATGAGCCCCAAAATGCAATGAAAGCTTGAAAAATATTACTTCAGAAACAAAACTTGTTTCTTTAATGCAAGAGGATTGCTAAGAAATATTTTGATCTGAGAGAAATTGGAACTTGACAAGACTAATATTGATCTTCACTGAATGTGAGAGAAGAATGCTTCAGGTGGCATGAAATTAGGGCATATAACTAGCCTATAATATCCTTAGAACAATCCACAAAATAGATCTCGATCAACCTCAGACTCGGTTTGTCATTAAATGAGGCCACAAAGAATTGTCAATAAACCTTATGGGCTTGTCCTCTCCTGAGCTCCGATACCATGTTAATTTGAGTTAACATGTTCTTTTCTTAGGTTAATTGCTTCATTAATTTTTTTTTCCATTAATACATTAGCAATCACCTTAAAAATTATATGACAGTAATTAACAAAAGAACATAAATTATAGATACCAAAGACGATCCAAGATAAAAAAACATAAGGATATGGCTCAATTCATGGAAAAAACCCAATATGGGGAAAACCCTTGATCAAATATACTTATTATAATGATAAAATGTTCAACAGAAAATGAGAGATAGAGAGTACACATAAATACATATTGACTCCCAATATGATGAGCAATATCATATTCCAATCATGCCTCCATATCTAAATCTGCACATGTATGAAGCCTTCAAAAAAATGATGAGGATGACCAAAATCATAGTACTTATAAGAGCCTTATACAATATGATCTAAATGTGGAACAAGGATCAAAACATCCCGAAGAAAGGGGTTGCTCCTATGCTTATAAGTCATGGAAAGATGAGGGTTTGTGCGTAAAAACCCTTAGACAACCAACCGAATAGCCTCCATATGCTACGACCTAGGCATGGTAATCTGCTTCCATCATAATTTCACTGATCTAGGCATGTGTCAGTCCCTTAAGCTCTCCACGCAATGTTGCTAAGAGTCGTTAGGCTTGCGACATACCACTGTTCAATTTGGTACCCAAAAAATCTCTTCTACAACCTTACCGAGCTAGGTTCAACCCTTAACAAGTCGGAAAATAGTGCCCCCTTTATTTTTTATTTAGGAAATATGTCTTGGCCTATAATATAGCCTATGACCCTCTGAAATGGGATACAACAACCCTAAAAAGCTACCTTTCCTTGCTATGTCCAAAACATAAACCCTCACATATCAACGAGCTTTCTTCCCATCTTTGCATGGCACAAATGAACTCTCTTATCCTGCGGGCAAAAATAGACCTTCACTCTCCAACAAGATGATCAAAATATATGTCACAATGAGGGTTGAGACACCCCTATTTATACAATTTGGAGGAGGACCAAGGGATGTGTCCTTTGAGCCTATTGGGCCGACATGGAGATGGGGCTCACCTTGATGATGATCATAAATAAGAATAAATTAAAAAAGTCATTCTTACTTATCCAAATTTGACAATATTTATCTCTACTTTGATTCTCTCGGAATAAGGAATTTAATGCCATAATTACCTTCCCTAAAGGAGCTATCCAAAGTGGAATTTGGCCCTAGTTTCAAATTTTAACACATAACGGTAATGCTAGGGAAAATGTGTGTCCGTAAAATAACCTTTGGCTACATTTGAATATTGAATCACTTGTGACATCGAGATATGTTTGGTAAGTGGAACAAAAAATTCGGAAAGCCATTCATGTGCTATGGTGGATAACATGGATTACTTTACAATCCTTTTTGATAAATTTATTTGGTCTCATTAGTAAGAAATACAACATGATTGGAATAGAATCTCAAGTAAGATATATGAAAAAATGGAAGATAAGATAAATTTATTAATTTTTGAATAATGATCACAAAAGTAGGTCAATGGGACTAAAGAGTACAACTAGTATGAATACAGTGTAGGAGTGCCAACACAACAACTATAAAGTCAAGTTGATTTTGGACAATGGAACCGAATACCTACATATGGGTGGTGTTTCTCAATGGTTGAGTAGTGAAGGCCTCGATTCTATTTCAGTTGATGTCTTCTTGGTGTTCAGAATGCATACATAGGTTTCTAGTATGCTTAACATATATTTGGCCCTTAAAAAAAGACCCGTGCTACTCACACTTGAACTAGGAGACACCATTTGGATGCTCACAAGATCCATTTTTCATTTATGTTTTGTGATACATAATTAAGCCATAGATAGCTTAAGTATGTTTAAAAAAACTGAAAATCATTCAAATATAATAAACATGAAATGAAAGTTTGAAACATCAAAATTCAAATCAATGAAGGAATAATGGAACGTATTCTAAAATGTTCAATAAAAAATAATCAAGGAATATTCTCCATTAGGCTTAGCTCCACATATTCGTTATATTATCACCCATGAGTTGGACATAAATGCAGGGACAACACCATGATTTGTGGTAAAGAAATTTTTGAGAAGACAATCCCCCTAAGGGTTTAAGATCCCTTTTTTATTTGATTGGTTTTGGTGGTGAAAGATCCTACTCTAGCCAATATCTCTTCTCTCTCTCTAATTTTTTTGGCATAATTTTTTCCGAGGAACCTTTTATTTGATTTGGAATGCAAGGAAGGTTTTATGTGGAGTGATTAATTTGAGGAGAAATTCAGTGGCACCAAGGTTCGTCTAAGATAGTTTAGGGCATAAAAAACATTATTTTTGGCTACAGGTAGTTCTTTGGTTGTGGTGTAAACTTGATAAGGGTAGTTAAGGGAAAAAATGGAGCAGTACTTTGGCATAGAGGTATGAATGTGGTAGTTTTAGGGAAACAAATTTGGTCTGGGCATAAATTGTTATGAAACCAGCTCCCAAAATAGAAGAAAAGAGAGACAACGCCTTAGAAATCAGCCACTTCGAGGGGGAAACCTCCTTTACATTACATAAATGAAAAATTCTTGGATGATAGAAATGACAAAACCTCCTTTCTATATATAGGCGTCCATGGGGTCACAATATAATCCTACTCGACTTAAAAATAATAATGTAAGGGCACAACAATAACAATAGTGGGGTTTTATGGGGCATAATAATAATGATATGGGGACTACAGGGATACAAAAATAATAGTAAGGGGATTTTACTAACAATAAAAATAAGGGGATAAACTAATATTATAGGGACCTAACATGCCCCTCTCCTTCAAACAGGTGTTGTCCTCAACGCTTGATTATTTCTTGACGCTTCTGTATAGAATTCTCATCCTCCCATGTGGAATATCCAATGGGTAAGTTCTTACATTGGATGAGATACTCTAAAATTGATCGATTTCATAGTTGTCGAATTCTTGTTTCTGTGATTACTTCAAAACTTCTTTCGCTGCGATGTTGATCTTCCTGTTGTTTCATTCGATTCTGCACCAAGGTTAGGTTATCCTTTGAGAGTTGGAGAGCTTATTGTTGATGCTCGATGTGATCTTCCACTGCTTCATCATCCATATTAGATTTCATTTGATCATTCAAAAAATCCAACTTATCTTCCATGTATTCTTTTAAACCATCTATTTGATCTTTGGTTTCTCTTTGTAAGATCGAAATTTGTTGCACTTGGTACCGTAATTTTGATATATCATACTGCAATTCTTCCTCTTCATGGGTCATAGTAGAGCTTTCTTAAGGCTTAATGGGTGTGGAATTATTCTTGGGAGGCATTATATAACTCAATAATGATATCTATGCTTCAATATTCCCTTGGAATCACTTCAAAATGATTTTTCAAACAAAAGTTATGAAAAATTGTTTAAAAAATACACACCTTTTTCTTGCTTTTTAGGAGGTCTATATTGAACCTAATTTATCTCTATTATTTTGGATCTTAAAGATTTTAATTTCTATCCTTTATTAGCCCTCCGAGCTCTCTTTCTAATGTCACAGGTCAGAAATGGTTTAGATTCTTCAAGGCAAATTTATGCCCAATCTCCCACAATGACCTAATTATGGACTGGTCCATTAGAGCGAAATTGTACGGTGTGCCACGTGTCATTTTTTCCTCCTTAGGATATGAAATTTATACACAGGAAACTACAATTCGTGTAATTGCAGTCAATTTTTACAAAATACCAATCCGATACTAAGAGAGAGATTTATGATGACTTCCCCAAGGTCACCTCTTTGAGATGAAATTTGGGAGCCTGCAAAAACCCTAACTTCCACATATCATATCTCCAAAAATATTGAGAACCAAGATCTGATTTTTTTTACTGTATATTCATCAAGGTTTCATCGCAAATGGGTTATTTTTTAGCTTGTGAACCTTTGTAGAAAAAAGTTATAGCACCAATTCCACTATGACTTGTTTGAAGCAGCAAAACCCTAGCATCAAAAGCTTTGATACCAAATGTTATGACACCAACTCCCAAAATAGAAGAAAAAAGAGATCAACGCCTTAGAAATCGGCCACTTTGAGGGGGAAAATTCCTTTACATTACATAAATTAACAATTCTTGGATGATGCAAATGAAAAAACCTCTTTTCTATATATAGGAGTCCATGGGGTCACAATATAATCCTAGCCGACCTAACAATAATAATGTAATGGCACAACAATAACAATAGTGGAGTTTTATGGGGCACAATAATAATAATATGGGGACTACAGGGGTACAACAATAACAATACGGGGGCTATAGTAACAATAAAAATAAGGGGATACACGAATATTATAGGGTCATAACAAAACTTCTCTGTGGTTATAGATTCATCCAAAGAAGAGATTTGGGCAAGAAATTGTCCTTAAAAACACTTCTAAACCTAACTTGTGGGTGTGTAATATTTTAGTTCTCAAATTTCTCTAATGTGCATTACACACAAATTATGTTAAAATTTTGTTAGAAAAATTTAAGATGGTTGGTTGTAAGGAAACATCTATGCCTATATATGTTTACTTGAAGTTATTAACCTCATTTTACTCTAAACTAACAAATTCATCTTTGTGTAAACAATTGATGTGGAGTTTGATATATGTGACAACCATTAAATGGGATTTTAGAAAATCATATTTATAAATTTATTACAACTACAAAGGTTGATTGTTGAGTGAGCAACATGAGATTTTTGACACATGTGAAGGGTACTTTAGAGTATAGAATAAATCACATTATATGGTATATGAGAGACTTTCTAACTTACAAGCTTTATATATTTGGGCACTGAGTAAGGTATTTTATCCTATCATCATAAACAATGAAAGAATTTCTTTCCTCTACTAAAAAAAAATATAAAGTAACACTAATGTAGCTTGTAATATAATGGAAAAAGCATATGGAAGTGCATTGCCATTGTATTAAGACATTTTAGCGAGATTTCAAATTCTGGGAATAATTCAGAATCTGACAAACAAGAATGGGGTCAAACAATTGACTTCACTCCTTTCTGTTAGATTCTTAGAATTTGAAACCGATTGAAGTTAAGCTATTAGTGGGCCTACAACTTGAGTGGGCATAATGGTTAAGAGCATGTGTTTCCACCTCAGAGGACACAAGTTAAAAACCATAGGGGGGTAAAGTATGTATGCCTTCGTAAACTTAGCAGTCAAATCACTGCGCAGAGGTGGGTCCCTTTTCCCACAAACAAGGGGGTCTCATACATCAATTTGGTGTCTGGCTTGGTCATGACCTTAAAATTGGATAATAATAATAATAATAGTAATAGTAATATTCTATAGTTGGTGGATAATTAACAAACAAAACTACAATATTGTGCAATTCTTGTAATAAAATCGATTTTGATTTAGTTATTTTACAATTTTGGGAATATGAATCTTTCCAGAATACTTTTCAAAATTTAATCAATTATATAGATTGGTTTACTCTACTGGTTTTTAATCTCCGTTGATATTATGGGAAAATTGATATTATATATGTTTTATATATGCTTTACCAACTGTCAAAATATATACTAAAGTCTACACGTTGTAATGTTGAGGTCTTTTATTCCTAACTTAGCATTCCCCTATTGGGAATCATGTTCCTACAATGTGAAGGAATATGCATGTGTACACATAGAAGCATGAATATCTAGATGCCTCAATGAGTTATATTATTTTTGACTCTTTAAATAAAAGCAATGTTTTCTTGCTTACAAAATCTTTCATGGCAGGGAGGAGTTCAGAAAAAAATACAAAGAGGATAATCTTGATGCCAAAGGGGTATTCTAGATTCAAAAACCATAGTTATAAGTAATATTTTTGTTGTGTGATATGTCATTTATATACAAAGAAGATATGTTAAACTTGGTCTTGCTGGCCATTGGATCTGTTTTGCATGTGTGAATTGAATGTATAGGAATTGAAGTATGAAGTGTTTCATGCAGGTTAATAGACAAGGCACTAATAAATAGAAGTTATTGAAAAAAGAGGTAAGGGTACTCTTTGAAAGAATGGTTACCAAATTTTTATTTTTAATGGTTGTATTTTGGTTTGGGAGTTTTCTGGTTCCCTTTTAAGTCTCATTTAAAGTAATTTGTGAATATTTTTTTGTATTATACAAAACTAATTTATGACATTCAACGTCTATTAAAATGATGTCCAAAATTAAAGGCCTCTAACCAAAAGGATTGGTTTATTTTATTGGAGATTGTAATATAGACATCGAGTAAAACAATTTCAGGATAACTTTCACATATAAAGTCTTTATCATTGTGTGGATTTTGAATAATAACCTTCAACTAAAAAATATTCAAGGTTATTTCCAGCCACTATAGGGCTTCCTCACTCAGGTTCAAACTTAGTTTATCTATTTAGACAGGGTTATGGGTAGTTTCTCTAGGCTTAGGAGTTTAGTGGCAGTCTCATTGACTTGATCCAAGTCTTCTCAGTGACAAGTAGTATGTCTACCAATTCTCATGATTAAAAAAAACCACCTTCACCTGAGTAAAGTTTGTTTTTAATTTTTAATTTTTTTTGGTGGGTGTTGGTGTATTATTTCAACATTTAGGGTTTAAAGAGATAAGCGAATTTTGGTAGATCACAGGTCTCATTTTATTTCCCAATTTTGGCATGGTTTGATGGCATTATCTAATGCTTTCATTGATTTCTCATGATAGGATACAAAACCTTACTTTACGAAGGCTCATACATTAAAGATGGAATATACGACTGCCATGGCTAAATATCTTAAGGAAGTTCAACTAGTTTTCTTATATTTTGTTTGAATGTGAGGATTATGCATTCAAGGTTTGTTGTTGCATGATCATTATCCAATTTCATTCCGAATTATCTCTTTTTTGTTGATATTTCAGAACCATAGACAATTCATTTTTATTTTATCTATTTTGTAGGCTAATGAAGATGCCATCTCTGCAGAAGTTGGAAAATTGGCATGGTTGGTTTAACATCTTTTAAAGATTCTACACTCACCTTTATGAACATCTTATTCTTATGATAACTTGTAAGATGATTATGAAATAGTTGTACTTCAGGGTGTTGAATTTTCCTATTAGGACTACTTGTATGAACTAGAAGATTCCAATAATTATACATCTGAGGATTACATATATGAGTACTAGCCAAGAATATTTTTTTCAAAAAAATACCCAATTCCACCAGGCTTCTTAGTAACAAATTTGTTGTGTTCCTTTTCCTGAGGATGACCCATGATCATTGCACATGTGCTTAGCTACAGTACATTGAACAAGATGAAGCATTAAAATATATTTACTTGAGATAGACAGGTGAAACAAGTGCTGCTAAAAAGTTTGTCACATTTTTTGTTACATTTTTGGGGATGTCGATGGCATGAAATATCCTCACTAAATGGAAATATGGTATTCTCAGTGAAGCAATATTAGAACATACATTCTTAATGTTTTCCGATGTTGAAGTTATACTTGCATGCAAAAATCATATGAGAATTTCACTTTGATATGAAGTATGGAAAACATGGATGTTCTTTTTCATATACATATGTTTGTGTCAACAGATATTAAAAAAATGTATTTTTTCAAGCTGCTTTCTTTCTAATCAAAATTTTTAGTGTATAAAATAATGTTGTGTTTATACCTACATTGTATTGTGAATTTCAAGTGTATAGAATAATGTCGTATCTATATTTAATTTATATTGTATTGTGAATTTTGTGCTGCATAAGGTACTATTATTCGTGTCTACATTTAATTTTTATCGCCAACTAGATATAGTTGTCAGCTCGACCATCTAGGAAGAAATACCATATGCATTAGTATTATGTAGTTTTGTAATGTTATTCTTCCAAATAGAATAGAAAACATAAATGACGTGATGATTTTGAAATAATTAAAAGTTTTAGCATGATAACAATTAGTGATATTATATTTTTCCACCAGAGCCACAACAACCACAAAAGAAGTCACATTTACATCATGTGGCTCTTGTTTAGCAAAAAAAATGTCAAGACTTTACAAAGTTTTGTAATTTATAAAAAGTTGCAGAATTTACAATTTATAAGTTTCAAAGTCTAACTTTTTAAAGTCAAATTATTTAAAGGGTGCTAGCTCAATGGAAGAGCACCTGCTTTATAAGAAGGAGGTTTGCGGTGCGATTCCATTGTGTCTGGATATTTATATGGAATGGTGACGATAAATTTTTGGTTACAAAGACTGTTTTCACCATTACAATTGAACTTATGGTGACATTTTTTTTCCCTGACCAAAATATGAAATGGTGACGGTCAACGAATGCCACTATACATATGCATCAATAGTGATGACCATGAAAGAGCCATCACTATAAATTTCTATTGTTAATATGATATGGTGACAACCAATGTTTTTCATTATAATCATTATTTGTGATAGACCTTGAACGCAACTATGACACCTATAGTTTTGGTGACAAATAATCTTTTGACCATCACCAATGAGCTTATGGTGACATATATCAGCACTCACCAAAATATGAAATGGTGATGGGCAAAAAACGTCGTCATATATATATATATATATATATATATATATATGCATCAATAGTGACGCTCGTGAAATATCCATCACAATAAATCATTGTCATTCATATGAAATAGTGACAGTCACTATCCATCATTAGAATCATTATTTGTGACAAACCTTAAATGTCACCACATCACCTATAGTTTTCATTACGCCACCTTTGGTGACATTATTTTTTTGGTGACACAGGTTAAGGTTTGTCATCATTGCTCATATGAAATGGTGACAGTCACTATCTGTCCTTATAAATCATTATTGGTGATGAACCTTGAATGTCACCATAACACCTATACTTTTGTCGAAACCACTTATGGTGACGTTCAATTTTTGGTGACAAAGACTCTTTTGACTGTCACCAATGAGCTTTTGGTGACAATTTTCGACCCTCACCAATGTCATTTTTTATTGTAGTGGTAATCTAAATTCTATTCAAGTATTTCTCTTTTGGAGTCTCTGTGGTCACAATCATGTTCTTTTAAGGGAATAAATAATATATTTCATAGGACCACGTGGTAGAAGGGAATTTCAAACTCCGGTTTGTCACAGGTATATTTTTTATTTATTTATTTTTCGTTGTTCTTAGTTAGCCACTGTATATACCCTTGTTTTTCTTTTTCTTCGTCTTTGGTAACTGGTTTATAAGAAATAGGATCCTTATTCCTGTTTACCTTCTTGTCATATTACAAGTGCATTTTTGTTAAAAAAATGGATGTGGTTATATACGGGTCACTTCAATCCCTCGTTCTTTTATATGGTCGACTATTCAATTGGGTCAAGTTCTTATTTCCTTTTATGCTTATTTTACCAGGTATTTCTCACCCACATGGATCAACCTCTTTTTTGTGCAAGGAACTTTAGTTTAATTTATTCATATTTTTCTTTCGAAAGGAAATTATAGTTTTATTTTGAAGAAAAGAATGGGAAACATCAATTTTTTGGTTCTAATAGTATAGGAGAACATTATTGAGAATATATGTCCGTGTCATAAAATATATTCTTTCACTATTTTTTTTAACATACTGTATGATGTACTTAAGGGAGGGCTTCATTGTTGTTTTTGGTTTTGAAACCTACTCAATTTTATCTATGACAAGTATTTTTAATATTTTATTGTAAAAAAAACAATGCTTTCTCTTAGTGTTCATATACATGCATGGAATAATTCCTAAATTATTATTTATTTATTTCTAAGCCGAAGTCTATGGAAGTCTATATACAAAATTTATTTCTATCCTTTTCAATTTTCTTGATAAGTAGCAAAAAATGGGTTTCCAACTACATGTTTTTTGGGTTTTCCTCCCATCGAGAGGTTATTTAACATTACTGCAAGTTTGTAATGTTAATTTATTGCAGGACGATATATGTAAGATTATTTTCTATAGTGTTTACAATAAGTTGAGAAGTAGAGTTTTAATTTATGAAATGATATTTTGTTTGCATAATTTTCATTTTTTTTCTTTAATGACATCGGGTGTTGGGTGGGACCTATCACAGGTCCTGCCCTTCCCATGATGTTCGCAGAGTAAATTTTTGACTTATGGATTGACACTTAGAAATACTCCTAACAATGCCAAACCCTCTCTCTCTCTCTCTCTCTCTCTCTCTCTCTAAGATACTTATAACAAGACTATCTGTCCTTCTGTCATGAGTAATATACATAAAAAATATTTATATGTGAACTGATATTTTATAACTCTGCTTATATACAATAAGAAACTCCATACATATTTATCAGTTCCATAAATGAGTTAATAAAATAAATACTCTTATTACTCATTTACTGCACCATTAGAGGAAATTTTAGCCTAAAAGTGTCCATGAAATTTTCATGCAATTTCCATGTCATAATATGTAAACTAATCAAAATAATTTAAATTTAAAAGGAGGTACATGTAAATTTTTTGGAGGGAAAAGAATAAAAACTACTTTTTTAATTGTATTTTTAGCTTATCTCCTTCTAGGTTTACTCAAATTTCAAGAGTAGACACTCGTTGGATGCAGAATTAAATTCCACATCCAACGAGTACCCATTATTCATACTTTTTAAAAGACCCACATTGATAAAAAATGAAGATACATTTAAAAAAAGCGTTGAAATCTTTAAGGAGATCAGACAAAAATACAATTAAAAAAAGTAGTTTTCTTCTTTTCCCTCCAAAATTCATAACTATTATTTTATTATTTTTCCTTAGGAGACCACTTTTAAGCTAAAATTTCCTCTAATGCTTTCTTCTATTTCGACATTCAATCAATATATTTTCTGTTATGCTGAACCACCTTACTAGTATTATACTCCATCCTTGTTCACAACTTTACCTGTCAGGTTAGGGTTAAAATTTTTTCAAAAATATTTTATTCCTATTCACCGAAAATTTCATAACCAAGTCTACATAAACATACACACACAGACACACAAATATATATATATATATATATATACTCTTTTACAGTAATTATTTCACTAGAAAACTTTTCATAATTCAATGAACATTGTAGAGTACATATATTTGTTTTCTTCCTGTTAATGTAAAAATGATTATTATGTTCCTCCCTAATGTAAGTTATTTTTTCCTCACTGACTAATCCTGAGATCTACTCTTACTAACAAAAAAAAATTCCAGGGATTCTTGTAGGAGGATTTAATTTTATTGGAACCCTTACGAAGTGTCATTCTTATACACTTAGCTTTGAACCAATATTTATCTCTCGGTGGTTCCAGCTGAGAATGGCTATCTTTCTCTCCCACATGAATCAATATCTATCTTTCCCATAGGATTCTAGTACAGTCTAGTGCTATGGAAAGTATCTCCAACTATCTTCTTTTTGTTTTTATGGTTTGCAATCTTCCTTTCTTGTCTACCCCCTTGTTTGGGTATAACTAATCCCAAAATTTTTTCTATCAGTTAGGGTTAAGTTATACCTATAAGTCGTCAATACATTTCCTATGAAGTACTAACCACTTAATGTTTCTCTCTATATATATTAAACATAAAACATAAATATTTACATCCTCATTTTTTCTTCTAAGTATTTTAGTTTTCTGGTACCTGAAAAGAAATAACTTTTAAAGTATTTTCTAATCAAAGCAAGAGAATAAAGTCTCGATTGGTTGACCAGGGGTATCACATAATTAAAATTTCAATTTTTTTTAAACCAACATAGTTTAACCCAAAATTCAAAAAGCACATTTTAATTCCATAATTCATCAAGCCAAGGGATATCACAATCAAATATATTTAAACAAATAATTATCATTTTAATCTTTAAATAAAGTTCTATGAAATTTTATTTCTATCTCCTAAAAGTAGAGCTATATGGCTTCCTCTTGGAAATAAGAACAAATATAAGAAAATTTGAAAAAACAATTAAAGAAAATACAAATGAAAGGGTTAATAATAACTAAATATTTAGATATTTGATGATGTAAACTATTAAACAAATGATTTTTGTTTTATTTTTATGATATATTAAATTTTATTTATGTATTATTTTATTGGTGGAGAGAATTGAAGTTTTGGTGGTTTAGTTGGGATAACTAAGTCAAAAATAGGAAAAAACACAAGAAAATTCTTAATTTGTTTTTTTTCGAAAAAATGCCACTTCAATAAAACTTCACTTTCAATAAATAATTTTAAAATAATAAAAAATTATCTTACTAATTTAATTTTATTTAGTATTATACAAAATATTTAATCAAAACACAAACTAATAAAAAAAAAAAAAAAAAAACATTTTATTACTCTATATCCTAATAGAAATATGTATAACAAAACATTCTAAAATTTAATTTCATAAAGGAAAATTCAATATTACAAGTATGTTCATTGAGAAACTTTTCATTCATGAATTTTTATAAGTTTACATTAGTTGAGACATTTTTCGTTCATGAATTTTATAAATGTACATGATCCATGCTAGACTTTAGTATGGAACACATATAATAATATAGAATGTCGTGTTTACATATATATATATATATATATATATATATATATATATATATATATATATATAGATAGTAAGACTAAAACTTCTATTGATCAATAAAAAATGAATTACATCACATTTTCAAGCCGAGTGTGCCATATTGATGGTAACAAATCTTAAATGTATGATACCGAGAACAACAAAATGGACATAACCAAGGATTGAAGAAACAATTAGAAAGAAGAATCACCCAAATTGGGGTTGATCCTTAAGGCGATCTTTCATTTATTTATTTTCAAAACCTTGACCCAACCTTCTAAATACGGGTTTGTGAAAGAAATTTGTATATTATTATGATTATGTACTGAAGGAGATTCCTCATCAGAGTACAAATACGCTTACTCATGAGATCATTTTAATATAGCTGAAGAAGCAATAACATTCCATATCTTTGTGCTTTCAAAAGGAGAATGGTTCACACCAGGAGCCTCAAAATATGTTTGAGGCCCTCAATCTTCGGCCTTTTTCCCGGAAGATATTTCATCATCATATTATTCAACTTGCTTACTGAAGTGGAGGATATTTTTTTCTCCATAGGAGGAGGGTTGCATGTATTCCCACTTTTCAATATAGAATTTCGTATGTTCCACTTTTTTTGAGAAATAAACATCAAGAAAGAAATATGTAAATGGCATGTTTGATGATAAAAATGACAAAAAAAATAGTATTCTTATAGTCTAAAGCCTAGCTATATTGAAAATTACTGATTTTTAAATGATTTGGTCCTCAAACTCTTTACTAATATTAATTTCAAAACAAACTATTCATAGTTGCATACACTATGCCACCCTAGAGATGTATCAATAGTAAGTTAATGACCCAAAGAGTCTCCAATGTCTTGAAAGATTGCATAGTGACACACACATGGTATATTAGGAAGCCTAACCCATATTATGAGTTTTTTAATGACAGTTGTGGAAGGGTCAAAATATGTGAACCAGAGGAATGAAAACAATCCATCATTTCCCCAAAACCATGGCTCCCTAGATAAAGTTTTCTAATAATATCTTGACTCCTGAAATAACACAATGTAGAATAATTTTGGGTTTAAAATAAATTTTAATTTCTTAAACCATATAAAATGGATTCATGGGTAGAGATCAACCATGCAAGGTTAGTAGGAATTACAATGACAAATTAGGGTTTCC
Source organism: Pinus albicaulis (assembly GCA_034641835.2). Classification (NCBI taxonomy): domain Eukaryota; kingdom Viridiplantae; phylum Streptophyta; class Pinopsida; order Pinales; family Pinaceae; genus Pinus; species Pinus albicaulis. Next base: position 368,987,572 of record CM076579.1, read on the forward strand.
TCACAATAAGGTTGATGAATATTCTCCATATATGAGTGATATGTTTCTATGGAGGGGGCTTCCTCATATTGTTCCACTAAAAATGGCCCAGGAGCCACCTAGGGGAGATCTACCTTAGGAGGGGATCAAGCTTGGACAACACATTTATAAGAAAAGGTTCAAGAGAAAGAAGGATTTCCTCCAATCCCCCCTTGTAAACATAATGTTGACGGGTGATGGAAATCCATCAACCAAGGGGGTCGCCTCGATGTGAAGTCCCAATTAGACCTCACACCATTTGGAATAAGAGCCCAATTCAAGATATCGACCCGACTGTTTTATATTATTATAGGTTTTCCTTAGCTACAAATTTCAACACAAGAGAGTAATGTAATCTTGGATCAACAAGTGAGTATGTATGTTGAGTGTTTGGTTGTATGTGTTTCAATATTATTTTATTGTGGAAGGAAATGAAAGTGAGACTATAGGATGGAGGTAACAATAGCACCCTATTAGAGACAAACACACACAAAAAGTATCTGTCTAACATCCAACGTAATAGTCCAAAAGGATGCGACGGTCATTGTAACCATTATAAACAAGATATATCATTCTAACATCCTGTGGAATAGTCCACAAAGATGTGAGAATCATTGAAGTCATTACAACACATTCTCAAAAAGATAAGCACTAAAGCAACCAAAATAATTCAACTACTTTAGCACTGGTGGAAAAAAACATGAATTACAAACATTCACAGAATAGTCTTACAAATATTCATAATCCATGCATAAAGGACATATTAGCCATGATGTTTCTGATATTTAGTAAAATTAACAAGACAAATGTATACAACGAACACCACTAGCTCCAATAGTGAAGTGTTGCTTCCATTCCTTGCTCTCCAAAAGAACTAGCTTTTCTCTTTAATGCCTTGTGGGAGGAGCCAAGGTGAAAATTCTATTTCTCATACAATGAGGGTCTATATATAACCAATGTGGGGGGGGGGGGGGGGGTGATGCTTCACCTTTCTTGTGACTCTTTGACTACCCTCATTATTGTTTGACTTCCCATGAATTTTAGACTTTAGATGACTCTTCAAAGTTTGTACAAGTCCTTTGGACTTCCACTTTATGATACATTTTTGAATAAATATTTACATAATCCACAAAAATGGTGTGGCACATGGTGACTCATGACATGAAATTTATGACATGGGTTGCATGATGAGGTGGAAGTGCCCTTCAAAGAGTTGTGAATTAGATAGAGTCTTCATGTGGTCCCGATCTTTGTTCTTATGTTGTAATCTAGTGTTCCTTTGTCTTCTTACCTGACGATCATCTTCTCTCCTCATATCCTTATATTTAATCTAGCATGATCTCCTTCTCCATTTACTTCATCATCATCCGCTCTTGAAATTATAGAATACTTGTGACTGCAATCCGTAAATGACAAGAAAACATCAATCTGATAAACTGCTAACCTCAGATGCAATGAAATCACATGTTATGGCTGGAAAGAGTGATTGGTTTAATGATTGAATCAAGGATTGTGTAGTTCTAGATTCCAAGGTCTAGGACTGAGCCTTAAGACTATGCAATGCACAGTTCAATATGGCCAGGGTTAATGATTGCACAATTGAGGTACTCAATCACTCAGGTTGAAGTCTTAAGCCTTCAGACTCTGCAATTTATAGTTATGGAGGCTTGGATAGAGAAACTATGCAATTTAGGGAATCAAGGGCTCAAGCTCCTAGAATGAGCCTTGAGACTACGTAGTGTGCAGTTTAGGTTTGGACTGAGAAAAAATATTATGCAATTAGGGAGTTGAGGGAGCTAGGATGAGGGTTTGATGTTACACAATAATTTGTCACCATGTTCATTTTCCCATCCCTGATCCTGAACAGCCCCATGAGAGATCCTGCACAATTTTTCCACCATGAAGAAACATGTTAAGATATCCCCTAAATATTGAAGGAAAACTGCCTTGGAAGATTACTGAAGATACTTGGTACAAATCCTATTTCCTAGGTTAGTTCATTTCTTGGTGTCATGCTCACACTAATGGCATATTCAAAATTTTGTCTTAGCACTGCCAGCACCCTTATTTCTTGGAAAACCATGTTGATCACTTTCTGGCAGTGTTTCCTCAAATGTAAGAGAAGCTTGGACCTCTAGAAGCTCTAGGGTGATGAGTTGGTTGTTAAACAATGGTGATAGAGTCAAGCTCTCTGAATTTAGAGCTTTGATCTCATCCATGGGGGTTTTATCCCTTAGAAAGTGGACCTTCCTTCTCCTTTCATGGGCTCCCAACCTCTTCTCCCTTCCTATAAATTCATGCCCCTCCTTCCAATAATGTGAGTCTGGTCAGTCATTATTGGGCTAGTGTGAACTCTTGTTCCCTTTACATACTCATGTTGTGATAACACCTAAGTGTTTGGGAGAAGGAATTATTTAGAGATTTGTTCAAGGACTCCAAATTTCACAAAGGAGGCATCCAACACCAAGGCCTAGGTTATAAGCTCTTCATTTTATGTTTATCAATAAAACATCTGATGCTTGTTTTCTATATTTGTGTCATTGTTTATGAAAATATTTTGGTACTCCTTGATCTTCTAGATAAATAATGTTTATGATTATTATGTATTGGATTACATTTGATGTTACCTCTTGATCATCTGTAGGTATTCATGTCCCATCACTAGGAAGGAGTGAGCCGAAAAGGATCATGGATTAAGGTCATCATCAATAGCTTCAGACATAGTGATGGGAAAATGGTACTTCTATCTCTTTCCTTGTTGCATTGTGAATGTTAGTTAAGAGAGATTTGCATTAGAAAGTATATCACATTGCTATACCCACTCTAGGGCTAGAGAGATCGCCTATGTTCGCAGAGGGTATTTACCTTGAAAACGTAATTGAAAAATCCACTGCGAAGCTTAGCCTCGTAACGTTCCTTCCCCTAAATGATCTCAGATCATTTTGGCCGATTATTGAAATATAAGCTTGCTTACGCCTCTGTTAGTTTTTGTAGGGTTTGATAGTCATTTCACTGTGTCAAGTCTGGTTTTTATGTGAAACTATTTTTTGTTTTCCTTGTTTTTAGCGACCAACGTGCTTTCTGTTTGCATAGTAGCATTAGCACCACTGTTCTATATAGTACAACTAAAATAATTCGTCTTTCAACACTTTTCTGCTTATCACAGAAGCGTTGATCTTAGAACTAGTAAATGTTTTTAGTGACCAATGCGCTTTCTTTTTGCACAGTAGCATTGGCAGCACTTTTCTATATAGTACAACTAAAATAATTTGTCTTGCAACACTTTTGTTCTTATCACAGAAGCACTGATCTTAGAACTAGGAAAATTTAGGGTTTACCCTTGATTTTCCAGTGTGTCCTAGCCCCTGAATGGTGTTTGTAAAATCTCAATGACCTCCTTGTTGTGTGTTTGGCTTACTTGTTTTCTCTAAGCAAGTATTTTCATCTCTTTGATTTGTTTGTAAGTTGGGAGACATTTCACCTTTTTAAACGCCTTTTTTCGCATTGTTATTGACTTGATTCGAACTGATTTGTTGTATTCCTTAGTCATCACTGCAACTCCAATCTTACCTTCAATTTAGTGTTAAACATAGGATCACATTTTTTTTGATTCACAAGTCTAGAAGAGTGTGTGCTTTGTCCAAATTCAAAATAAGTTGAAAGTGATTTTAATTTTAGTTTTGTATTTGGCTTGTCTTCATCGTTTTGAAAAAAAAGGAGTGAAAAGCGTTTCATTCATGTGTTTTTAAAGCATTTTTTATTTATGTTTGATTGAAATAAAAGTGAAAGGATTGTCATTATATTTATTCATTCGTTCATTTATTTTACTTTCGATTACAGTTGAAAGTAAAAAAAATAAAAAATTGTGCATCTTAAGTGAAAAAGAGAAGTATTTTCGTTTTTTCAATAAGTTGCATTTGTTTGGGAAAAAGTGAATTCGATTGAAAAGAATTTCATTTTGTAGCTTTGAGCTAGTTTGAGAAAAATTATTGTTGTTGCATGGATTTCACTTTTGATTTAATATCTTCCATATATAGTTTAGGCTTCATTGAAATAGAAATTTTTTATTTTTCATTTAGCCTGCACCATAGGATTCAAATGACATTGTTTTGAGCCTTGAAATTGGAAATTTAATTAAGATCAACTTAAAATTAACTCCAATTAACCTAAGGAGCATTTGATATTAATGCAAACATTTATAGGTCTACGCTAGATATGTGTTCCGAAGTTGTAAAATGTAGGAGCTGTCGCTAAGAGTTTGTGTTACAATCTGGGCTTGATATCCCGGCCCATGTATGGAAGTATATTGATGTGTGATAAGTATATTTGGGGTGCTCTCATCGAAAATTTTCTCATTAGACAACACCACTACAGACTGGACCCCCACGTACCATTGCGTATATTTTGGGAGACACCATTAGGTTGCAAGCCTGCCATAGGTAACCGAGTCAGCCGCCTTGCAGACGTGATACACCGAACACAACATTTAGGAAGATTGGATGTTGTACATTAAGTCATTGGTAAATTTATTTGCTAAGGTGTATATTGAAGTTCATGGATACCTGGTAATCCTTTATGCCTAGTTCACCCTTTTTGATTTATTTTGTGTTTAATTTCTAGAATTTAATACCCACAGAGTAACATATTACCCGTGCACATATCCTTGGCAGATCTTAGGTTGAGACTAATGGCAACAGTTGCTGAATTTACCAATCAAGGAATCCACTTATATGGGAAAATTGGTCCTTTTCCTTCTTTCGGAAATGTTGATACTTCCTATATGGAAATGTTGTCCTTCCCAGGATTGACCATTGGTTTTTGAGTTTGGTTATTTTCAACCACCATGGTTCCAAATGTATAAGCTACTTCTCAACCAAGTTCTCCTCGACTTGAATAGTGTCAACCTCATGTTGATCCTAAAGTTGATCCCTCACTTTCTTCGCTTGTTTCTTCACCTTGTTCTTCCTCTTCGCGCGGTGAATGTCTAGATTATAGTAACTAGGAAGCTAAGAAGAGGAAGAATATGAGGGAGGAGAAGAAGAAAAATAAGCAAGGAAGAAACCAGGAAACCGTTGCTACTAATGTAAATGATGTTGAAAAACCTTCCAATCCATCCCGCAAAGTCAAATTCCCTTGAAAGATATGTAAAGGTGACCACCTTCTTAGAGATTATCCTGGTATTCCCAAGATATTAGAAGTGTGGTCCACTAGTTCACACCAACCTTTGTCATCAGCCTCTCGAGATCATTTTGGTGATAAAACCTCAACTACTGATAATAAGGCCCATGGGAAAAAGGGTAAAGTCAAATTTCCCTATAGGTTATGTGAAGGGAATCATCCCATTCACTCCTTTCCTTATATGGATGAAGCCTCCAAAGCATTGGATAATATTACAACTTCTTAGCCTTCTCTTCCTACTGGTTACCGAAATATTTCCTCTGATCGTTCGCTAGTTGATCAAGTGATAGGTCATAAGTCATGTTTGGTCGATCCTACTCCCTCCGAAAGTGAATCCCATGAGTCCATTCCCAATGAACCAATGTTTGAAAAAACACTCAAACTGATTTCACCTTCAGTTGATCATGTATTTCCTATAGAGAGTGAACCTAATCACACTCAATTTATTTTTGTTTCTTCAGATTCCAATGAAATGGATGGAATTCCTCTTGTTCCCACGGTACAAGACGAAAATCCTCCCATTCCCGTAGCACAAGGGTGTAGTTTTCCTATTCCCATGGCACCCCCTCCAAGTAGTCTGGTCACTTCCTTTGATTTAAATCGACTGACAAGATATTGTCTCCCTTCTTACGTGACCTTTGATATCACGATACAAGCCTTGGAAATATTTTAGTTCTCCACAGCTTGTACCTATAACCAACACAAAAAATATTTTGGATTTTAACAAAGGAACTAGTCAACTGTTAGGGATCCTTCCAAAATTTCCTATTACTTTGGGAAGAAATAATGACTATATAGACGTGGTGGTTGTCCAAGGCCCTTTGGACTTTAACTTACTCCTTGGGCGTGAATATACTTAGGTCATGGGAGCTGTTGTCTCTTCTCTATTTCATGTGGTATATTTCCCACATGATGAAAGAATTGTGACCATTGATCAATTGTCGTTAATTGGTGCTAATATGGCTCCCAATCATCCATCATCCCTTAATGGTTATTACATGCAAGTGGTATCTTTCCCGCCACAGGTCAATTATGTGGCCACCTATTCCATGCTCATGTAGGCTGATGATCTAATTAGGGATACATTGTGTCATGTACTAGGGGCATTGGACCCTGATTTCCAGAGTGTTGTTCTCTTTTCTGATGAAAACCCCTTGGAATCCATGACTTCTTATGGGTGGTGATCATGTATTTCGGAGAAAAGTTCCTTTTTTTTTGTCAAACTCCTTAAAAAATGAATCAACCTCTTTGGAGTAGAGTTACTTTTCTTGTGTCAAGCTCATTAAAAAATGAAGCAAGTTTTTCGGAGAAAATTTCCTTTTCTTCTATCATGCTCCTTAAAAGATGAATCAAGCTCTTTGGAGCAGAGTTCCTTTTCTTGTGTCAGTCTCGTTGAAAAATGAAACAAGGTGTGATGAGGATAGTTTGTTTACTGTGTTGAACTCATTAAAAATGAAACAAATCCCCATTCAATTCGAGTCATTGATTATATCTCGTAAATTCGCAGTCGAGTCTTTCACTTGATCTCGTCAATGAACCTTCATTTCATGCACCTATTAGTCACCTGTATTCTACTTAGATGAGTGAGCTAAGGCTTGGGGGGGATGTACCTCAAATTTAGTCACCATGCTCGGGGCATGAAAACTTATTCCAAGCATAGTTTTTCTCCGTTTCAAGCTTGTGTAAAAATGAAACCAATTTCAAGCATAGTTTCCTATGTTTCAAGCTTGTGAAAAAATGAAACCATTTCTCACTACACCTCTTATGATTTCCTTTTTATCTACCTCTTCTTCCAGTTGAACCTTGTTTTTCTCATTCCATCATCACCATCTTCTTGACCGATCATACACTCTCGCTTGGATTTTTTACCCTTGCCTTGAGAACCGCTGCGATTAGTGGTCTTGTTAGCCAACCTCTTGACCTTTGCATGTTTTGAGCAGTTCCACCATGAATAGAACCAGGGAAAATTTTAAGGGTGGATATCTATTTCAAAGTTTATAAACCTTGGTGAATCTTAGTAATCTATAATAGAAAATTTATAAAATGTTTCATGATATTTTTGTAAAAATATCTAAAATTACGATAATATAATATTAGTCTATATAATATCTTAGCTATTTTGAAGGTAGAATAATTTCATACTATAAAATTTTGGCGAATTAGTTTTAGAAAAAATGTAAATTGGAGAATATTTTTTTTGGAAAAAGTATAGAAAATTAGCCCACCTGCGAATATTAGCCCCTAAAATTTTCTCTCACCAGAACCAATTGCTACCCATTATACCACTGTTTCCAGGAGGAGTCCTCTTCCAACTCTTTTCCGACTCTCAAAAAATGAAAATATTGTCGAGTAATTTTCATTTCAAACTCATTAAAGTGATCTAATTGACGTGAGCTCAGTATATGTTTACCCCATTTTTGGGCTGAGATTTACTATTTACGAAAATGGAATTTTATTGGACATGGTCAAGAGACTCTCCTGAATATTGTTTTCTACCTTTTCGGTTTCAAGAGATGATTTACAAAAAGGGAAATGATGGAGCTTTATTTGTTTTTTCTTTTCAAACTCCATAAATATGAACAGTTATCGAGTTACCCTTTCGTTGGAATCATTAAATATTAAATAATGAAAGACTTGTCAAAATGACAAGACCGAGTTCATCCTTCCTAGGGCTCGTTAAAATTACTAGGATGGATACATTCAAAGAATGAACATACATGCTCAACATATGCTATCCTCTTCATGATGGCTATAAAAAATAAAAAGGCACTCGTTAGAAATAACGGGGGAAAATTAAAAGTGAACATCCTATGTGTAATTTGGGTAGCTTGTCGGTATTGAACATGACACACATTTGCAGTTCGTGTCAGGTTGTGGACATCCTACATTCGTCACTTTGCGTCCATGGGTTTGGGAAATCCGTTTGCCTCTCATTTGATTACCAAATTTTGTCAACATGACCTCTGATCCTATTTGAGTCAAATGCTGCCACACTTCAGAGTCGTGTTTCCAATATTTTCCTGCTACACTTCGGAATCGTGTTTCCAATATGTTCAAGAGAATTCCTTTTTCTCAAACACCTTTGCTTGTCTGACCTCATTTGTTACAATCCCGAATCACTCCTATCATCTTAAGATATCTGTTGTTTTGTGTCTATGATGTGGTAATCATCACGGCCCTCCTTCGATGAATCACTTCTTGTCGACTTTAGCTCATTATATGGGAAGGTGATTTAGAAACTTATTTTTAGTACCTCGTAGCTTTCATGCCTTAATGGTAAGTTCTTCATGTTCGATTACCTGTTCATTTAACTATCCTTCGATCAAATGATTCTGAAAGTGTTTGACATCAATACATTCATTCACACCTATAGATTGCGCTGTTGTACCTTGAGGACCATCATCATTATTGGTGGTATCTCTCATACGTGTTAACAATTTTCATCAGTGACCAGTAATTAGGTGGTTTCTACCATCTTCGACAACAACACATTTATTCTCAGATTAGTACAGTGGGATAATTGAGATTGCAGTGAAGACCCTAGGTCACATCTGATTTTTGATCTAGGCTGCGGGGAGTTATTGAGTATTCCTGATTTTATACATTATCCTATCTATATAGATGGCTACGACCATACCACAAATCCATTTCTATGATCTCTTTAGACATATTTCTGCGACCATGCTGTGGGTTCATGTGTTATTTGATGCCTAGTGTAGAGTTATTTGGTTAAGCATATTCATACTAGAGATGTCATATATTGTAATATGTTTAATTTGGAAGGTTTTTCGGAGGTGGTATAAGCTATTTGCTTTGGTTCATAAAGCATTTCAGCCATCACTCCCCATTATTCCTTCATGATTTAGGGGGCATCTGTTACATAATAATTTTTCACCATGCTCATTTTCTCACCCCTGATCCTGAAATGCCCCGTGAAGGATCATGTGCAATTTTTCCACCATGAATAAATATGTTAATACATCCCCTAAAGATTCAAAGAAAACTTCCTTGGAAGATTACTGAAGAAACTTGGTCCAACTTCTAGTTTCTTGGGTCATCACATTTCCTGGTGTCATGCTTATGCTGATGTCATATTGATAGTTCTAGATTAGCGCTTCCAATGCCTTTATTTCTTGGAAAATTTCATTGATCCCTTTCTAGCAATGTTTCCTCAAATGGAAGACAAGCTTCAACCTTTAGAAGTTCCAGGGTGTTGAGTTGGTTGTTAAACAGTGGTGATAGAATCAAGCTCTGTGATTTTAGAACTTCGATCTCATCCATGGGGGGTTAATCCCTTAGAAAGTGGACCTTACTCCTCCTTTCATGGGCTCCCAACCTCTTGTCCCCTCATATAAATTCATGCCCATCCTTCCAAAAATGTGAGTCTGGTCGGTCATTCTTGGGCTAGTCTGAACTATCGTTCCCTTTACATCCTCGCATTGTGATAACGCCTAAGTTTTCAGGATAAGGAATGCTTTAGAGCTTCAGTGAAGGACTCATATTTTCACCAAAGGAGGCCTCCAACATCAAGGCCTGGGTTGTAAGCTCTTACTTTTATATTTATCAATAAAACCTTTGATGTTTTCTTTCTATATTTGTGTAATTGTTTATGAAAATATTCTGGTACTCCTTGATCCACTAGATAGTTGATGCTTATGATTATTATATATTGGATTATGTTTGTTGTTGCCTATTTGATCATATGCAGGTTATTCATGTACCATTAGTAGTAGGGAGCGAGCCTAAAATAATCGTGGATCAAGGTCATCATCAACAGATTCAAATGTAGCGTTGGGAAAAGGTACTTCTATCTCTTTCCTTCTCTCATTGTGAATGTTAGTTAAGAGAGCTTTGCATTAGAAATTATCTCATGTTGCTAGACCCACTGTAGGGCTAGAAAGATTTCCTCTGTCTGTAGAGGGGATTTATATTGACAACACTTGAGCACTGATTTTTATGACTACGTACTTATAGAAGGAAGAGGAGGTTAGGTTATTGTGCCATTGGGAAGTTCAAGAGCTCAAGGGCTAGGCTTGAGAACTGAGACTATGCAATGCATAATTTAGGCCTGGAAGGAGAGATGGATAGTGCAGTTTGGGAGCTCAAGGGGCAGGGATTGAGCACTGTGATTATGAAGTGCATAGTCCTAGAAGGTAGGAACTGCATATTTCATAAGGAAAAGAGGAATGATTGTAGCTTGAGGGTTGATACTACACAATTTTTAGTTTAAGATGGTTGAATGAGGCCAGGTTTTCTAATCAGGAAGCTTTTCAAAATTTGACTAAGTGTCGGACCGTGCAACTAATGTGAACAATGACAAGACTTGATTATGACCACACACTTAGAACACTTGAAAACACAACATAGATCAGATATAACACATGAGAAACATACTTTCCTTATTGCAATGACTTTGTGACAACTTACAACAAGTACGACACTAAAGATACACTTTGCGACGACCGTGACGACGCTTGTGCGACATTGTTTGAAACTGTGGGAATGAGTGCAATACATGTTTACATGGTAACTAAAAATAATTAATGAAAATATCACCACTAAAAAAAATCAAAACTATATTTCATACACTATGTGACACTCCACAAGCTAAAATACGACATTTCCTATATGGAGAGGAAAGGGTGAACAACACATGCGATACACGAATGAAAGTGAAAGAGACACATGCCAAAGTTAATAAAACATGAAAAAGACACTAATTAAAGTGAAATCAAGTAAAAGAGACATTCTAAAGCACAAAAAGGACACTCATGAAAGCGAAGGCGCGCAAAAGCGACAGTTTGAAAAAATCACCAATATAGAAGTATAAACACAACCAAAAGCGAGGGAATGTTAATAACAATGTGAACTACATATCGACATGGGTTGAAAATTGCACAAAAACTTTCTTGATGGATTGTGATCTGCTTGTTCAAGCTTGTGTAAAAGAATGCAGTCATGAACTTGTTTCAAATTGAGCATGTGTGAGCAAGTTACTTCGACTGATCAAGAAGTGACCACAGAATGACTGATTGAAAGATCAATAGTAGGTTCAAATATTCAAGCGTAGGTAAGCTTTTTGAGGGTGTTTTCACAACGACAACATATAGAAACATAAAAAGAGTAACATATTTATCGATGTTGTAGACTGTGAGAAGAGAAACATCATCTAGCTACTTACCTTAAAAAATTAGGTGTTGCACAACTAATGGAATACTCACTCGAAGTTCTAAGTAAAGCTTGAGGTCATGAGAAATATTAGAGGAAAAAACCATAATGATAAGTGACTATCCATAGGGGAGCTTAACAACGATATGATAGAAAGTTTGTGAATCTGGCACCTTGTCTTCTGGTAGCATTTAAACAAGCGGTGACGTAGGCGACCCTTAGCTTTTCGATCTACTAGATCCACTTCTAGCTATTCTTTAAACAAGATCCACTACAATTTCTAGGGTTTTCGTCCATATTTGTAGTCCTCACATATCTTAACTATATATATTTCATATAACTTAGAATCTTACTTGATTTTCTTTTTTCTTTTTATTTATTAATGATATTATAATTTTTTTAGTATTTATTTCAGTAAATATAAATTCATAATTTTATTTTAATAATGACTTGTAATTTTAAGTTTCAACTACGTCGAGAGATAATATTTCCAAAATTAATATTGAGAAACATTCAATTAATAGATTAATTTTATCTATATTTCAATATAGAATTATAAATATTTAAAGTAAACCACTTAAGAGTTATACATTTTTACCAATTCATTCCTATGGGATTAATAACATTAGCCTAGATCCATATTAACTTTGGATCTACCAAGTGTCGAGATGAAAAAAATATATTTTCATTGTTAAAGAGGTTTGTATCTCAAGAGATTTGACCCCTCTCGGTGTTTGGTAGATCTAGAGTTTAGATGGATCGATGCTGGTTTAAAAATAATATAGTTTATACTTTTTATTTCATGTCTCATATATACTTAAGTATTAATGTTTTGTTTGCTAAATATTTTTTAAATTAAAATAAACTGTAATATATTAATAGTAATTTATGTTTATTTTTTTAAATAATATAAAAAAATTTATTTATTATTTTTTGAAATTTAAAGTTTCTAATTATTGAAGTTTAAAATTGATTTAATAAAAAATATTTATTATCTTAAATTTACTTTGGCGTAGCATAACAAATAGATGAAATGGTTTTTTTGGCCAGAATTAGGCAATACAATTTCTAGCAATATTTTGATTTCTTATTGTTTAAAATAAACTTTTGAATGCATAAATGGATTATGCATAGTGCAAAAACCTGAGACACGTGATGTTTGCAAATTAAACAACTAAAAATATTGTTTTTAAAAATTTGTACTAGATTATGAATAGAATTAACCAAACAAATTTCATCTATTCATGAGACTACCCAAACTTAATTGATAATCTTGATAAAAATGTCATAACCTTTAATTATCATTCTATTTAATTAAATTAGAGTGCTTAATTCTTGATTTATTTATTTATGATTTTTGAATTTCATTATAAATTTAGATGGAAATTGTCATATATATTATTTACTATAATTATCGTTAAAGTGTTTAATGGGCCTCTCATATGCAAATGCAACAAATTTGTATTTGCATTTTTTTTATAAATCCCACACACATTGTAATTATTTTAATGGAGCACACACATAATTTTGTATAATAAGTATTACATTAATATCAATTATTTTTTATTAATCTTAATTCATTATAAAATTATTATAAAATTATGAATTTTTAATTTACTATTAAATTAAGTATTATATATAAATATCACTTGATCCTATAACTTAATAAACCATTTATTTTTAGTGGTTGGATTTGATTTTGTTAAAGTACCTTAAAGCATTTTCACCCATGGCTTTGTTATAGCTAATTATTTTGTACTTTATATATATTTAATTTATTAATTTTTTTCCCATGGTTTTGTTATTTATATTTACTCATTGTTTTTTCTAAATTAAGATGACCAAGATAGATCATTGTTTGGTGGAATTATTTGAGATTTGTTCATTTTAAATTTTACATTTTCTATTTATATATATTTTATGTTTAATATTGATTAAAACATATAAAGGTGACATTTAATTTCACACACACACATTCACTGGCATTTAAAAAATGTTGACATACAATCATACATTATGCCTACACATCTCCCCTATATTGGATTGTAGATTTCTTTTCAGTGCAATTATAAAAAAATGAAAAAGTTAATATTTAAAGTGGAAATCAGAGAATTGTTAAATTAATTTCATTGCTTGAGAAAAAAAGGATAGTTGGTCTAATAGATTTTACTAGAATTTCTTATGCTATTATTAGGAACCTACAAATTTTTTTCGAAAGTCATCACTCTTAAATTTAAGAAAATGAGAAAACAATCATTAAGAATTAAATATATTTTATTACATGTTTTTATTCATTTGTTTTTTTCAAAAAATTTTATATTTACATATTAATAACTATATTTTGTACTTGGTGAAAAAATTTCAATATCAGTGAAAAATAATCAATAATCAACGATGCATAAAAAATTAGGAATAGTTTGGTTTAGTTCCCATACGGGAAAAACTTGGAGCCATGTGGACACCTTGAGGTAGTGGCCAAACACGTGGTTTCACCTAGAGAGACTATATTAAATGTTCATGTGACTTGTACACACATAACTTGATCAAAGTTTGCCCCCATGACCTCTTAAAGTTCATCCCCACATGGGAGCTCACTTGGAAACCTCATGAAATTTAAATTAAATGTAAGTAAAATGTCCCATGTTCAAACACCCTTGAATGTCTAACCCATGGCTACGTGTTAGGGGGAATGGAGTTCACCTAAAGCTTATAGTGTTAGTGGCCATAATCGACCCTGTGTCACATGAGTACAAGACCGACCCATTTTCCAATTCGTCTAATTAAAGAAAGAAAAAGTAAGGAATACTAAAGAATACCTTGGAATCAATAATAATGTTGTAAATACTCATTACTAATGATTAGGATTAATGGGAAAAAGAGAACTACTGCACACCTCTTTAGTATAAAATAATTGTAGATTAATGTATTGTTGTCACTACCAGTTTGCAATTTCTCTCTTTTTTCACATCCTTATTGGCAAAAGTATAATGTGAATAAAATAAATAAAGGGGTTATTAGCTTTGCATCTCCATGCTAAATGATATTTTTTTTTCATTTCACTATTTTATTCCACCGTTAAATGTTGAGGTGGTTTTTGAAGTTCTCTTTACTTGTTAAATTATGTTGGTTTTCGTATGTCATAATAGGTAGATATTGTTAATATTTCTAGAGACAAGTTAGTTGGTGATTGTCATTTTATAATGTATTATGAAAACCATAAATCTCAAGGTTCAAATCCCATAAGTAAGCTATTTATATGGAAGTGCCATATGTAGTAACCTAAAGGTTATAATGGTACTTGTTAAAGCTGACCCTGTGTTATGCAAATACAAAACATAGATGTTGATTCCTCTATATACAAAAAATAGATAGATATCTTTTACCTTGCTAAAGAAGATATTACTGAGGTTTTGGGATCCCATATTATCATCATTTTCAACTACTCCCTTGAAATTTTTACTAATATAGATCCATCTTACGCACACATCTAGCATGCGCCTATTTTCACATGCAAACCTCTTTTAGAGTGCAAAAATTGAAAAAAAAATCATCTCTCTCTCTCTCTCTCTATATATATATATATAAGTTTTCATTGTCTAAATTTCATCTTTGAATTCTATATAGAGTACATAACTTTAACTTGTAACTCTCTCTCTCTCTCATTTTCAACTACTCCCTTGAAATTTTTACTAATATAGATCCATCTTACGCACACATCTTGCATGCGCCTAGACGGATCAAATATTTTCACATGCAAACCTCTTTTAGAGTGAAAAAATTGAAAAAAAAATCATCTCTCTCTCTCTCTCTCTCTCTCTCTCTATATATATATATATATATATATATATATATATATATATAAGTTTTCATTGTCTAAATTTTCATCTTGAAATGCCATACAGATACTATAAATCCTAACTTAATCTCTCTCTCTTTTCTCTATACACAAGGCAAAACAAATTACACTATGTTCTTACAGATTCAAATTTCTAGCCTTTTGAATGCTATATAGAGTACATAACTTTAACTTGTAACTCCAAAAAATCTTTGTTAAATTTCAAGGAAAATTGACAAAAAAATATACCTAAAATGGGGTCAAAATGTAAAATATGTGCCACTACAAATATTTGAACCATAAAAACTTATTTTTTTTCAATTTCTTTATATGCTATATATATAAGTTTTTTTAACAATATATAATATATACATACTTGAAATTAAAATATTTTGCATAACTTGTGCGTTGGACATTTTATCTATGGATTTAATGTACACATTAAAATGATTTTTTTGTTATTAATATATTTCGAAGTATATGTCAATACTATTTAATCCTACATATTAAAATATTTTTTTAATGATCCACACTTAGTTTTTTTATTATTAAGTTTTTTTTTTTTTTTTTTTTAAATTTTACATTTTTATTAGGAAGTATTTGATCTTTTTTTATTTTATTTTTTAACATTCAATTACTTTCTTATTTTGACATTGAATATTTAATATATATAACATTGAAATATTTTCTTTTAGCATTTTATTTGTATATATAGATATATATGAAGTTATTTTCAACGTAAATTAGTAAACATATATCTTTAAATAGTTTATTTGAATCCCATGTTAAATATTCTTGAAAAGTATAAGGTTTAAAGATCTTATTCACATTTTGTTTTTTACTTCTAATTACTTTGTCATTTAAAGTTGATATGAAATTATATTAAGTCACAAGGACATCAAAATATTTTATTTATGATTAAAGTCGGCATATTCATTTTTATTTTTTTATTAAAGTCGATATTACTTTCTATTGACATAATATTTTATGTTTATTTTAAGAGGGCTAACCATCAACTGCACATTGAGCATGGATGAAATTACATATTTCCCTCATACTAAGCTGTAGAATGCACCTTTTAGCGTAACCACTCATAACTTACATTCATAACTACATATTACCCATGTTATTACATATTTCTAACCAGTTGAACCCAAAACCATTTTTGACATGCATATTGAGGAAATTTTTTCTTATTTCTTTAATATATAAGTCTCTAGTAGATTAAATGAATTTTAAGTTGATTTTTCTAACTAAGAATTGTCTAACATAGTTCCTTTACCAATAATTCAGTTTCAATACCCAATCATGGTTAACAGATTTGTGCCATTCAAGAATAGATTTCACCACATGGGTTTTCAAGGTAGAGGAATTAAAATATTCTAGGTTGGTTAGGTCAAACCTATTTCTCACCAATGAATCTCTAGCTCCAAAATAACATTACATGTTAAAGTTTCTAGATAGCCAACTTTGGGCATGATTTTCGAGGGGATGAGAGCAAATATGGAAATTTTGGAACATGGGTTTTGTTCCTAAGATGGAAAATTTGTTACATTGAATAAATTTTTGAAAATACTAAATTGGTTGAGATATATTTTAGGTTCTTCAATACCAATCTACCAAAAATGCACAATTTCACCAAAAATTAAAACTAGTGCCTAGATTTGAGGAAAATGCTAGATCAATGGTCAAGGTGGCAAGGGGAAACGAATCTTAGCCATGATGAATTATGGAAATAATTTTCTATGTCTTATTTGTATATTGGGGAGACAATAACCTGATCTTACCTTGTATGTTATCATTTTGTTATTTATATCTATCTCATAGTTGAACAATAATGATATTGGGGGATTGGTTTTGATCTGCCCCAATGCTCTCTTTGTACAAATATTAAAACTCACAACTGAGTTAAGGGTTGTCAATAATTTATTTTGTAATATATTTGGGTTAGAGAGTTGATAGTAGATTCATTTATAGTAGCAGTTTATATACCACTTTCTTTTAAAAATGAGATGATATTCCATTAATGGATGATTTTTATTTTCAAATGTTGGTGCATCATCTCAACCTAATTTTATTAATCATGGCCATATTAGTTAGGTTGAGAAGGCCCCCTCAATCCTAGGTAGTTATTTTCCTATTTAATTTTCTATCTTAAAATATAACATGTTTGATTAATTTCATTTTCATATTTCTTAGATTGTGTTAGATTCGGTCTTTACATCCCTCCATCAGAGATCATTTATCTTATTGCATTTCATTTTTAGGTGTCTCATTCTGCTCATTCATTTGCATTCCGTTAGGGTCATGCCATTATCTGATGGAAGGGATTTGTTCTCTCATTTTCCCTCATGCTTGTACCTGCTGGGTTGGTCAAAATTTATCAAAATTCATCAAAGTGGAGTTCATGTCATTTACAGTCATAGATGGTATTTTGGTCAAAAAAGAGTCATTTCACTTTCTAGGTCTAGGGTTTGGTTTTCATAAATGTTAAATAATGCCCGCAGGCCATGAGGATGTCTTCAATAAGTTTTCATTTCAAGATTTTCATCGTCAAATATGCTCGAGGATGTTTCTTCTTCAAAACTCTGTTTTGAAGAAGAAATTGTAAATTTATTGTTTATAATAAATATGTATTTTAAAAGTTTTCCGCCATGAAGTACTTCAATTGCAAACTCTGGTCCTCCTTTGCTGAAGTCCAACGCCACCATCCTTGAAAAAATCAACCAATTTCATCATTCAAGCTCAGAAATTCAATGAGGAAATAAAAAGACAGAAGTTGTATTAAATGCAAAAAGTGCCAAAGTCAACAACATTACAAAATGGGTTTTGACAAGAAAAAATTAAAACCATCTCTTTACAAGATATTTCTCAAAGTTATTAATTCATTTGCATCAAGAGATATTCAGAAAATCCAAGAGAAAAGTCGATGTTGAAGTTTGGAGGGACGAAAATTTGAGTTTAAAGGGCCGACTGTGTGATTGAATTGAGCGAGGCGCATTGGGATAGGGCGCGGCGCACCCACACAGTGCGACGCATAGAGCCGAGATTCACTTTGGATTTTCCAACGGGCGTGGCACACCCACAGAGCGCGGAGCACAGAGCCTCCAGGGCCAAATTTATTTCCGCTCCATAAAAACTCAATTCGATTCAGCTCATTTTTCTCCAAGTAAGTTGACAAAGCCTGTTCAGTGATTTTAGTTATGTGTGGTGTGGTTTAGAGGTGAAGACATTGGAGTTTGGTTGACGAAAGAGTAAACCCTATACCCATATTAAAATATGCTCCATAGGGTTTGAAAAGAGGTGTTGAAAGTTGTTTGGTGCTATACTATTGCTATTGACCACCATATTCTCCCTTTCCTCACTGTCACACTATCATACCACATTCCTTCTACTATTCCCACTGTCCCATATTCCTTATACCCTTTGTTCTCATGTTTTTAAATCCTCAAACCCTATCATCTGCCATCATTTACCTCCCTTCATATCATTGATAAAATTCTAATTTCCGAAACATTCAAGGACTGTCTCTACATCCTTGATTTCACTTAACCCAAGCATACCTTTTTCATTGCACTCCTATCCCTAAAAAATACATTTCCCATCACTATCTCCCACTCCCATATCACTTATTAAATCTCCAAATCCCGAATTTCCCCAAGCAGTGAGTGATTTTCCTTTGAATCCAAATTCACTTGACAATCTATTGTATTCATTGTGATATTTCCTTGCAGCCTCTTATTACATATGTTGCACACTTGGTCTTGAAGAAAACAAACTCTTGTTTTCACCATACATATATCAACAACATACTTGTCAAACACCTTGTTTTCAGCATCATGTCAGAGACAAATTCATCATATGAGCAGGGATATGAGCAGGACAGTGATTCAACCGCAGAGCTAAATGTATCGAGGAGGTCTCATAAAAGTGGCAGGCACGTCAGAGAGGAGCCCACTTCTTTGGCTCAATTGCAGGCATGCCCGCTTGCAATGACATGCTTTCAACAACATTCATGTTTTCGGTATTGTGAGCTGATATCTCAGATTCAACACCATCAGGATTTGGTTCCTTTATTTGTCCTACATTTGCGTGATGGTCATGTAAACCTTGCTGGAGTGAACTTCACCTTGACACCAGAGACCATTTCTGAGGCAACCGGGATACCAAACATAGGTGAGGAGTGGAATAAGAGACAGTAGCTGGATAGAGCATATTATGAACCTTACATTAGGCCTGGATATTTGAGGCAGTTGAGCAGAGTATTCTCGTTCCGGTTTCTGAAGGAGTCCTATGCGCCATTAATGAAACTCATCATTAGATACTTCAGCTGTGAGGGTAGATTCTCACGCCTTTATGCATACCATATCAGACTTTTGATGCATTTCACGAGGGTGCGACTGATGAATATTCCATACTTCATGTGCCAAAACATAGAGCGGATGACTACCCTTGTGCAGAAGAAGACTCCGGAGCAGCAACATAACAACATTTATCATTATGCGCTCATTAAAATCATTGTAGTACATCAGCTTGGATTGCAGGGCATCACATGGGATGAGTTCATTTATCGTGACTTCTTTACAACCCTTCAGCCTCTTCCAGAGATTGTTCACGATGTAGGTGAGCCTTCGCATCAGTTTGAGGTTCCTGAGATAGAGCCTATCAGTGTTCCAGTGTGGGTTACCTATCAGAGAGGTACCAGAGCCTTATTTGCAGCAGCACGACGAGTACTATCTCCACCCAGGGTGGAAGGGGTCTCGTTACCTTCGACAGCAGCACGAGTACTATATCCACATGGCATGGAAGGGGTCTTGTCTTCCACATCAGCACAGGTACAGGACAGAGGCAAGAAGCCTATGCAGGATGAGGGCCCCTCGGGAGGCCAAGATACTGATTTTATATTGATCGATGTTGATTCGAGCTCTCCCAGCTCAAAGCTGAAAGAGATAATCCAGGAGCAGAAAGCTGATCGAGAAATTGCAGAGAGCGCTGTGGGTTATAAATTACTTGGAGCAGCGGAATAAACAATTGGAGGATCATCAGACACTCATAGAGTTGCGGCAAATATGTGAAGACCGTGAATTGGCCCGAAAGAGACCAGGTGACATGACACCATTTGAGCGAGAGACTTGCCTTACGAGCGTCAACATTCATCTGGAGAAGATCTTGGCGAAGGCCAATAGGGACAAAGACATGCTAAGACATATGAAAAACCACTATTGGGCCCGCACAAACGTTTGTAGAGCTAGGATGAAGATCCTGAAGGCGAGGTTGAGAAAAGCACTTAAACGTCGGAAAAGGCCTGATCCACTCCGAATCTTGGCCGAAGCATCCTTGGATGAGCATGAGACATGATGGGAGACCTTCACTCCAAATTTCAGCAAATTTGGAGAAAATTTTGTCATTTTTGAAAATTTTGGTTGCAAAACAGGTTTTTCTGCCCGACGCGTCGCGCCACCCGACGCGCGCTTATGATTGGGACATCTTCTGGAGGAAAAATTGATATTTTTGGGTTTGTTATGGTAAATTATGCATGCTCAGGAATGGCTGAGAGATTTCATGAAGTTCTGGGTGGTCTTAAAGGTCAAAAACACTCCAAAAATGGCCTTTCTGCCACTTTTTGCACCAACAGGAACCAGTCTTGGGAGATTGCCGTTTTGGAGGGGCAAATGAAATCCAAATTGAAACATTCCACTTGGGTTGCATAGAAGACATCTAGGGCTTTCTAACATGCTATCATGAGATCAATTTGGACTTCGGGAAGTGCCTCAAAATCAGCTCCAAAGTGGCGCGATGCATAGAGAATTTGAGCGCGGCGCATAGAGGAATTTTGCCCAAATTTCACTTTTCAGCTCAGAAATTCGGCCAGTTTGTCTAGTTTCACTTTTGGATGTAATTATTGATCTATCTTGATGTAATTTTGTGGCTATGATGTAAATTTGGCATGTTTTTACTTGTTCTAGAGGATTCATTCACTAAAAAGTGAAAATTAAGTGAATGGATCAGTTTCCTAGCATATAGAGGCAAGTTGTTTGGCTGCCTAGATTTTAGCTCCATGTTTAGAATTGGTTGAAACAGCTCCTAGAAGGATGAGATAGACCCCTAGAGGCATGGGAAGGGGTTAGGATGGTCTATATATTGTATTTTCTGAGACATTTTCAGGGTTGGATACTTGGGAAAAGTTTGGCACCTCATTGTATATCCATTTTCAGTTTTTGGCAAAGGAAAGACCAGAGTTTTGCAGCACTTGTTGGGATCCTTGTGGCTTCTGAGTGTTGATGATGTTTTTCTCCATGTTATTGTAAGTTTCATTAATTTTATATGTAGTTAATTTCCCCTCTCTTTGCTTTTGAATTAAAAAAATGAGTAATTGAGGTAGAATTCATTAGTTTGCTGGTGCTCTGCCTTAAAATTTTGTTTAATTTTACATGTTTCTCGTCAGTTTGAAGAGGATCCTTGCACTCTCTTTCCCTCCTCAGCTCCTCAGCAGTATTTTCAATCCATTAATTTGATCGAAGACATCAAAATCATTGCATTCCCTGCCCCAAACTTGAACTCTGCAAGAATTTGGCCTCATCCCCAAGCCCAAAATTGTCTTTCCCCTTTTTCCAACAAAATCTCAAAAAATCAAAATCAAACCCTCCTATTTGTTTATCTAGCCTAAGATCAGTTGTTGTTTTAGTCATCTCAAGCCCTTTTTAATATTTTCATTGAGATTGACCCGGAGAGAGCCCTCTCCTGTCCTCGTAGGGCTAGCTACGAGGCTGAGGGTGGTTTGGTGTTGTACTTTTTCTACCTTATTTCAGCCTGAGGTGGATTTGGGAACTAACATAGTGGCGACCATAGTGGCGACCATCTTGTTGGTGTTATTTGTTTCATAAGTTACAGACGGAGCCTGAAGTTACGCCGGGTAGCTTTCGAAACGCTTTTGCTTTGCATTAATGGAAGTAGATAAACGCTGCTTCAGTCAATCTCAGGTTTATCTTGTGAACGTGACATTTGACTTGTGAATTACCCCAGTATATTACATCGTTATGGACTTTTGGGTGATTGAGTCTAGAATTTGATAGGCTGAATAGATTGGTTTTTTCCTTTGATTTTTGAATAGATCAACACATTGGCTTCCAGAAGACATACTAGATCAAATCCCGATCTTGATCCGCCTCCAGTGTATGAGAATCCCAATCTGATTTCAAGAATCCTCCGTCGAGAAAGTCCCGTGATCCCTTTGTTGAAATCTCATTCATGCCCGATTGTATTTGAGTTCCTTGAAGATATTGAGTTTGATGATCAATTCGAGTTGTCGTTGTTTGAAACTAAATCTGAAAGTGCTACTGGTTCGACCGTCATAAATCCCGAGTTTATCAAGTATTTTGAGGTTGCACAAGCTAATAGATCTATTGATAGTTACATCTTGAACATCCAAAACTCTATTGTGGCAACAAATATTCCTGAGTTTATCGAATCTGCTTCTAAAACTCTTGGTCCATCATCAGTTACTTCTGATTCACAAGTTCATGCTAAACCTTCCTTCATTCCTACCATTCCCGTGCAACCATCTATTTTTGATCAGCAATCTGCAGTAGTTCCTCCTCCATCTCCACCACATACACCTCGTACATCTACTGCTCCTTCTCCACCCGTTTCTCCGAGACAGATCATAAATCCACCAAGAGCAATGGCTGCTAGATTCGCACCTCTTGTCTTGCCCCAGAACTTGGACCCCATGCCCGCTGATTATCAGAGTAAAATTCCTTTGTTTGATGGTACTCCTTAAAGTGTGCCCGCTCAGCAGCATATTGATAGAATGACAGACTTTTTTGGCCTTCATGAAATTGATGAAGAGAATGTCTCCATGAGATTGTTTGTGAAAATTTTTGGAGGTGAGGTACGCAAGTGGTTCAGAGCTTTGCAGCCCAGAAGTATTAATACATTAGAAGAGCTTCAGAGACAGTTTCTAGATCGGTAGGAAATGAAGAAAGATTCGCTTCAAATCACTTCTGAATATACCAAGATCAAGCGCAATCCTGGTGAGTCCGTCCAAGATTATATTATCAGATTTAATGCGGTTTATAATGCTATTCTTGATGATTTGAGGCCTTCTAAGAAATCAGCTTTTCTTAAGTTCCCAGATGGTTTTGATCTGGAGATGGCCTATTCATTACGAGACAGAGATCCGCAAAATTTAGAGGACATGTAGAAGATTGCCGTGAGTGTTGAGGAAAATTTGAACGACAAGAGAGCTAGATTGAAAGTAGAGAAGAAAGTTGTGATAAAGGAAGAAGCTTCTACATCTACATCAGATCAGATACTTCACAAGGTGGAAAGAATGATTGAAAAGCTCACACTCGATAATCCCAAACCGCAGATTCGAAATCTCAACTTCCGTGGTCAGCAGCAGCCACAATTTAGGATTAAACAGCGAGAACAACGAGCACAAGAACCATCAGTCCAGCAACAAGTAAAGACACCTCCTTAGAAAAATTTTGTTGGTCAGGATTCAGATGATGAAGATGATGTAGTAGGGGAGGAAAATCACTTCTTTACTCCTGATGATTTGCCCATTTATATCACTGAAGATGAGGAATATGCAGAAATTTCAGCGGTACAAAGAGATGAGGATTTTATCTTGGCTAATGATGCAGCTCTTGAGGAAGAGTCGGATGAGTATCAGAGAGGTTATATGAATGCATTGTTAGCCCAGTAGAAGCAATATTCTCTCAGAAACAAAGATGTGCTTGTCAATCCAATCCAAAAGAGAAAGGAAGTTTCAGCACCTAAAAACGATTCACCTGTTGCACGAAAGAAAGCAAAAGAGATAGTTGATTCCGCTGCCACCAAGTCATCATCAACAGAAAAATCAAATAAGCCAATTACATCGAGGGAGAAGGCTGAAAAAAAATATGTTCCAACCAAAGAGATCGAAAAGACTTCAGTCTTTAGTTTGGAGAATGAGATTTGTAAATTAAAGGTATCCATTCCCTTGACTGAACTAATGAGGAACAATAGTTATAAAGGTCAAGTTTCCAAAATTTTGAATTTCGATCCCATGTTTGATATGGTGAATATTGAAGATGATCAACCAGAACTGATATTTGGACCAGCTTTAGATGGTGAGTCTCCGGACAGCGAAGTGCCTCCTTTTTATATCAGTCTTTGATTGCATGAGTTTGTATTGCATAATGCCATGTTCGATTCCGGTGCTTCCCATAATCTTATGCCGAAAGAAATCATGGAGAAGTTGGGTTTAGACATTACCAGGAAGTACCATGATCTTTATTCATTTGATTCTAGCAGAGTGAGATGTATTGGGCTCATTAAAGACTTGGTTGTAAGTTTGGATCAGATTCCTACAAAGAATGTTTTGATGGACGTTGTTGTGGCAGACATTCCTCCCAGGTTTGGTATGTTGCTTTCCAGATCTTGGGGAGAAAAATTGAAAGGGAAATTACAATTAGATTTCTCCTATGTGACGATTCCCGTGTTTGGCCAAATGAGAAAGTTGTACCAGGAACAAAAAATGAAGTATATGATTACAACCAAGGAGAAACCGGTTAATCATCCGATTAATTATGTACATACAGATTTAGAGTCTTTTGTTTTGTTTGCCGATAGTTTCAAAGATGTAGATACTTAGTTAGTTCAAGCAGAAGATATTCTAGAGATTACCGATAATTTCAGAGAAGTTTTGCAGAAGGAAAGGCAACAACCGGAAAGCACGGTTGAGCAATTAGCTAAAGATAGTGGACAACAAGCAGAAAAAACAGAGCTAGCACAATTTCAGCACTTAGAGGATGATGAAGAGGGTCTATGGACCATGGATTTCGATGGTGCAGTGGGAAATGATGGTGCTGGAATTGGTATTTGGGTACGCAGTCCTTTTTCCGCTCCAAATAAGGTACCGAGCAATGCAAGGGTATGTTCTTACAAATTAGCATTTGATTGTTCAAACAATGAGGCTGAGTATGAAGCTCTGATTGCTGGCCTAAATATCCTTAGAAAGCTGAATGCTAAGAGAATTACAGTCTATGGCGACTCCGAATTGGTGATTAAGCAAGTAAAGGGTGAATATCAAATGAAGCATCCCCGGATGCGGGCTTACCGTAATGCTGTTATGGATATTTTGAAGCAGTTTTCAGATTATACCTTGACTTGTATTCCTCGCATTCAAAATGGAATTGCAGATGCACTTGCTAAGGTAGCAAGTAACTTGAAGATCCCAATGAATTCAAGTAATAAGTTCGAAATCCATGTAAAGCACTTTCCTACCGTCTCGGATAATCAAAGATGTTGGCAAGTTTTCCAAGATGATGATGAGATTAATGATTTTCTGCAAAATAAAGGGAAGTTCAAAGATACCTCAATCGATGTAGAATATGATGATGGTGATGATGTTCAAGTCAATCAAATGGAAGTGTTGCAGCTGAAAGATAACATTATTCCTAAAGGTTTGATAACTTTAGAAGAGCTCTTCGATCAGGATGATGTGGCCAAGAAACCAACCATACGACCAACTGAAAAAGGAGTTGAAGATGTAAATATTGGGACAGCTGAAGATCCCAAGATGGTAAAGTTATCCAAATCATTGCCACAGGAGGTAAAAGAAAAATATGTGAGTTTGTTGTCTTCATTTGCTGATGCTTTCGCTTGGGATTACTCATATTTAAAGACGTATGACACCAATATAATTCAACATACTATCCCAATCAAGCCTAATCAGAAGTCTTTCAGACAAAAGCTAAGAAGAATCAATCCGAAGTTGCTGCCATCAATTGAGAAGGAAGTAAACAAGTTGTACAAATCAGGAATCATTGTTCCCATCAGATTTTCTGATTAGATTTCCAATTTAGTGCCAGTGCGGAAAAAGACAAGTGAGATTCGATTGTGTATTGATTTCCGAAATCTGAACAAGGTGTCATTGAAGGACAATTATCCATTGCCTAAGATGGATCATATATTGCAGCGAGTAGTTGGAGCATCTCGCATGTCACTACTCAACGGTTATTCTGGATATAACCAAATTTTGGTCCATGAGGACGACCGTAACAAAACAGCGTTCACCACTCCGTGGGGGACATTCCACTATGCCAAGATTCCATTCGGTTTGAAGAATGCTGGTGCGACTTTCCAGTGGGCGATGGACATGGCTTTTGCAAATGAGAAAGATGTTTTCCTTGTTATATACCTTGATTATTTGACGGTCTTTTCCAATTCAGATGAAGAGCATATGTATCACTTGAAAGTTGTTTTTCAAAAGTGCAGAAAATATGGTGTCTCACTTAATCCTAAAAAGAGCTTGTTTGCCATGGATGAAGGAAAATTACTTGGTCACATTATTTTAAAAGATGGCATTCGTATTGATCTAGCACGTGTTGAAGTAATTCAGCAAATTGACCCTCCCAGGAACAAGAAGGAGATTCAGTATTTTAATGGTAAGATGAACTTTTTATGCCGTTTTGTCCCTAACCTTGCTGAACATTTAAGAGAAATAAAAAATATGCTGAAAAAGGACAGCCAAGTGAAGTGGACTGAAGAGGCGGTAAAGTCCTTTAATTTGGTGAAGTTGGCACTATCTTCAGCTCCGGTGTTAATCAGCCCGGATTACACCCAAGATTTTATTTTGTTTTCCTTTGCTTCAGAGCATACCATGGCAGCTGTGTTAATGCAGAAAAGAGATGGACATGAGAAGCCCATAGCGTTTTTCAGTCGAAATATTAGAGACGCAGCCTTGAAGTAAAACATCATTGAGAAACAAGCTCTGGCACTGGTAAAAGCAATGAAAGATTTCCAGGTATACATTTTGCATTCCCATATTTTGGCTTATGTTCCTAACGCTGCCGTGAAAGATGTTTTAATACAGACTGATCCGGAAGGAAGACATGGCAAGTGGATCGCAGCTTTGCTGGAATATGATGTGGAAATAAGGCCCACGAAACTTATCAAAGGACAGGGGCTGGCGAAACTTATGGCTGAATCGAATTTGCACGCATTAGACATAAATATGATTGCTGCTATGTCTGATGAGGATGAGAAGAATTCGCCACTTCAGGTATCAGAAATGTTTGTTGCTTCCCCATGGTATTCAGATATCGTGTATGTTCTTCAAAATTTGTCATCACCGCCTAGCATGACTAGAAACAAAGGTAGAAATTTGAAACTGAAGGCTACAAAATTTTGTATTTTGAATTCTGCACTTTATTGGAAAGATCCGGGTGGTGTTTTGTTGAATTTTTTGGTGGAGGAAGAAGCGAAGAAGGTAATGAAGGATTTCCACAGAGGAGACTGCGGGGGTCATCATTTTTGGAAAATAACTGCCAATAAGATTTTAAGAGCAGGGTACTATTGGCCGACATTGTTTGCTGATGTATATAAGACAGTCAAAGGCTGCCATGAGTGCCAAATTTTCGAAGGAAGACAGAAATTACAGCCATTGCCACTCAAGCCTATTGAGGTAAGCGCCCCTTTTCAGCAGTGGGGTTTGGATTTCATTGGGGAGATCCATCCTCCTTCCTCAGGATAGCATATATGGATTCTAACAGCCACCGATTACTTTACGAAATGGATCAAAGCAATTCCCACAAGGCAAGCCACCGATTCGGTAATCATTTCTTTCCTTGAAAACAACATTTTGTCTCATTTTGGTTGCCCGAGTAAATTGATCACTGATAATGCAGCGGCTTTTAAATCAAGAAATATGATTGAGTTTTGTGCTAAGTATAAAATTATTTTGGGAAATTCAACTGCCTATCATCCGCAAGGCAACGTTTTGGCGGAATCTTCCAATAAATCTCTAGTCAACATCATTAAAAATTTGTTGGACATAAATAAGAAGAGTTGGCATAAGAAGCTGGTAAATGCGCTATGGGCTGATCGAGTGAGTCAAAAGAAGTCCATTGGTATGTCCCCCTTCGATTTAGTTTATGGAGTAGATACAGTATTTCCTACCTCACTTGCTGTTCCGGTGGTCAAGCTTCTTCAGGAAGCTGGTAGTGAAGAAAGCCATATGCAGAGAAGGATAAATCAGATGATTCATTTGCAGCAAATGAGAGAATAAGTCTTCCAGAACACATTCAAATTGCAGGAGAGAATAACAAAGATCTATGACAGGAAAGAGAAGGCGGATAAATTCCAGTTGGAGGAAGTGGTACTGAAGTGGGATGCTAGGAATGAGGACAAAGGCAAAAATGGTAAGTTTGAAAGTATCTGGAAAGGTCCATTCAATATTGCAGCATATCGAGGTCAGAATGCCTTTCTTTTGAAGGAGATGAACGGTGAAGACTGTCTAGGAGGGCCGGTCAATGGTTGGATGCTGAAGCGGTACCATTTCTAAGATGTTTTCTGCTGATCATATTGTCATTTTACATATCATTTATTTCAATTTCATTGTAAGTGTGCACTGTAGTCTTTTCTTCAGTCTGGGGCCCGAAGTGAAGGCTATAATTCTGAAGAAGGATTTCAGTTTTGGTTTGATTCTGTTCAGTCGGTTTGGTTTAGTCATTTCTGTTTTAAAAGTTGAGTCAGTTTGAGTCAAATTTTTAGTCAAATAAATTCAGTCAACAGTCTTGAGTTGTTTTGTCAAAATAATGGACTCCATAGCCCAATGGACGAAGGCACTAGTCTGCTCTCCCAAATATCTGTCGTTCTTGGCACCTCCAAGGAGCTACCATCCCCATTGGAGCCAATGTTAGAATCGGTCTTTACATCCCTCCGTCAGAGATCATTTCTCTTATTGCATTTCATTTTTAGGTGTCTCATTCCACTCATTCATTTTCATTCCGTTAGGGGCATGCCATTATCTAACGGAAGGGCTTTGTTCTCTCATTTTCCCTCATGCTTGTACCTGTTGGGTTGGTCAAAATTTATCAAAATTCATCAAAGTGGAGTTCATGTCATTTACAATCATAGATGGTATTTTGGTCAAAAAAGAGTCATTTCACTTTCTAGGTCTAGGGTTTGGTTTTCAGAAATGTTAAATAATGCCCGCAGGCCATGAGGATGTCTTCAATAAGTTTTCATTTCAATATTTTCATCGTCAAATATGCTCGAGGATGTTTCTTCTTCAAAACTTTGTTTTGAAGAAGAAATTGTCAAATTTATTGTTTATAATAAATATGTATTTTAAAATTTTTCTGCCATGAAGTACTTCAAATGCAAACTCTGGTCCTCCTCTGCCGAAGTCCAAAGCCACCATCCCTGCAAAAATCAACCAATTTCATCATTCAAGCTCAGAAAGTCAATGAGGAAACAAAAAGACAGAAGTTGTATTAAATGCAAAAAGTGCCAAAGTCAATAACATTACAAAATGGGTTTTGAGAAGCAAAAATTAAAACCATCTCTTTACAAGATATTTATCAAAGTTATTAATTCATTTGCATCAAGAGATATTCAGAAAATCCAAGAGAAAAGTCGATGTTGAAGTTTGGAGGGACGAAACTTTGAGTTTAAAGGGCCGATTGTGTGATTGAATTGAGCGCGGCGCATTGGGATAGGGCGCGATGCACCCACACAGCGCGACGCATAGAGCTGAGATTCACTTTGGATTTTCCAACGGGCGCGGCGCACCCACACAGCGTGGTGCATAGAGCCGAGATTCACTTTGGATTTTCCAACGGGCGCGGCGCAACCATAGAGCGTGGCGCATTGGGCTTGTGCGCGGCGTACAGAGCCTCCAAGGCCAAATTCATTTCTGCTCCATAAAAACTCAATTTGATTCAGCTCATTTTTCACCAAGTAAGTTGACAAAGCTTGTTCAGTGATTTTAGTTATGTGTGGTGTGGTTTAGAGGCGAAGACATTGGAGTTTGGTTGACAAAAGAGTAAACCCTATACCCATATTAAAATATGCTCCATAGGGTTTAAAAAGAGGTGTTGAAAGTTGTTTGGTGCTATACTATTGCTATTGACCACCATATTCTCCCTTTCCTCATTGTCACACTATCATACCACATTCCTTCTCCTATTCCCACTGTCCCATATGCCTTATACCCTTTGTTCTCATGTTTTTAAATCCTCAAACCCTATCATCTGCCATCATTTCCCTCCCTTCATATCATTGATAAAATTCTAATTTCCGAAACATTCAAGGACTGTCTCTACATCCTTGATTTCACTTAACCCAAGCATACCTTTTTCATTGCACTCCTATCCCTAAAAAATACATTTCCCATCACTATCTCCCACTCCCATATCACTTATAAAATCTCCAAATCCCGAAGTTCCCCAAGCAGTGAGTGATTGTCCTTCCACTCCAAATTCACTTGACAGTCTATTGTATTCATTGTGATATTTCCTTGCAGCCTCTTATTACATATGTTGCACACTTGGTCTTGAAAAAAACAAACTCTTGTTTTCACCATACATATATCAGCACATACTTGTCAAACACCTTGTTTTCAGCATCATGTCAGAGAAAAATTCATCATATGAGTAGGGATATGAGCAGGACAGTGATTCAACTGTAGAGCTAAATGTACCGAGGAGGTCTCATAAAAGTGGCAGGCACGTCAGAGAGGAGCCCACTTCTTTGGCTCAATTGCAGGCCTGCCCGCTTGCAATGACATGCTTTTAGCAACATTCATGTTTTCGGTATTGTGAGCTGATATCTCAGATTCAACACCATCAAGAGTTGGTTCACTTATTTGTCCTACATTTGCATGATGGTCATGTAAACCTTGCTGGAGTGAACTTCACCTTGACACCAGATACCATTTCTGAGGCAACCGGGATACCAAACATAGGTGAGGAGTGGAATAAGAGACTGTAGCTGGATAGAGCATATTATGAACCTTACATCAGGCCTAGATATTTGAGGCAGCTGAGCAGAGTATTCCCGTTCCAATTTCTGAAGGAGTCCTATGTGCCATTAATGAAACTCATAATTAGATACTTCAGCTGTGAGGGTAGATTCTCACGCCCTTATGCATACCATATCAGACTTTTGATGCATTTCACGAGGGTGCGACTGATGAATATTCCATACTTCATGTACCGAAACATAGAGTGGATGACTACCCTTGTGCAGAAGAAGACTTCGGAGCAGCAACATAACAACATTTATCATTATGCGCTCATTAAAATCATTGTAGTACATCAGCTTGGATTGCAGGGCATCACATGGGATGAGTTCATTTCTCGTGACTTCTTTACAGCCCTTCAGCCTCTTCCAGAGATTGTTCACGATGCAGGTGAGCCTTCGCATTAGTTTGAGGTTCCTGAGATAGAGCCTATCAGTGTTCCAGTGTGTGTTACCTATCAGAGAGGTACTAGAGTCTTATTTGCAGCAGCACGCCGAGTACTATCTCCACCCAGGGTGGAAGGGGTCTCGTTACCTTCGACAATAGCGCGAGTAATATCTCCACATGGTGTGGAAGGGGTCTCGCCTTCTACATCAGCACAGGTACAGGACAGAGGCAAGAAGCCTATGCAGGATGAGGGCCCCTCGGGAGGCCAAGATACTGATTTTATATTGATCGATGTTGATTCGAGCTCTCCCAGCTCAAAGCTGAAAGAGATCATCCAGGAGTAGAAAGCTGAGATCGACACACTGACCAAGAAATTTCAGAGAGCTCAGTGGGTTACAAACTATTTGGAGTAGTGGAATAAACAATTGGAGGATCAGAAGACACTCATATAGTTGCGGCAAATCCGTGAAGACCGTGAATTGGCCCGAAAGAGACCAGTTGACATGACACCATTTGAGCGAGAGACTTGCCTTACGAGCATCAAAATTCATCTGGAGAAGCTCTTGGCGAAAGAAAATAGTGACAAAGACATGCTAAGACATATGAAAAACCACTATTGGGGCCGCACACATGTTTGCAGAGCTAGGATGAAGATCTTGAAGGCGAGGTTGAGAAAAGCACTGAAACGTCAGAAAATGCCTGATCCACTCCGAATCTTGGCCGAAGCATCCTTGGCTGAGCATGAGACATGATGGAAGACCTTCACTCCAAATTTTAGCAAATTTGGAGAAAATTTTGTCATTTTTGAAAATTTTGGTTGCAAAACAAGTTTTTCCGCCCGACGCGTCGCGCCACCCGACGCGTCGCGCCACCCGACGCGCGCTTATGATTGGGACATATTCTGGAGGAAAACTTGATATTTTTGGGTTTTTTATGGTAAATTATGCATGCTCAAGAATGGCTGAGAAATTTCATGAAGTTCTGGGTGGTCTTAAAGTTAAAAAACACTCCAAAAATGGTCTTTCTACCACTTTTTGCACCAGCAGGCATGAGTCTTGGGAGATTGCAGTTTTGGAGGGGCAAATGAAATCCAAATTGAAAAATTACACTTGGGTTGGATAGTAGAAATCCAGGGCTTTCCAAGGAGCTATCATGAGCTCAATTTTGACTTCAGGAAGTACCCCAAAAGCAGGCTCAAAGTGGCGCGGCGCATTGAGTTTTCTGGCGCGGCGCATAGAGGAATTTTGCCCAAATTTCACTTTTCAGCTCAGAAATTCGGCTAGTTTGACTAGTTTCACTTTTGGATGTAATTATTGATCTATATTGATGTAATTTTGTAGCTATGATGTAAATTTGGCATGTTTTTACTTGTTATAGAGGATTCATTCACTAAAAAGTGAAAATTAAGTGAATGGATCAGTTCCCTAGCATATAGAGGCAAGTTGTTTGGCTGCCTAGATTTCAAATCCATGTTTAGAATTGGTTGAAACAACCCCTAGAAGGATGCACTCGACCCCTAGAGGCATGGGAAGGGGTTAGGATGGTCTATATATTGTATTTTCTGAGACATTTTCAGGGTTGGATACTTGGGAAAAGTTTGGCACCTCATTGTATATCCATTTTCAGTTTTTGGCAAAGGAAAGACCAGAGTTTTGCAGCACTTGTTGGGATCCTTGTGGCTTATGAGTTTTGATGATGTTTTTCTCCATGTTATTTTATGTTTCATTAATTTTATATGTAGGTCATTTCCCTTCTCTTTTCTTCTGAATTAAACAAATGAGTAATTGAGGTAGAATACATTAGTTTGCTGGTGCTCTGCCTTAAACTTTTGTTTAATTTTACATGTTTCTCGTCAGTTTGAAGAGGATCCTTGCACTCTCTTGCCCTCTTCAGCTCCTCAGCAGTATTTTCAATCCATTCATTTGATCTAAGACATCAAAATCATTTCCTTCCCTGCCCCAAACTTGAACTCTGCAAGAATTTGGCCTCATCCCCAAGCCCAAAATTGTCTTTCCCCTTTTTCCAACAAAATCCCAAAAATTCAAAATCAAACCCTCCTATTTGCTTATCTAGCCTAAGACCAGTTGTTGTTTTAGTCATCTCAAGCCCCTTTGAATATTTTCATTGAGATTGACCCGGAGAGAGCCCTCTCCTATCCTCATAGAGCTAGCTACAAGGCTGAGCGTGGTTTGGTGTTGTCCTTTTTCTGCCTTATT
Source organism: Pinus albicaulis (assembly GCA_034641835.2). NCBI lineage: Eukaryota > Viridiplantae > Streptophyta > Pinopsida > Pinales > Pinaceae > Pinus > Pinus albicaulis. Next base: position 369,021,170 of record CM076579.1, read on the forward strand.
TCATCCTCAGGTGGATTTGGGAACTAACAGATTGTTTAACATATCTTTACATTGTTTTATATTTGGTGCCTTAAATTTATTAAAATTTTGATTCCATGAGACTATCCACCAAAACTAGAACCATTTTTCTCCAAATCCAACCTGCTATTGAATGCATGAACAATGTATTCTAAAGTTAAATATTTCCTTTCAGGGTTGTGCCAGGGGGTTTGAGACAAGGAATGGAAGATGGTATTTAGTTTTAGTGTGTGTTTATATTTTATCTTATGAACATGTAATTTAATTATCAATTCAAAACAATAGTTAAAAATATTAGATTAGGGTTGATTAATGCTTTAATCTTGCATCTCCAAGTATCATGATTGTCATTTTATAATTAAATGTTGCTAATATGCTGCATATATTTTGACCAAAAATGTGCTTATATTCTCCATTTGTATGATTTCCAAAAGTATAGATATCATTTAGGTATATATATACTTCATATGCATGATGTTTTTGTGTCAATGTGGATTTATCTCCCCCTATTCTAACTTAATAGTTATTACATATCAAAATGAAGAATAGAATCACAATTTTGACTATGAAGAAGTTTCCTTTGAGTGTTGATAATGCCATAAATATAGGAATGTGGACTGAGATTTCAGTCTCACCACTTTTGAATCCCATCGTCTAGAAAGATAAAATGAAAAATGGATTTAAATTCCACCAATATGGTAAAATAAAAAAATAGTTGTTCTTAGATTATACCCTTATTGATATAGAGGAATTAACATGACCCAGATCTCTAGATCCTATTTTCAAATTAGTTGCAAAAGAGGCAAGTATATCTCTCTATTAATCAAAGTATATTTTTAGTTATTATATCTAATATGAGAATTTAAAGGAGACTGAAATCAACATTAAATTCCTATTTGATTTTACCAACTTATATGAGAATTGAAAGAAGAAATAAATCAACATAAATTGTATTTGAAAAGTTTCTAAGAAGAATGACTTAGGTTAATAACTAAGGGTATGGTAAGAATAGGTAGTAGTTCCTAAAAATATTGATAGGATGATGATGATAAAAAATACATAAAGATGATAGCAATAACATAAGTGTCGAGGAAAGTGTTTTCATTGATGTCAAAGGAGTAATTCATTATCAAAAACAAATGCCAAGTTTAGGGGGAGATCATTGTAAATTTCCATTGCTACCATTGATGTTTGAGTATTATGTTCATTAGGGAAATTTTGAGGTCGAAAATGGGTCTCCTAAGGAAGATAACAAAATAATAGTTAAAATAAAAAAATAACATTTATGATATTTTAAAATAAAAATAAATGTAACTACATTTTTATTATATTTTTGGATTATCTTTTCATAGTTTTACTAAAATATCAAGTCTAAATACTCATTGGATGTGGAATCCAACAAGTACCCACTTTGCATACTTATGAGTATACCCACATTCAAGAAAAATGAAAATACATGAAAAAAACATATTGAATAAGATTTTTTCATGTATTTAAAATTTTTTCGATGTGGGTCCACTCACACCTATGCAAAGTAGGTACTCATTAGATGTGAAATTTAATTATGTATCCAACATATGTTTAAACTTGAAATTTGAGTAAACCTATAAGGAGATGAGCTGAACATATGATTAAAATAATTAGTTTTCTTGTTTCCCTTAAAAATATTTATCGTTGGAGATGACATCATCCTATTGAATTCTATTGGTTCTTATAAAGTTAATTTTGTTAATAAAATTTTTTCTTGAGGCCCATTTTGACCTTAAAATTCCCCTAATGTTCGGTGTTCGGATTGTCTCATGGTGGTTGTAGGTTACTGATGAAGGATCTAATGGCCTATATTTGAAGGTTTTTTTGATGTAGTAGATTGGCCTAAATTCTCTTGAAAAGAGCATAGTTTGATAGCCCTCATAGAGATGTTTCCAACAATATATGGCACTTGGAAAAAATACTAAAGGATTAAGAGTTATTTCAATTTGAAGGTTGGCAAGGTTCCAAATCCTATTGGTTCCAAAATTTGATAGAAGGGACATGGTAGAATTTTTTCACATTATCTGACTGTTTCTTTGATTTTGTGCTAAAAATATTTTGGTTAGAGAATTCATGGAGGTGTGGAGTTGAGAGTCGTTATTGACATAAATCGCAGGGTGGTGAAACTCTTGTTAACTGTATTTATGTTCATGGTACATGAAGTTTGAGGCATCATCCTGTGAATTTTTTGGCGTGAGATGGAATATGTAGTGACAAACGTTGTGGCCATGTTAAATGATGTATATTGGTTTCTAGGAAATTTTCAATTAAAAAAGTATTTTTCCGAAAAACACAAGGCCCAGGCCCCCCTTCATGCCTGATGAAGTGGTAGTAGTGATAGGTGGTAGAATATGTTTGGAGGACAAGGATGAGTGGCAAAAAATTAGTATGATAAGTTAGTATAATGACAATCTGGAAGGGGACACATTGCAGCACTGATCAAGTGATGCATGACATGGGATGAAAACCATAGGACATGTGAGAGCACCACACCAAGTTCAAGTTGAATAGGTTATAGAGTTGGGCACATTGATGTGATATAAATAATTTGAGAATAAGATATATGTCCATTATGAGACAAATAATTTCATGGTGCACTATGCAGGATGAGGCTAAATAAATTTTTAAAGGTTAATGAAGGCACAATGTGGAAGGTTCAGGATGGAGAATGGAATTTGATAGGAAATTTGAGCCACATGCCATTTTTTAATAAAAAAGAAAAGAAAAAAAACACAGAATGTGGGACCCTCTTTTGTATTGTGACATGTGGAAAACAACTAGCGATGACACAAAATATGTCGAATGTGGCCCAAAAAGAATTTGAGAGGTGGTAAATAGGTAGCGAGGACATAGAAATAATGAAGACATCATTCCTTAGGAGAATGACACGTGGTAGGTGCTTTTGGAAATTTTGGATGGAAAATTCGGTCAAATATGAGTGACACGTGCTACCCCTCATAGGCTTCCATTTGGTAGTGATGATTTTAGTAGAAAATGTGGAAAGGATTGGGATTCACACTAAGGGGCGCATAACTCTCAAGGGGTTGAAGGTTAAGGGAGTGAAGGTTTTAAAACACAATGGATCTAATAAGCACCTTCCACACTTAAGATACTCCTCCTCACTCAAGGTTGCATTGTGAGAGAGCTAATGGGTAAGGATATTTTATACCCTTCGAGGATTAGAGCCCAGTTCTATGGTTGTGGTCTCATGAAAAAGAGAGCTAAATTTAAGGGTGTGGCATGAATGAAATTTGGTGTTTAGTGCACCAAAGTTCAATTATGCGACAATTGAATAAATAGACTATCGCGAAGGATATAACTTGCATCACTATTAATGGAAATGGTTGGTAATCCTATTAATGATTTAAGGTTGTCCCATTGAAGATCAAAAGATTAGAGAGCACAAGTTTAACCTTAATAAATTAAAGGCTGACATGTAGGTGGATGGACACAGTGAAGTGAATTAAAGAAGTGGGCATTTTTTTGAGAAATAAGGAAGTACCTCCTCGTGCTTGTAACTGAAAATGAAATCTCTCCTCGAGTTGTGAAAATAATTAATGATTTGCATATTTTTTCCCTATGAGAGATCATGGAATTTCTCCTTAAGCCTTTTGTGAAGGAAATAGTTTAAGAAAATTTTGATGTTCTTAGAATATTAGGTTTTCTATCCCATTCATGTTTTTTGGCCGAGACTAAGAAAGGTTGTGTGTTCCTGAAGAACATTTAGAGAAGGCCAAGAGTGTAGAGGCCAAGTCTATGTATGGGTTGATACTGTGAGAGACTCATAATGTGAGTGGGCCAAGTCAGGAGTGAGGTTGTGTAGTGGAATTATTGACCATTATAATAGTGATGGGAGTTTTAATTGCAGATGTAAAAGCTATGACCATATCTACGTATGAGTTGAGATGTAGATTAGGGAAAAAGGATGATTATGATGACTATATTATGACATATCAGGATGAGTGAGAGCTAAATTAGAGATAATAATAAATATTATAGAAACAAGAGCACTTATGGATCTTAGTCTAAAAATGAACAAAAAAGGGATCTACAAGATTCAACAGGTTGGTTCCTTCACATCATGGAGTCGGTGCTTAGATTAGGTGGGTACCTCAGAAAAAACTTATGGGGTTGGTGCCTCCTACAAATAATGGCTTTCAAATCAAGGAATTGGTGCTTTCTGCTGGTTAGTACCAATAAAACAAATAGGGAGTTGGTGCTTTCTGTTGGTTGGGGCCAATTAAAAAAATTAAGGAGTTAATGCATCTTTATGGTTGGTGTCAACAAAAAAAATAGTGGTTGGTGCTCCTACAAGTGGGTGCTTACAAATCAGGGAGTGATTGCTTCCTTCTGATTGGTTACATAAAACATAATGTAAGAATAAGTTGGGAATTAAATTGCATCTTAATATATTAACATTGGGATCAAAATTTGATATATTAAGATGCTTGTTCTTAGCCATATTCATAAAATAGTTTCAGATATTCTCATTAATAGACATTATATGACTATAATTAATAGAAATATATATTAGAATTAATTTAAGTGAAATTGTGTAAAAAAAATTATTTTGAAAGGAAATGCGGATTTCCACCATGGAGGATGGGATTTTGAAATATATTTAGAATGAAACGATATTGGAGATGATGGGGGAATTTTTTGGAGGATTAATATTATTTATGTTAGGTATTATATATAAATATTTATCTCGCATGATACAATAACAATCTGAACAATTCTAGGTTTATATCTTTGGTGTATTTTAAGTAGAAATAAAATAGCAAGTGCTATGGTAAATGTATTTAACAAATAATTATAAATGTGTTAAGGAAATAGTTATGTATGCATTATGTTAATAAGTGAATAATTTCAGAGGTGGTAATATTAGGTGAGATCATCCTTAAATTTTAGGGAAATATAGAATTGACCTATGTATTTGTTTTAAGGACAATCACAAATAATCAACTAAAGGTTCATAGTCTTCCCTGAGGATTCTTCTTGATACATGTATGCAAAGTTAGGAATTCAGTTGCCATTGGAAATTTGTGGATAATTATGAACTTTATGAATTCTACCAAGATAAATTTTTATAGCAAGCGAACATCACCCATTGAGATAAATTAGTAAGAGATCCTTAGATTCAATGAAATAATATTCTTTTATGTTCTAAGTGCCCTCAACCAACAATATAACATCATCATTAATGAGACCATGAAACTAAATAAAGTGATGTTTTAAGAAAATATCTTAGATTCAATGAAATCATATTATTCTATGTTATAAGTTCTCTCAATCAACAAACTAACATTTCCATTAATAAGGCCATGAAAATAAATAAAGTGATGCTTTAAAAATATTGGATCTTATATTTTGAAACCATCCACTATGTTTAAGGAACATCACCAAACTCTAAGGTAACAAATATCGAGGTAGAATAAATGTTAGGTGACATCAAAATTGGTGATCAGGTTTCAAGTGCTTTAATTTTATGCATAACCGACATATTTTATCTATTACTCATGGTTAGCAATTTGAAACTCACAAAAATTTATCATAAGATGTAGGTGGGGTAAGAAATTAGTATGTAGATTGTTTGTCTAATGATATCTCACAATGTTGGTAATCTCTAGTGAAACTCATCTAGTAGTTAAGAGTTCATAATAATTTCTTGCAAGTGCTTTAGTTTTTTTTTTTATTAAGTTTTACACTAAAAACTGTCACCTTCACATTCTACTAACTGTATGAGCTCATTAAAACTCATACATACCTCCTCTGCAAGTCTTACAACCTTTACTCCTCATGTCAAGCCCTGAAACAAGAAGAAAAACCCTAAAAACCTCTGAAAGAATGGGTATGCATGTAACATGAATCATGCCTGCATTCCTGGCTTGGGTACACAGGTAATGCATGGCTTACCTGCATTATAGAACGCAGTTTTCCTTTGGAATGACTGCATACCCCCTCCAAACTAAAAAAGGCGAGAAAGTAAAGTTAAAAAGTTGGTTTGAGGTCAATTCTAGAAGGTTCTAGATGAGATTTTTTGGGGATGAGTATGCTTTGATGAGGTGCATGTATCCCTCACCTTAAGGAACTAATCCCTTGATGTGAGGAGTCTATCCCTTTGAAGGAGTATTCTATCCTTTCAAAGGTGGAATCCTAACCTCCTCATCTACTCTATAAAAGGAGGCATTCGGTAGCCTCAAATGGTTAGATTTGGGAGGGTTAGATTTTGGAGATTGAGATTTAGAGTTCAAGCTTTATGTGTGATTAAGTTGAAGTGCTGTTGAGATTTATACTTCCTTCTGCTGAGCTTTTGAGAGGAAGGATCACATACCTCTTTATGATTCTGGAGGAAGAGTGCAAGACTTATCAAAGTAGAGGAGACTCCTGCTTCGGCCACCGGGAAGGCCTTTCAAACATCAAGGCTAAGGTTGTAAGGTTATTCTGTTATTTTAAGATTAATACAATCAAGTTTTGTTTTTCTCAATAAATTGTTGTTCGATTTTTCATTTCAATAAACTGTCGCTTGATTATTTATTTCATAGATTCCTTGATCACTATGATAGGTATGTTTTACGATTATTTGTTATACAGGTGCTATTTAATATTTGATTGTTTGTGATTGTAGGTCGACAAAAGACGACACTTTGTTGCGATGAAAGACGACACTTTGTTGCGACGAAAGACGACACTTTCTTGCAACGAAAGAACTCTTGTTGCGACGGAAGGATTTTGATGCGACGGAAGCACTACGACTGCAAATAAGCATTTGGATCTAAGGTAGGGTCGACACCTTCATATAATTTATTTGTAAAACAAATATATTTAGAGAAAGACAAACTTAATTTTTCATTTGTTGCTAGATTGTCTTCTGATATTAGGGAGATCAGTCTTGTCTGCAAGAACGATTTATCCGGCCAACATTAAGGCCAAATTTTGCGGTCTTATCTTTGACCTAATGTTCTATTTAGGAATCTTGATTTGGTAATATACCTTCGTATTTGCTATTTTTTGTCTTAGATTACTTATGGATTGTCCCTTACAGGTTATTTTATTTTTTCGGGGCTTTAGAATTTGTGAGCAATTCACCCTTGTCCACCAGGTCATGTCTTCTCTAGTGTATGCCATTTTTTGTGTTGGTAATTCAATTAGGTTTGCAATATATGTTTCTAGGGAAATCCAACGTTATTCATTTGTAATTTATTGTTTGGAAATATCTTAATATTATTTTATTTATACAATACAGAGAGTTCCCAAGTATAAACTACAACCAAGTTCCATAATTAAAGATACTTGTTTCTATCAAGGGAAAGTTTTAGGGGCTAAACTATACCCATGAACTAATTATGCAAGTTTTAACTGAAAAAATAGAATCACCGATATTTTTTTTTTCAAAAATGATTTCCTAAATTCTATAAATTAAATTATTTCACCATAAAAATCAAAAAACATATTTATGAAGTATATACTTTTTTTGGAAGTTTGAATACTTTTGTTTCAATTTTTTTTCGATCCATCACTATGGGAGTCTAGAATATAGTTTTCGAGCTAGCAAGTATGGCTCATCATAGGAAGAAAGATGAGAAATAATATCAAGGCGAATAAGATAAATATGAGAGAGACATATAAACTTTAAGTCAATAATGAACATTAAATGGAACATAAAAGACAATGTTTACCCTAAAATAATGGAAAAAGAAACAAAACTAATAATAATAAAATTAACAATTAATATAAAATATAGTAATAATAAGTAATATAAATGTGTAATAATATATAAATGAATAAAATAATAACAATATATAACCTTAAATAAAAATCAAAGTTTATAATATAAATAATTATATGTATATTTAAAATATTAATAATAATAGTAATATGAAAAAGAGTTACTAAAATAAGGAGAAAAACCTAAAAATTAGAACATCTATTATTAATCATAATAAACTCAATAAACTAAAAAATTAAGGAACACATAAAATAATACGATTAATAATAAAAAAATAGTATATATATATATATTCAAAAGTACTACATTATTGTCATAAATAGGAATTAGCACTATTAAGAACTATTGCCCAAGCACCTGGCCCAAAGGCTCAAACCCCTTGTGAGTCTCATTAACTCCTTTATCGAGGAATCCTATTCCTTTATCAATGAGATTATGCACATTAAGCTCAATCCCTAAAATGTTCTGGTTAGTTATTACGTTGTTTCTTTGTTCACAAAAATACCCATTAATGAATCCATTATGTCATTAACTATATAACCAACCCTCACACAACTTAGTTAGTTGGAATTTCCCTAAATTCCATGTTTTTTAGCTTTTAGGGTGAATTCCATGAAAGAAATTGTGGTTTTTCCATGAGCTTTCCTCTCTCCCTAGTGGTTGCAAACCTTTTCATGGAGGATTTTGAGACTACATCCTTCGCTTCTTCCCCTTTTTGTCTAAAGATATGGAAAAGGTTCTTTGATGACACCTTTATTATTTGGCCTCATGGACACAATAAGTTAGGTTTCTTTTCACAGATAGGGTTCACATCTACTGCAGTCGGCCAGAGGGGTTTCGCATCTCTTCTACCGCGAGTGCAGTATCAAGGGTTTTTTCTCCTATAGAGTGTAACCTTGCTTAAATGCGACTACCATTACTATTTTTAACTTGTATGCCAGATTTTCTTAGTTTCTTACTGGCTTTACATCTGATTTGAGGACTCCCGTTGATTGAAAATAGTTTTGGTTAATGAGCACGAGTGAGGGTTTTGCATGGCTCTGTTACTAACATCAAATTTACTTACCGTGTTAGAGAAGAAAATTTTGTGGTTATAGTGGGGAATGGTTGACACAGGATTTTGCAGAAACACAAAAAAGTGAATGGTGATTTTTTTTTTTTTTACAACAGCATTCCTTTCCCTGGGCATCAATTAGTTTAGAGTCTGCGGTAGAAGCTTCTTAGAAAACATAAAATTTGGCAGTAGTGTTGACAAGTTTTTAAGATTGGAGCCTTATCAAATCTTCATCAAAATATCTTTCATGGCCAAAACATAATTCTAGGCAGTATAATTCTCTCTATAGGTTTGATTTTGGAAGATACAGTAAAGTGTTTCCTAAACCTCTACTCTTTTCTCTTCATCGATTGGGCTTCGTATCTCTTCCACAGGGTTCGATAGCATCTCTTCCGCAGTATGGCTCCCAGATTCACAAAGATAATTACCGGCCCAATTCCGTCCACCTCTGAGAGTCAAGCTTCTGCCCATATTGTTAGTGAAGCCCTATATCCCACTGTGCAGGTTGTCAAGGCCTCACTGGATGAGGCCTTGAAATTTTCTGAAAGTGCCTTAATCTGCTGGTTTAATGGATTTTGCCCATGGCTGATAGATCTCCACAGTTGGATCTCGGAGGTATGGAAGCCTCTCATTCTGATGAAATTAATATCTACCCCTGTGCTAAGGGTTTATTTATAGTATATTTTGAAAACTCTGAAAGCAGACAATACATTTTATATTTCGGCCCTTGTTTTTGGGAAAAATCGAACCTATTCATGAAACCATGGAACTCATCATTCGATCCCTTGATAACAGTCATAACCTCAGTACCAATTTGGGTCAGATTTCAAAACCTACCTTTGCATCTCTGGAAAATCTCCTCGCTAAAAGCCATTGGAAATGCAATTGGGAAATTTTACTGTAGGTGCCCAGAAATAGAGGAATATGTCAGAACCACCTATGCACGCATCTGTGTATAAATGAAATTCACCGTCAGATTCCTAGCTGAAATAATCCTAACAAGAAAAGACTATGTATGGAACCAGAAAGTCGACTATGAAAGTGTCCTCTTCAGATGTCAATCCTACTTTGAGATAGGTCATCTAGCCAAAAATTGCCCAAAATTCTCCTAGAAAAATCTTGTTAGAAAGAATCACCATAGATCTACATGGTGGGAAGGAGCACAAAAGGAACATTACACTTTCATCAAGGAAGAATACTCTCCAGTCGCAAGAAATCAGGCAAGAAAGAAAAAACCCTCAAGACAAGCAGGAGGAAAGCCCCGCCCTACAACAAAAAAATGAACTTGACAGCTCCTCAAGCATCAACAATTATGAGGATTCGAATACCGCGAAAAATAAATATTTATTTAGCAGCAAATAAAATCTCCAAGATCCCGAAGATATGACACCAGTGTCCCAAATCAGAAGAGATGAAGGAGTTGCAATATAAAGGAATTTGGAAGACCGTAGAGAAGAAAAAGAAAGCTACAACATCAATCTCGCCAAGAAATACAATAAGCCAGACAATTAATAATTAAGAAAATTATAGGTCCGATAGACCAAAGTTTGGTCTTAGTGGACATTAACCATCATCATCATCATCTTCATCATCAATCAAACAAAATTCATCAAGTTTACGATATAATTTGAGGTTAATGTTAGTATTCCCTTCTTTGATTTCCTTATATATAAGAATAAAGATGGGTTGATTTCTCACAAGGTTTTTTTGTAAGAATATGCACATGGATAAATACCTTTGTGTTGATTCCCATCATCACATGGCCCAAACATTTGAAATTTTAAACACCTTATCCACTCCTGCTTTAATGGTATGTGATGATAATCACCATAATGAGGAAAAGGCATGCCTCCTTATATTGTTTTTGAATAATTATTATAAGAGACTCCAAGGCCTCAAGGCATTCCAAAAATCAAAGAAGGGTTATGGATCAAAACATAAGTCTAATGGTCTGGTTTCTTGTGTTCAAATTTCCTTTATATAGGGAGAATCGCAAAATATTGCTCACATTTTAAGAAAGTATCAAGTTTCCACTAACTTCAAGCATTTGAAAACCGTTCATAGTTATCTTAGATCAATTAAAGATCATATTGAACATACAATCATGAAGGGTGTGTACTTAATACCATGTTCATGTGGCCCCCCCTACGTTGGTAAAACTGGTCATTCCATTAGGCTAAGAATTCAAGGGCATGGTGCTGACTCAAACATTGTCAATCCTAATCCTCAGCTCTAGCGAAGCACTCGATGAAAAATAGGAACCACATTTGCATTGAGAACTCGAGAATCCTTGCCAATATTGGTCACTATCATCATAAGAAATTTAGATAGGTAATTGATATTTACCAACATACATGTAATATTAAATAATATGATGCTTTAAAAATTAGTAAGAACTAGATTCCTTCCCTTTCTTCATTATTTTCTTCCTCTTAAAATGTATATGGATTCCCTTCCTCTTTATGTGGTCCTTTCATGTCCTTCTCTATTTCCTATTGGTTTCTTGTGTCATTTATTTCAATTGATATTTTTAGTGTTGATATTTAATCATTACCTTTCCTATTAATAGTATTCCTTAATGGTTCTAATTCCTATTTATGATAATAATATAGTACTCTTGAATATAATATCACTATTCCTTTTATTGTTAGTCATATTATTAATATTAATAATATACATAATCCCTGAGGGTTAGCTCAATTGGTCATGTCCCCATTGGTAAAGAACCTTTTATATTGAGAGGTAACATGTTTAATTTTCTTAGCACCATCGGGGTTAGGTTCCATGTTTGAGCTAGAAGGAATTGATCCCTTTTGGGAAATATTCCCAGTACAAATATTCCATGGATGTATCGGTCACTTCTCTCCGAAGTCTATGAACCACATAGAAACTAATACTAATAATATTCTAATTATTGGTAATAATATTAATACAAATTTATCATATTAATGTTATTAATATATTATTATTATAAATTCATCATATTAATGTTATCACCCTATTAATTTTCATACTAATATTATTAATCATATTAGTTAAAAGTCAACGTTATTTGCAAAAAATCCCTACAAATTGCCCTTGAACCTCGGTGCTTGTCCTCCTTCTCAATTATGCCCTAGCTCCATCTATCACCTCAAACTCTTGGCATAATTTCAACCCCAAGGGGACAACCCCTGAGTTCCTCCATCCTCCTCCCTAGCTCTAACCCTTCAGGAATATTGAACCCTCAACAAACCTCAGACATGCTAATATTTACCAAGATTAACCCATGCAGCTCCAAATATACTGATGTAATCCTTGTTGATGCAATGACGAGCACAAAATAAGAATATCATACAACCCTTGCACAAAGAAAGACCAACACATGCATCACAAAATTGTAAGTGATTATGCGAATTCATGTGCCGCAAACATTATTAAAGAACAAAATTTAGTTCATGAAAGAGAATTCCTTGATTTATAAATTAATTGGGATCTAGCCCACTAAAAAACCTTTCTTGCATTGTATTATGCATCATTGGAAACCTAGGGTACACTATGATGTCAAAATAAGTTCCAAGGGATTCTTCACAATGATTTGCATGCACCAAGAATACCTAAAATTAGTAATGGAAGGAGGCCCCTACTTCAAGAACTATGCATTTATTTACATGTGATAATGGAGAACAAGGTTCAACCTAGACATAGAAGACCCCTACTTGGGTTCGCATGTACTCCCTCCCATATGAATATTGGGAACTAGAAACCCTTCAAAATATAGGAAACAAGATTGGAAATATTTTCTGCCTCTCTAAGAAAATGAAACATGGCTTCTACACCTCCTAGGAATTTATTTCTACATGAAAATCATTGGCTCCCTTCCTGAAGAAATATCCTTGGACTATGAATAAAAATACTAGCTCAAAATCCTCGACTAAGATAATTTCCCTTTTCGTTGAATGAATTCCAACAACATGGGAACCTATTTAGTAATTTCCCATTGAATGATATGAATCTAAAATCAAAAGACTCCAACGTAATATATTCATATGGATTTACAAAAAAAACCCTCTAAGAGACATTACAATAAGAAATATGCCACCTACATAGCTTCCAAACTCTAAATGACCAATAATAGATTTTATGTGTTAGGAAAGACCCCAGAGGAAATCCTTGGGACAACTTAGGAACATGAAAAGGATGAAGCACCTGAAATACTTTATTAGAAATCCATTGATTTAAAAGGAAAACAATTAGTCGGTGCCATCCTCCCTGATCAATAGGACACAGTAAACCAACAACAGGAAGAGGAAATTCTCATGGCCCAAGAAGAAGACTTCACAGATATTGAAGGGATATATTTGATGACCTTGGAAGATGCCTACCGCGGCAATGCCATCAACAAAATTGATCCCAGTAAAATAAAAATCTTGGAAATAGCCCTCTAGAAATAAAAACCCTCGATGCAGCTAGGGGTCCAAACAATAATCACCAAAAATGGAAACAAAAGTAGCAAATAATTGAAGAAAAGAGGATGAAAATTGGCACTTCAATGCCTAGTAACACTGGGACGAAAGCTAGTGTAATACAGACAATATAACTATAACTTAGAGATATACTCTTCTCAATCCATTGTTATACCATGAAGATAGTATCCTGGAACATAAAAAAGTTTGAATAACCCCTAAGAAAAACACATTCTTTGCCAAAATATCCAAAAATATCTCCAGATAATCCTCTTAATTCAATAAAGAAAATTCTCATGCAAAGACTTTGAATCCATAATAGATAAATTATGGAAAAATGTAAGAAGCATTGTAGTGGATGGGGAAGGAGCTTAAGGTGGTCTAGTGATTGTCTTGGATCCTTTTCAAATTGGTATGGAATCTCTGCGTTTAAATCCCTCTATTCTTACCGCTTATTTCCATTTCTTAGACACATACCTACATGGATTTTTATCCAATGTATATAGTCTTCAATCCCCAACTAGAAAATAGAACATGGTAATGCATATAAAATCCTTAAGGGACTAGATATAACCAAAAAAATAGATAATAGGGGGTGATTTTAACACGATCACCTCATTTAGAGAAAAAAAGCGAGGTATGCATCATCTAGAGGTAGATTCCTAGCACCTAAGGAACTTCATAGAAGATACAAATTAGGTGGACATAAAAAAAACCAATGGCTTCTTCATGTGGATAAAGTATGACTTCCTGGTCATAGCAAAAAATCATCATAGGCGACATTGAGCTCTCAGTGGAGATCCTCCTATCAGCTGGTTTAGACCACTGACCCATTCTCTCTCCTCGAGAACCGTTGGCAAGCCTCTTAGGCGCCCTTTCAGGTTTGGAAAATTTTGGCTCTTAGAAACAAATATCATCAACAAAACTGAAAGTTGGTGGAATGGCATGAGAAACATCAAGGGATAAAATATTTATGTATTCCAACAAAATCTCAAAAAGGTCATGCTCCTTAAAAAATGAAACAAGGATGAATTTGGAAACATATTTCATGAAAAACACATTATATAAAAGGAAATTTCCATGCTTCAACAAGAGATCATTCATAATAGCTACTTGAGAGAGTCCTAGGAAAAGGAGGAAGAAATCAATTACGTGGATGGAGGAAAAATAAAAATAAGATAAATTCTATTGGAAGAAAAATAAAGAGTTATATAGTTAAAATAGGGAGAAAGAAACACCTCCTTCTTCTATGAATCAACAATTCAACACTTTTCTACCAATCAAATAACCTCCCTATGAATGAAGTATGGGAAATATTAGTAAACTACGAGGATATTAAAAAGGAACTGTAAAATTACTTCTAAAACCTTCTGCAAGATCCTCAACTTTAGCATAGGGATTCCATCAATTAAAGCATGGAAAATATCCCCAAACTACTCATAGAGGATGAGAATAGGACTCTCATCATAATAGTTAATGAATAATAGGTCATGGAGGCACTACACAAGATGGTATATGTCAAAGCTCCTAGACCAGATGAGTTCACTCTTACCTTCTATAAGAAATATTGGCACTTTTTTCATAAGGAAATCCTAGAAATTATTGAAGACTTAAGGACCAATAGAATCATCCTTCTAGCTTTCAATGCCACCTTCCTATCCTAGATCCCCACGGAGGACAATTTTTCTTCCCCAATTAAATATCATACCGTAGGTTTAAGCAATGTTATTTATAAAATCATAACAAAAGTAATTTCCAACTGCATGAATCCTATTGTCCCCTTTCTAATATCCTCTGAACAATCTAGCTACATGGAAGGACGAAAAATCCTTGATGGGATCATCCTCACTCATGAAAATATCCACTCCCTCAAAAATTTTAGGAAGCCGGGAATTCTCATTAAAATGAAAATTTCCAAAGCCTTCGGTAAGATCAATTAGGACTACATCGAAAGCACTCTTATTTATTTTGGTTTCAACACCCATTAGACCCAATGGATCATGTCTCTTGACTCCACGAATTTCTTTTCCATCCTTGTCAATGGAAATCCCTGTGAAACTTACAAACCATCCAAAGGTATTCTACATGGGGATCCTATCTCTCCCTTTCTCTTTTTTCTTATGGCTGAAGGTATTGGCATATCCATCATGGGTTCTCCCCAAAAAAGCTCTCTCAAAGGTCTTACCCTTTATAGAAACTTCACGTTATACCACGAACAATTTGTTGATAACACCCTCATCATGAATCACCCCTTAGTGATTGAAGGAAAATAAGTCAAATCCATCCTGTAATTATTCTCTATAGCCTTAGGCACCTTTATCAATCTCGACAAGTCCCAATTTTGCTCGCTCAATACTCCTTCCATCACCTAGTGGAGTATCAAGAACATATTTGGATTCTCATATTGCTCTCTCCCCTCCAAGTATCTTGGTGCCCCTCTTATTGACTCGGCCATCAAGCAGTATTCCTAGCATGACCTTATTTACAATATTGATTTCACGCTTAGCTATTGAACATTTAGATCCTTGAACATCACCATCCACTTGGTTATCCTCAAATTTGTCATAGAGGCCATGCCCACATATCTGTTCTCCATCCTGGAAGCTCACAAATGAGTTCTCAAAAGCATCCAAAATATTCCAATATAATTATTTTTGAGAGGATATGATCTTAAGCACAAATGAACTTTAGTCAAATGGGAGACACTTTTCCTCCCAAAGCCAAAAGGGGGGCTGAAATAAAATAAAAAACCATGGGCTCTTATATAGAACATCAAATATGCCAGGGACATATCAAAAAAATATCTCATTTCTCTTTCCACCCTGACACAAATATACCTCATCTGGAACTTAGATAGTATTAACAGAACCTCGGTTCGTATGCATAGTTTCTAGGAAATATGAGATGGAAAAACAACAAGATTTTGGACTATTTCCTAGAAGAAACTCCCAGACCTAAGAAAAATCCTAACAACTGATCTAAGTCAAGTTGTATCTCAAAACATAGGCTAAAAATTAGTTCATCACCACTGGATTAATAATGAAGGAAAAAAATATTACAAATGTAATAGAACTATATTATGTAGGGAGTATGGCACAAATCTCAACAAAAAATCCCTTCATCAAGCTCTCAGTCAAAGTTCTATAAGGAAGAAAGGTCCAAAAATCCTTTGGTGGGGATATAAAAAACTAAGAAGTTTCTCGATCAAGGAGGCATACCATATCCTAACTCAATATAGAACATTGTAGCCAGACCCTCTCTGGAGAGGGATATGGCACATGACTACCTAGACCAAAGTGAAAATTTTCACTTGGCTGCTCTTCAACTGTCGACCCTGAATTGGGATGACCTCTTCAAAATGGACTTCCAGGGTCCCCATTTGTGTGGCATGTGAAAATTCCAACAAGAGAAAATAAACAACATATTTGACTCTTGCAGGAAATTTATGGTGTAAAACAACACATGGTTTCCAATGCTTCGATTTGGTGGAAGTAAAAATCACAAAATGCATCACGAAATAGGCCAAAAATCATTTCCAAAGTCCTCTCCTAAATTTAATTTTGACAATTTTCCTTAGTCTCTTGACTTTAGAAATCTGGAATGAAAGAAACCAAAGAATATTCAATGATAAACATAAAAATATAGAGAAATATGGAAAATATTCCATAATAATATTAAGGATACCCTGGTTCCTTCCAAATGGGACGAAAAATATCTCCAAGTGGTTCCATCAGGGAGGGAGATACTAGCATGGTGGAATATCAAGGTCCCAAAGTGTCACGAAGAATCCTCAATAGGAAGCGCTACAATTTCCTCTCCTTGTGTTTGTTAGCCTCCTCCAAAGCATCATTATAAACTTAACGTTGATGGAGCTTCAAAAGGAAGCACTAGGTATGATGGTATTATTTGGGTCAGTCATAATCAGAAAGCGGAGATTAACATGATTTACAAAGGATACATTGGTTAGGACAATAACAACACTACTGAGTTAGAAGCCATGATCTAAGGTCTTCACATAACAAAGAGAAACCCCCTCTTTCTTCTCATTTTAGAAGGGGATTCTAAAATCATAATTCAAGCAACTCATAGGCTTCTTAATGGAACTCCCCCTTATAAATTCTCCATAAGCTAGAGATTGGATCACAATATGCAATAATTAACTTCTCTTCTCTCCCAACACGAAGCCATCACCTCTCTCACAAAAGGTGTAAATCTAATTTCATGGCATATTTCCTAGAAAATAAGGGAGTGGAAGAACAAGTGAAATGTGAGGACTAGTCTATGCCTTTCCCTGCCATAAATTCTTGTTCTTTCCACCAAAAGAACGTCACCAAACAAGACCTTCACCAACCAGATTCAGGTGACTCCTCATCAATGATGCCCTATTAACCTAGGCATGACACCATTCATATTTGATATGACTAACACCACAAAATTATAGCTTGATGTCACAAAATTCCTCCAAGAATTTCACTCTATTTTTAAAACCATTTCTCCCTTTCATATCCTCCAAATATGCATTATGATCCTCTTATTTTATTTAATTCCTCAATTAAAGTCCTTGTCCATGGTTTTATACAAATTGTGTGGTCAACCCCTTCATTCCTCTATCCAAATATTTGAGGAGAACAAGCTTTGAGATATCACCTCTCCCTTCAACAGTATTTCCAAACCTCATTCCAAAGTATTCTTGGATTTTCATATTGAAGCATTGTTCAGAAAATGAGGTTGTGCTTATCGGGGAGGTAGAGGTTATGGGAACTCTTCCAGTGCTCCTTGAATTTACAACCATATGAGACTATTTTACGCGACATACCTTAACACATTTGACATACTATGGCCACCTTGGAGCTGTAGGAGTGTAGAAGAATAAATGATGGACACTGGGTTGTTCAAAACTTTTTTACCTTAGAGCTAGCAATAGTTGGAGGTTAAAGACAGGTAACTAAAAAAAATGTGTATATCAAGAGAATTAAAATCTCACTCCACAACCTCTCCTAATCCATCGACATTGATGTTTTTCTTGTCCCTACCACCTCCATGTGCTTAAGTTCTCTATAAAGGTATGAATACCAGTATCCCACCCACAAGGCCCTTTGTCCCTCTCCCTCAATAATATTGGTTTCTGATAAGCATGATAGAGGCTCGTTTAACTAAGGGTCCCCAAATCAACAATTAGTTTCGAAGGAGAGTAGCTTGAAGCTACAACCCACCATTGGTGTCCATATTGTCAATATGATTCCCTCTCTACATGGTACCAACTACTATGCTTGCCTCATAGAGGAAGAGACACCATATGTTGAACCTTGAGGAAATGGGAGAGATTACGTGGCAGGTTCCAGTTAAGCAAAGTCGTCCCCTTCAAGATCCAAAGGCAAGTAGATGACATGAGTAGGTTATCTTTCTTGTTTCATTTGTTACTCTCTTTCCAATGTTACCTTAAGGGCATATGCATTAACAACCTGAACTGCATATAATTTGGAAGAATATTTTCCTATAATCCTTTTTCTATTTTTTCATGGCCTGTGAGATTGTATCAAACTTCTATTCTCCTTAACAGATCATCTTGTTACCCCTTTTAGAGCAGATCGCACTCATCCAATTCTCTTCAGTTGGGCCTTGACAACATGCCTCAAAATGATTCTTTGTGTGTAACCTATGTACTATATTTTTGATAATGAAAATTTTCTATATTATTAATCATATTATTTTATACGTTCATTATTAGTTTAGTATATTAAGTTTATTACGATTATTAATAGGTGTTCAAATTTTTGGGTCTTTCCCCTTATTTTAATTACTCTTTTTCCTATCATTATTATCATGAATATATTAAATATACATTTAATTATTTATATTATAAAATTTGTTTGTTATTTAGGGTTGTATATTGTTATTATTTTATTTATTTATATACTATTATATTCTTATATTAGTTATTATTATATCATTATTACATTAATTATTTTTGGTTTTTCTTCTTATTTTAATAACTCTTTTTTTATTATAATTATGTTTATGGGGAAAAACGTACCACCAATAGTAAGGGGGTCTCCCTGATGTGAAGTTCCAATTAGCCATAACATCATTTCGGATAGATTCCCTATCTGATATGAGGGCCCGAATACTGCCATGCTTGTTTTCTTTTGGATATAAATTGAAGTGAAGTTAGTGCGAGAGAAAGTGTGAAATTTCCAAATTATGATGATCAAATCAACCCACAATTGACAAACTCAAAGGGTAATGCTAAAGAATATAACAACAAAATAAAAATAAAAAGTACACATCTAAGAGGAGATAGTTAGTAAAAACCATTCAAGACATACAATTACGAAAGTTCCATAGGTTAAATGTAAATTATTTTGCAATAGGTTGCAAGTATTAGCATGGAATAAAGAGAAAAATATTGAAAATAAAACATACAAGAAGTAGTTATGAATTAGTTCATCAATGTATAATTGATATGAAGCACATATGCACACATAATGGAAATACAAGAAAGAGATTAAAACCACCATGAAGAAAGTGCATGTGAATCGATGTCAAATATGAAGAGATTCTTGTTAATATTTTTTCAAACTGAAGTACATGTCCAATATGTCCATTAAAATCCAATAGTGGAATGCAGACAACTCATATAATCTCCAACATAAACCCTAGCCTCATTTCCAATTAGCCTAAAGCTGCTAAGATCCAGGGTGCTCATATCCACCTAAGTACAAATAGATATATAAATGGCTAGCATAACTAAATTTCCGATAAGAATCCTCATTTTAGAGGCATGAGGAAATATTTATACAAACGGGGAAGAAACCTTTCACCTTCCCCATGTATTTTCAACTTCCTTATGACTCTTCTATTTTTAATGACCCTTTCAGCTCATTTTCATTTTTTTTTGACAAATTTATATCATTTTCATAAAATATTATTTACAATATTATGAAAGAAGGTTACGATTTCCCTAAGAAAATTTTGATTCAAATCATATTGTATTTGGAGAGATTATATTACAGTTGGATATTTTAAGATGATCTCCCTTGGTACTATTTTGTCATCCTAAAAGCTTCTTTGAATCCCATTTTCTTGTTGATACACTTGATCATTGACCAACAATAACATTCTCCCCCTTTGATAACATGGTGAGATACATAACATGGAGATTTACATGGTAAAAAACATGTGGAGATACCTTGTAATACCTTGCCCAACGTTTGCATAAAAAAGTCAACCATCATTGTGATATCCTTTGGAAAAAGTATGAAATAACCTTGCTTAGTTTTCATACTACCTTGATATAGTCCCTTTAAATGTTAAACAATAGATTTCATCACACAACATGCTTCTCACTTTTTGGCTCCCTTTTTCTTGATATGTTAGAAACTTCTACAATTGTAGCTTTATTGGCTCCATATTGTATAAAGATATAATGTTCATAATAATTTTAATCAAGACCTTTGTCTTTTGCTTTCCCATGACTATCAATGAAATTCATAACCAAATCATTCTCTATGCTATCCTCATCCCTCCAAGTCAATTCAAATTTTGTAATCTTGGCAATAATTGACTATTAAATGAGTTGAAAATGAGGTATGGCACTTGGAAAACAAGTTCAAAGCTCGAAAATCAAATTTTCCACTATGTTGTTGTTTCTATTGAAGAATATTGCATATCTCTATGATGAGACATGCACATGTTTACCCCCACATGTTTCCAACCAATCACTGTATTGTAGTAGTTGAAATACTATGCATAACAACATGAGCACCAAAAATTTAAGGAGAGAGGATGATGGCGTAAAAGTGTTTTCAACTATCAACTTGAAATTTTCACATGGGAAATGAAACAAAAAAAGATGGTATGTGTACAACTTCGAGAGTTGGGTCTGTCATGAAATTAAAATATAAAAACTTTGTATATGGTTTTATGGCTAGAATTTTCATATTAAAAGAGTTATGTGACCCTACAGCATGAATCACCATGGTTGGAAAAATTTAATAGCACATAGGATATTGCAGACGTATCGATAGGTAGTTTCATTACCCTCCAAAGCGCTCATCTAACTTCTCACATTCCACACTTTTGGATTAAAATACTTACTATACATATATAACTTACATTTTGGGATAAGATATTCATTTATTCGTTGTGAGTAACTCATTAAATATTTTGTATTTTTTTCCTCTCCATCCTGATATTCTAGATTGAAGAATCGAAGTGCTCTTGATTATTTTGACTCTATTGAAGAAAAATCATTTTCCTTTGTTTCCATAGTTATTGGTTTGAAATGAACCTTAGAATTATTAATGAAACTAATCCAAGTTTCCATCAATGGATTGGGTTTCATAATTTATCCAAATAATTGTTTACTTTCTCTGCATCTTGGATCGACTATTTAGATAGGCAACAAACAAAGTGGAATAATAAGGAACCATTTCTCAGAGTGATATCCCATTCAACATTGATCTCATCACACCAATTTTCTACATAAAAATTTCCCACAACTGATATGGTTACATCAACAACTAAATTACTCTTGGAGATATCAAGCTCCCTCATCCTAAATTTTATGGGAAACTGTTGTGTAACCAACTCAAAAAGAGAAGAAAAGAGATATAAACGCCTTAGAAATGAGCCACTTCGAGGGGGCAACCTCCAATACATTACATAAATGAACAATTCTTGGATGATACAATTCACAAAACTTCCTTTCTATATATAGGAGTCCATGGGGCCATAATGTAATCCTAGTGGGCCACAATGTAATCCTAGCCGACCTAACAATAATAATTTAAGGGCACAATAATAACAAAATGGGGGTTACAAGGGTACAACAATAACAATAAGGGGTTTACACTAACAATAATAAGGGCTATACTAGTGATATAGGGACCTAACATGCCCCTCTCCTTCAAAAAAAGTGTTGTCCTCAACACTTGAGTAGCTCCGGGTGCTTCTGTATAAAATTCTCATCCTCCCATGTAGAATCTTCAGTGGGTAAGTTCTTCCACTTGATGAGATACTCCGAAATTGATCGATTCCGTAGTTGTCGAGTTCTTTTTTCCATGACTGCTTCAGGTTCCAATATGATTTTCCCTTCCCCATCAAGTTCTGGCAATACTGTTTGAACTGGAAGATTTTCACCTATAACCTTCTTTAAGCATGAAACATGGAAAATCGGATGTACTCGCGAAGAAGAAGGAAGCTCCAATTTGTATGCCATAGTACCAATCTTTTGCAACACCTTGTAAGGACCATAGTACTTTGGCGATAATTTATTATCCTTCTTTGCTTGCTTGAGGGACATTTGTTTGTATGGTTGTAGCCGTAAAAATACCCAATCTCCTACATCAAAACTTCTCTCGCCACGATGTTGATCTGCCTGTTGTTTCATTCGATTTTGTGCCAAATTCAGGTTATCTTTTAAGAGTTGGAGAACTTCTTGCTGATGCTCGATGTGATCTTCCACTGCTTGAACCTTCGAATTTTCCCTTAAAGATGATGTGATGGATGGTGGATGATATCCACAAAGTGCCATAAATGGGGTCATTTTTGCTGCAGTATGGAAGGAAGTGTTATACCACCATTCAGCGAGAGGTAACCACTTGACCCATTACGTTTGTTTATCAGATACAAAAAAATGAAGATATCCTTCCAAACATTTATTTACTATCTCAGTTTGACCATCAGATTGAGGATGATAAGATGAGCTATGAGCTAATTGAGTACCCAAACAAGAAAATAACTCCATCCAAAAATTTCCAGTAAAAATGGGATCTATGTCGCTCACAATAACCCTTGGGCTTCCATGTAGCTTTTAAATTATGTCCATAAATGTAATAGCAACCGTACTTGCTTTAAATGGATGAGATAATGCACAAAAGTGTGCATACTTGGTAAGTCTATCAACTACCACCATGATGACACTCTTTCCTTCGGACTTAGGTAAACCTGTGATAAAATCCATTGAAATCTCCTCCCAACGTTGACCTCGAATGGATAAAGGTTGTAGAAGTCCTGGGGTCTTAATTGTTTCCACTTTATTCTGTTGGCAAACCAAACATTCCGCCACAAACTTTCGAATATCAGATTTAAGGCCATCCCAAAAAAATTCTTTCTTCACCCCGTGGTAAGTTTTTAAAAATCCTGAGTGTCCTCCTAAAGGAGAAGTGTGCAATTCCAAAAGAATCTTTTGTTTTAGTTGGGAATTCTTACAAAGATATAAGTGATCTTTGTACCATAAGGAATCATTTTTCCAACTAATGTATCAGATATACTAGGATCTTGCCGCAACTTTTGAATGAGTGTCCACACTTCTTCGTCCTTCTTCCATTCATCTCTTGCTTCGGTTATCCAATCTCGTTGGATAATAGAAATGGCACAAAGAAATGCTTCCACCTCTTCATTCTTTCTTGAGAGTGCATCTGCAACAACATTAAGCTTTCCTTTTTTGTAGATTATTTCAAAGTCATAACCCAACATCTTTGTGACCCATTTTTGCTGCTCTTCTGAAGATAGTCTTTGTTCCAAAAGTGTTTAAGACTATCATGATCAGTTTTTACCTTGAAGTTTCTTCCCATTAGGTAAGTTCGCCATTTCTTTAGTGCATGCAGTATTGCTAACATTTCCTTCTCATAAATAGGTTTCTGTAAATACTTTCCTTTGATTGGACGACTTTCAAAATCAATGGGTCTTCCTTCTTGTATTAAAATAGCACCAATTCCATTTCCTGAGGCATCACATTCCATAATAAATTTTTTTGTGAAGTCTGGCGTAGCTAAGACCGGTGCTAGACACATTGCCTCTTTAAGATGTTCAAAGGCCTTATTTGCTTCAGGAGTCCATGAAAATGCATCATTCTTCAATAATGTTGTTAGAGGTGCTGCTATTCTCCCATAATTCTTAACAAACTTGCGATAATACCCCGTTAACCCAAGAAATCGTCACAACTGCTTTATGGTTGTGGGGACTTTCCATTCCTTAATGGCTTTAATTTTGTTAGGGTCTACCTTAACACCCTCGTGTGGTTAGCTTGATATTATGGCATTTTCCAGAGCAATTTATAGTTCCTCCATTTGCAACCATCACTTGACATTCTGGTGCTGGGTATAGGAAACAATTTAATTCCTTAGCTACCTTACAATGAATAAAATTATGGGTGCTACCTGAATCAATCAACACTATTACCTTTTTCTTCTTGATTTGTCCTTCTATATTGAGAGTTTGAGGAGTGGTAATTCCTGCCAGTGCATTACACGATATGGTCGGATTCATTTCTTCCTCTTCTAGGGTTGGTTCCTGGTGTATATCCTCTTCTTGTTCTTTTTCTTCTTCCTCTTCACAATCTATGTAAAATAATTTCTTCTCAGCACACTTATGACCTTTAGTGTATTTGCTATCACAACTGTAGCAAACCCCTTTTGCTCTTTTTTCTTCCAATTGTTGTGGTGTCAACCTTGTAGGTTGTGGAAATCTAGGCGTAGCAACACTTCCTTCTTTATAGAATTGAGTGGTAGGCTTCCTTGTCGCCATAATTTTACATTCAACTTTTCTTGCCAACTTGAATGCCTTCTCCAATGAATCAGGTTCCAAAACACGAACTTCATGTTGGATGTTATCCTTTAGAGTACCTAAGAAGAGATCAATCCTGTGTTCCTCTGGAATATTAGTTACCCTTATATTCAATTTTTTGGAAGTCCTCAATGTGCTGCCCCACTAAACCCTTTTGTTTGAGATTTATCAATTGGCTAAAGAAGGTGTTGCTCTTTGTATCCTCATAATGTGCTATCATTTCCTCCGTAAAAATTGACCAAGTGACAATTTTTTTATGGGAGCAAAGCCATCGATTCCATACAAATGTATTTTGTTCTAAATGTAAAGTTTCAATGCGTACCTTTTGTGTGTTTTGCACATTATGGAGATCAAAATATTGCTCCATCTGTAGTATCCATGTTACAAGATCCTTTCCATCAAACTTCCTCATATCCATTTTTTGAATATGGTGGTTCTTCCCACCAACATTAGAGTTTATGAAATCACGATTAACATTTATTTTTTTCTCATCATGAGGTTCTTCTACTATCTTTTCACCATTAGGAAACATTTGTTGTATCAACTTTGTCAAACCTTCGATGTCTGTTTTGAGATCATTCTTCATGTTTTCCATGTTGTATTTCATGTCCGCTTCCATGCCATCCATCTTAGCTTCCACGCCTTTCTTCAAACTTTCCATCTTCATTTCCACGCCTTTCTCAAAACTTCCATTTCATTTTTTGTTTCTCTTTGCGAGAGTGAAATTTGTTGCACTTGCTCTTATAATTTTGATAGATCATGTTGCAATTCTTCATCTTCATGAGTCATAGTAGAGCCTTCTGAAGGCTTAATGGGTGTTGAATTATTTTTATGGGGCATCTTTTAGAACCCAAAACTACTATATATTCTACAAAATGCCCTTGGAATCAATTCAAATTTATTCTTCAAAGAAGACTCATGCAATTTGGAAAGAAAAAAATATACACACCTTTTTCTTTCTTTTTAGGAACTCGATATTGAAATTCGATTATCTCTATGATTGCAGCACTTAAATATTTGAATTTTCGTATCAACGTAGCCCTCTGAATTATCTTTTGAATTCCATAGGTCTGACCTGATTTGGATTCTCCAAGACAAAGTTGTGTCCAATATCCCACAATGACCTAATTCTGGACTGGTTCAGTAGAGCGAACTTGTACGACTTGCCACGTGTCACTGTTTCGTCCTTTGTCTCTGAAATTGATAGCCAAGAAACTAAAGTTTGTGTAATTGTGACCACTTTTTACGGCACTCCAATCCAATGCCTAAAGAGAGAGTTATTGAACTTTTCCCACGATCAACTCTTTGAGATGAAATTCAGGAGCCTGAAAACGCACCACCTTCCACAGATCATATCTCCCAAAATATTATGAACCAAGCTCTGAAATTTTTTTACAAATTTCATCAGGATTTCAGCTTCGCACCATACGCATTTCAGATTCTGAACCTTTGTATAAAAGAAATTATAGTGAAAATTCCATGATGACCTGTTTAGGAGCCTGAAAAAGGACCTAACTTCCATAGATGATATCTCCGAAAATATTGTGAACCAAGCTCTGAAATTTTTCGAAAATATTTCTCAGGATTTATGCTTCACACCCTAAAAATTTCAGCTTCTGAAACTTCATATAAACTAATTTATAGCGAAAATTCCACGATGACCTGTTTGGAGTAGCGAAACCCTACAATCCAAACCTTTGATACCAAATGTTGTGTAACCAGCTCCAAAAAGAGAAGAAAAGAGATATCAACGCCTTATAAATGAGCCACTTCGAGGGGGCAACCTCCAATACATTACATAAATGAAAATTTCTTGGATGATACAATTTAAAAAACCTCCTTTCTATATATAGGAGTCCATGGGGCCATAATTTAATCCTAGTGGGCCACAATGTAATCCTAGCTGACCTAACAATAATAATTTAAGGGCATAATAATAACAAAATGGGGGTTGCAAGGGTACAATAATAACAATAAGGGGGTTACACTAACTATAATAAGGGACTATACTAGTAATATAGGGACCTAACAGAATCCTTCATGGACTAGATATCCCTCTTCATGCAGCTGGCAATCAAGTATCATACAAGTGTGAAGATCCTTGGAATAATCCACCAACAGTTGGGATTTCCAATATAGATCTACACTCCCCAATAATAACAACACTGGTAATGTATCAACAGAAATGTCTTTCATGTTCCTTCTTTCCTATTTGACATCTCTCATGCCAAAGGTGTATGTTTGAAGGCCCTTCCTTGCATTCTTCTCATCCCACAACGCAGAACCAGAAATGAGAGTGGGTGATGATGATAAGGGAAGAATATTTTCCTCCTTATTGAGCTTACCCAAGACTCCCAGCACTATAGCTTTGTCTTATAGTGCTCCAATCTTTCTTGGATCTAAGCTTGAAGCATCATGTTGTGAGGTCTTCCCCACAAACTATGAATCAGGTGGCCTCCCAGGTGGTTTTCCACTAGATAAGGGTATCCCATGCAGAAATATCATGAACATGATAGATGGGACTGTAAAGTCCTTGCTTCCACTACGCAAATCCATCTCTAATTTTTGTGTGGAAGTAGTATGTGAGGGGCATGTATGCATGCCTTTGATCATTTGAGATTCACCACTCTTCTTGTCCACCCATTCCATTTGTAAATCCCCAATCAGTGGTGACTTTCCCCAACGTAATCAATCATTGAACACCAAAAATCACATTGGTGTCCAATATGTCAACCACAAAGAAGTGATCGAACAAAGTGTAAGTTCCCATGGTGACTGAAAGTGATGGGACATAATGCATGCATTGCATTGTTTTATATCCTCAGACCAAAACAGAGAATCCCTAAAAATTATCAGTGGGTATTGCCCTCCTTTGTACAAGATGAGCATCAATGAAGTTGTGGGTGGCCCCATTATCAATTAATACAGAAACCCTCTGATTCAAGATTTAACCTTGAACTCTTAAGGTCAAGTACTTAGGTACTCCCCTCAAATATGAAAGAGTCCCTCCAATAGGATAAAAGGCTCCATTCCCATCTCCTGATGGTGTTGGATCTCCTCCATCGGTGTCAGTGTTGTGACCGCTTCTTGGCTCATATTCTTCTTCCTCCTCAATATCTGAGAAGACCTCTATGTAATGTGCTTTTCCAGTAGCACATCTATGCCCCGGTGCCCATGATTCTTGGCAAGTGAAGCATAAATTCTTCTTCCTTAGATCTCTTCAGACTTCATCATCAAGAGGCTTCTTGTATGAGCTCTCCTTTGAAGGAGCAGCTCTTTCTTCCTTCCCTTTTGAAGGAAAAGAGGGCTTTTGCTGAAATTTTGCCTTTGCTTTTGGCAAGGCATCTTGAAGGTCTCTAGCCCTTTCAATAGCATCATACATAGTAGTGGGCTTGGTAGAATTTACCATCCCATGAAGAGGTTCATCTAGATCATCGATGAACATGTACACCCTTCTTGTTGCAGAAAAATTAGGAACCATAAAAGATAATCTCAAAATTTCAGAAATATAAAACTCTGTATTACCTGATTGTTTCAACTTTGCAAGGTTCATGAATGGTGCCTCTAGATCTATTCTGTAAAACATTTCCACCAGCCTTCTAGTGAACTTTGAATAAGTAGTCACATTGGCATGACCTAATGTAGACAAGCCGTGGAACCACCAGTCATGTGCTTCACCTTCAAAGTGCAGCGCTTCAATCATGATAGCCTCCATCTCAGGGACCTTGTTCAACTGAAAGTAGATGTCAAGTTTTTCTACCCATGCTTTGGCAGAACACTTGGATGACCCATCAAAGTTGGGTAAAAAGAATCTGCACATAGAGTGATGTCGATCATGATTCTAAGTGAGTCCACCATCTCTATGTTGATGCCTTTGTCTTCTTTTGTCCTTGAGGTGACAAAACTCTTGAAAACTAAAGTGATCTTTGAATCTCTAATTTTGAGATTCATATTCTTCAAAATAGTCTTCAAGGGATGCTTTCCCTTGAAACCCTTTATTTCCCACAGCCAGAAAAGTAGGGATGCTAGAGCGTTGGGAAACTTGTGGCTGATGCACTGGTTGATCATTCCAATGGTGAGACATTCCAGAGCTTTCTCCACAATGAAATATCTTAGGAGATTATTTGATTCTTTCCAATCTCATCTCTTTGATATCTCTAGAAAGATCTTGCATGGCTCTCAAAAGTATCTTTACAAAGTCATTTCCTTCTTCATCACTCCTAGATTCGAGGGCTTTACCCTTGTCTTCATTGTCATTAGTGTAATCAAATTTCTTCTATCCTCTTTTTAGATACCTCTTCTCTCTGTCAGTAAGAGGCTCTTCTTCTTCTGAATACATATTGGCTTCTTAGGAAGCACAGGTTATGCCAAGATGATTACTCTGATAGCACTGTAATATCCTAAAATGAGACTGCTGCAATTTATAAACCATTATGCAGAGAAATAATGCAGATTATATAAGTAAGAGCATGAGGCCAATATGAAGGCTCTTTATTTACATTTACATCAGAAAAATAAATGCATAAGATAGCCCATGATATGTACAACAGGAAATAGAAGACTTTTATGGAAGAAAATCCTCAAAAAGAGGTGTTGTAACCACGTATTAAGACTAAAAGAGCTTGAAAATGTTATTTTTATTGGCTACTACTACTATAGATTACACTTTAGATCTAGATCATATCTGTGTATGAAAATTTAGATCTATATCAGATCTATACACTAGATAGGCTCTTCTTCAAATCCCCCTTAGGGTTTTTGGCAAAAGATGAAGTACAAGGAGTAGACCTGAGATCTAATGCTGCAAATCTGCAAAAATATTTAGAAATACATGAACATTTAGATATGATCTGATATATGCAATATAATTATCCCATACAATTGGATCTAAAATGTGAAGGGTAGATCCCTAACACATGAAAACCACTCCTCCAAAAAGTGTGCCAAAAGAGCCTGCAATAGTACCCACACAAATAACGTAGTTCTGGAAGCAAGACTGTGCTTTAGGCTTTAGAACATGTGTGGCCTGATGCCAAGATCTGAAAATGTAGCTCCAATGATCCAATACTCTCTTTCCAATGGGATCGAAGTCTTCCCCACTAAAAATAGGCACTAGATTGGCCTAGATCTGAGTAGATCTAGCCTCCACTTGCTACAGCTTTCAAAGACAACCAAACCCTCAATAGGATCTGCATTGTAGTTGGAAGAAGAAGCTTGGCCTTCATCCAGATAGTGGACAAGAAATGAAATACTCTTCCAAGAGGCCTCTCAAGGAAAGAGGTGGGATTCCCAATCAAGAACACCCATTGCTAAACAACATTTGCAATCTAGGCTAAACAGCCAAATAAAGCTTGTATGTCTAAATAGACAATACTTCAGAAATATGATATCATTCAACAACCTTCTCCATGCTGCTATCCTCTTCCTTTTATAAGTTGAGATTTTTCAAACCCTAAATCACTTTCAATAAGATAGCTTCTTTCACATGAGCCACCTCCAACTAAAATTTCGATGTGCCTCATTGATGGCCACTCCTCCAAGACAGTGTTGTTGATTTGGTCATGGTTGACCCAGTCAAAATATTCAGCCCCTTTCACACCTAAAAGTGCTTATTTAAATATCCAAGATTTATCCTTGTTCACATGTGGCATTGATTTATTTACTATTTAGGAGTTTTATTGATCCTCCTTTACACATTTATTCATCAAACAGAAAAATAAAACAAAATTGAATATTCCCATTAGCTTGGTACTAATTGGGAATATTACAAATTGACATTGTTTGAGATGTGTTAGCATGCCTTTTCATTCCTTTGCATGCCATGACTCTCCCTAGCTATCATGCACTCACAGTTACCCTTATTTAATTTGCAACTTGGGAACCCAACCAAGCCCCCTCTTGACTACAAGAGTTGACCAAGTTACAGTTACTACAACTAGACTATGTTGTTGAATTGTGTAGCTTGAGAGGTACTCCACAAGCCTAGTGAGATGGGTTTGTGTGAGCTTGGTCACAAAAGGATTTGTGGGAAAAGAAGTCAAGAAAAGGTGTTTTGGACTAAATATGGGGTTTAAAATCTAAAGGAAAATTAATATTTCCTAAGGTCTAAGTGGATAAAACCCATAAGTTCTAGAGGGTTCCTAAGCAGTCTAGGGAAAAATATTTAAGGAGTCCTTAAGATAAAAGAAAGAACATCAAGTGATAAGGAGCTCATTCGATCAAGGGGGCAAAGAGATATGTAGTCCTAATGAGGTCATGATCATTATCATGTATAGAATTCATTAATATGCCTCAGTATGCTTTGGCATGGTTTAAGATTAAATTTATTTGCAATCAATTATTGGAAAGTAGAAGAGAAAAAATAGAGCATTATTTGGCACTTAGAATGCACTAATATTTATCACTTGAAATTTATTTCCACCTAGTGTTGTTGTGTGTAGTATGCCCCTCCTAGAAAATGGAAATTGATGACTTATTAACCCTATGATCTGTCCATTTCCTTGTAGTTTAACTTGTTTCTCCTTTTTATTGCCTTAATAGTCCCTATCATGTATTTTCACACCCTTGCACATCTTGGCATGCCATAGCACTTGAAAAATCTTAGCATATTTGACGTGCCTTCGAACTATCTAGCACATGTTAGCATTCCCTAGCATGCCTTGGCACTCATTCCCTCACAACGAGCCTTACATTTTTTCACGACTTGGGAACCCAATCAAGTCCTTAGCTACTGCACTTCATGTGACATTGGTCTGCTTCATCCATAACAACTTGATCAATTGCACCTACTACAAGTAGATTGTGCCTTGTTCACCTAAGAACTACCTATACCTTATCTTAGGCCACTCATGTCCAAGCTAAAATTTTCCCACTTAGGAAATTACCGGGACAAGTATCACATCTAGCCATGGCCATAAAACAACTAATAAACATAGCTTACATAGGAAATATTTCAAATGTATGTCCAATTCATATAAATAGTAGAGCATTAACTGAGAGTTTGCAAGAACCATAATATACACAAGACACATAAGATATAAGTCGGCACAAGATGAGTGCCCCAAAACTTATAAACAACAATGTAGAATATGCAACTATCTAAAATAGTTTAAAACATGAGCATTCGGCCAAAGTGTTCCACATGTCATATAAAAATAACAGATAAAGGAAAAATAATGTTGTACCCAACACAAAGTCTCCCTTTATTTAAAACTTCTTTGTCGAGCTCCTTGTCACAATTGTAGGCTTGCCTCTTGCAAATACTATTATGAAATTCTTCTAACACACTTCATCCTTGGCACACTTCAATTCACTAACACTCCCTGTCACACACTCTTATGTTCATTTTCATGCATTTTGACCTAGTTCTCCCTTGTGATGCCTCGGAACTCCTTAACACTCCTCAACATGCATTAAAATTTTCGATCATGTGTTAGCATGCCATTTGATTCCTTGGCATGCCCTAACCCTCCCTAGTTATCATACCCTCAAAACTACCCTTACTTAATTATCAACTTGGGAACCCAACCAAGTCCTTGCTTGACTATAGGAGCTTAACCAAGTTATGATTACTTCAACTAGACTATGTTGTTGAATTGTGTATCTTGGGAGGTACTCCACAGGCCTAGTCAGATGGGTTTGTTGAATTTGTCCACAAAAGGCTTTGTGGAGAAATAACCAAACCGAAGGGGCTTTGGACCCGAGATGGGGTTTAAAATCTAAAAGAAAATTAAAAAGAAAAAATAATATTTATTAAGGTATAAGTAGATAAATTTCGTAAGTTCTAGACTATTCTTAAGACGCCTAGATAGGAAAATATATTTAAGGAGGCCTTAGTATGAAGGGAAGAACATCAAGTGAGAAGGAGTTCATTTAATCAAGGAGGCTAGGAGAGATTTAGTCCTAAAGTAGGTCGAGTTAGAGGGCTGAGTAAGTGTTGCTAAAGGGAGGCCATGATCATTCACCAAGAGTAATATCATCATGTGAGGGTTCACAAGAATGTAACATACCTTAATGGGTTTGAGATAGGAAGTAGGATGGGATATTGTTGGTTCTCTTATGGCAGATCAAGCTCAAGAGAGGAAACTCATGGGAATTTGGGCATGTGATTTCAGGGGTGTTTATGTGTGAAGGCCTCTCAAATTTTTAAACAGTAGAGAGGGTTGAGACCCTGTTATCACTCCAATAATGCTTAAAGGTGTGATATTTTTAGTTTAAATAATATTTTTTTTTTTGTATCAGGAGGGAAACCGGTAACTAGAACCATACAATCAAATCTGCCACACATGATCACATCGCGCTGCTGCCAATGAAAACCCTCCTAGCTAGCATCATCCCCCGCTGACAATACACAACAAGTTTCACAGGCTTACGCCTGACGGGCACCCACGGGGTTTGAACCGGCGACCTTTACAAACGAGTGCCTTAACAGAACACGCAATCACCAACAAGCCGCCACCCTGTGGGTTTAGTTTAAATAATATTAGAGGTAACCACAAAACTACTTTTAAGCCTTAGGATCTAGCTTTCCTAATGCTCAGAGAGGGCTCTCTCTATATGATTTATCTTTGTTGATGGTATTTGATTTTAGGCTAGTTATGTAGGATAAATTGGTTTTGGATTTTGATTTGATTTGGTGGTGAAATCACTTACTCAGATGGATAGATGTAGATATGTATTCCATTGGGCTAATGGAGTCAATGTGTCAAGTAGTCAGATCAGGATCAAGTTCTAAAGGGAAATTTTTACAGGGAAAGATAACCGATTTACTTCAGATCTTCAAGGTTGATGGTGAAAATGGTTTTAATCAGGATAAAAGAGAAATTAAGGGTTCTTAAATCCGAATTATGAGTGAAAAAGCAGAGGGAAATCGAAACTAGGGAACAATTAAGGGTTCCCTAATTTAGATATTAGTGGAAAACATATAAATGATAATCAGTCAAAACAGAGTGCTTTTAACATTTTCTGAAATAACAATTCCTGATTTATCATTCAGATTTGGAAAACATTCAATTATTAATGAAAAACATAAGAAATTGACAAAGAAACAAGTGAAAATACTTCATTGTAGTATCCCAACACATGAATCTTGTAATTTGATTCTTTATTTCCTTAATCCAGTCTGTTGAGTTGAAATTGGTACAACAACCCTTAGGTTCATAATAGTACAACTGCAGAAATGTTTAACAATTCATCCATACTCAATACTTCCAAATGAGAAGTATTTATACAAAAAACTCTTTACAAAATATCCTAAAACAAACTTAGGAATTATTGATGGAGAAGAAATATCTTCATGCAAGAAGATAGTTATAGATTTCTAACTAATTCTAGTTGTCCCTTTTTTATTGAAATAAATGGTTTGATGTCTTGATTTTGTTATTGCTTTCTCTCTTTGTTGTTCAACAAAGTTGCAGCTAGACAGTGAGGTGTCTTTCACGCTGGAAAACTCATTTATTCTTTGTAATTATTCTTTGACTTTAACTGATAATCTTTATCTTGATACTATTTCACTAATACTCTTTCACTGTCAAACTGTAATTGTTGTTTCAACCTTTACTGCTATGTTTTTACTATAATTTGATTTCACAGTAAATCAGATAATTTTTCCCAAAAATTAGCCTCTGTCAATTTCATCTTCATCATCCTCCTAAAATTCTCATCAACTTCAGTGTATTTTGAGAATGTTGGCTTGTTGATAAATATGTGTTTGTTGTGTAACCAACTCCAAAAATAGAAGAAATGAGATATCAACGCCTTAGAAATAAGCCACTTTGAGGGGGAAACCTACAATACGTTACATGAATGAACAATTCTTGGATGATACAAATGAACAAAACCTCCTTCTATATGTAGGAGTCCATGGGGCCACAACATAATCCTAGTGGGGCCACAATGTAATCCTAGCCGACCTAACAATAATAATGTAAGGGCACAATAATAACAATATGGGGGTTACAGGGGTACAATAATAACAATAAGGGGGGCTACACTAACATAATAAGGGCTACACTATTAATATAGGGACTTAACATGCCCCTCTCCTTCAAACAAGTGTTGTCCTCAACGCTTGATTATTTCTTGATGCTTCTGTATAAAATTATCATCATCCCATGTGAAATATTCTACAGGAAAGTTCTTCCACTTGCTGAGATACTGTGAAATTGATCGTACTTGTCGATTTCTTGTTTCTATGACTGCTTCATAACTTCTTTCGATGTGATGTTGATCTTCCCGTTGTTTCATTACATTTTGCACCCAAGTTGGGTTATCCTTTGAGAGTTGGAGAACTTGTTGTTGATGCTCGATGTGATCTTCCACTAATTTATCATCCATATAATTTGCTATTATTTTATCCTTCAAACCATCCAACTTAGCCTCCATTTCTTCTTTTAGACCATCTATTTCATCTTCAATTGCTCTTCATATGATTGAAACTTGTTGCACTTGGTACCGTAATTTTGATATCTCATACTGAAACTCTTCCTCTTCATGCGTCATAGAATATATTTTTGAGGGATTAATGGGTATGCAATTATTTTTTGGAGGCATTATAGAACCCAATACTGATAAAAATTCTAAAATATGCACTTGGAATCACTTCAATTTCTTTTTCAAACAAACGTTATGCAATTTTAAAAACCAAATACACACCTTTCTCTTTCTTTTGAGGAGCTAGATATTGAAATTAAATTATCTATATAATTTTAGATCCTTAATATATGAAATTCAGCCTTACATTATGCCTCGAATCTTCTTTAAAATGCCACAGGTATGACCTGATTTGGATTCTCCAAGACAAAGTTGTGTCCAATCTCCCACAATGACCTAATTCTGGACTAGTTCAGTAGAGCGAACTTGTACGACTTGCCACGTGTCCCTGTTTCATCCTTTGTCTCTGAAATTGATATAAGAGAAACTGCAGTCTGTGTGCTTA
This sequence comes from Pinus albicaulis, assembly GCA_034641835.2. Classification (NCBI taxonomy): domain Eukaryota; kingdom Viridiplantae; phylum Streptophyta; class Pinopsida; order Pinales; family Pinaceae; genus Pinus; species Pinus albicaulis. The sequence continues at coordinate 369,056,950 of CM076579.1, forward strand.
TGACCAATTTTTACGGCACTCCAATCCGATCCCAAGAGAGAGAGTTATTGAAATTTTCCCACGATCACCTCTTTGAGATGAAATTCAGGAGCCTGAAAAAGAACTACCTTCCACAGATCATATCTCCAAAAATATTGTGAACCAAGCTCTGAAATTTTTTGAAAACTTTCCTCCAGATTTCAGCTTCACACCATATGAATTTTAGATTCTGAACCTTCGTAGAAAAAAAGTTATAGCGCAAATTCCACGATTACTTGTTTAGGAGCCTGAAAAAAGACCTAACTTCCATAGATCATATCTCCGAAAATATTGCGAACCAAGATCTAAAATTTTTAGACAATCTTCCTCAGGATTTTGGCTTCGCACCTTAAAAATTTCCGCTTCTGAAACTTTATAGAAAAAACGTTATAGCGAAAATTCCACGATGACCTGTTTGGAGCAGCGAAACCCTAGAATCCAAAGCTCTGATACCAAACGTTGTGTAACCAACTCCAAAAATAGAAGAAATGAGATATCAACACCTTAGAAATAAGCCACTTCGAGGGGGAAACCTCCAATACATTACATGAATGAACAATTCTTGGATGATACAAATGAACAAAACCTCCTTCTATATATAGGAGTCCATGGGGCCATAATATAATCCTAGTGGGGCCACAATGTAATCCTAGCCGACCTAACAATAATAATGAAAGGGCACAATAATAACAATATGGGGGTTACAGGGGTACAATAATAACAATAAGGGGGGCTACACTAACATAATAAGGGGCTACACTATTAATATAGGGACTTAACAGTGTTTTACCTCATACTGTAGGTAAAACAAATTCTCAAAGCTTTTGTACAGTTCCTTCCCTGATGGGATTCCCTACATGGCTCAATTGTTCACTTTCTCCTTTGCAAAATCTCTTATATTTTTATGATAATCATCCTACTTCATTAATCTATCATTAATATCTAAAGGATTGGGAAGGCCTTTTTTTCTTAGAACATCAAATTTTATCATGAACCTTGTGATAGCAACCTCCATGTTCTTTCATTTCTCTTCCAACTATATCATAAAATTCTTCTTAGAGATTACCTTTCTAACTTCTAGGATGGGTTATGTTTTGTCATTAATTCCAATTTCTTCAAGTTATTTTCTGTTTTTGGAATTAAGAAACTTAGTGATTTCAAGAGCTTCTTCAAGTTTCTTACAAAGCTCTTATTTGATCTTTTGAATTGCTTCTCTTGCTGATTTTACTAATTCTTTCTGATCATATATGACCTGTATGGATGGCCAAATATCATTGATAGATTCAATGATATTAGACCATAGTTGTTGCTTGACATCTGCCATTAGTTCCTTTAATGTTAGTTATTTTTCTAACTTTTTCAACTGCTCATTTAATCTATTGGCTCTTTTTTCTTCATTTTTATGCATTATTTTGGCAAGCTTCTTTTTATCTTCAAATATGTTTATCTGTTATTTAAGTCTTTTTATCTCATTAGTCTGAATAGTTATGTATTTCATAGCTTTTACCAATTTTCTTAATTCATCTGAATTTTGTGTTGTTGTTGTTGAAGATTCTATGGCTGAAGTGGTTGATGAAGTGAAATTTAATGTTGTAGCCATAGGAACTGTAGGTGCCAGTGATTCAGCAAGTGTATAAGGTACAACAGTAGTAACTACATGAATCACTATGAGTGGAACTAGTTCTTTCTTGGCTTCTTTCTCCTGGACCAACTTGTCCATTTCAATTTCCATTTCCTTTATCTGAGCACTCAACTATAAAATGAGATTCATCACCTCATCTTTCTGATTGGTATCCTGTAAGACTTCCTTGGCTTGAGAATGTTTTGTAGGGGGAAACTATAGTTTCTTCTTTAATGCAGCAATGTATGCATTTTTCTTCTTGATCAATTCTTCTGCAACTTTTACATTTTGAGGATCATATCCTACTTCAATTAATAGCTCTTCCAAGGATTTAATTCTAGTGTCCTTTGCCTATAAAGATGATTTCTCCAATTTCAACTGATCTCTGACATTAGCCAAAGTGTTTTACAGTTTCTTTGCACTCATGGCTTTGGTGTTCATTGTAGAATAAATCATCTCCCCTGCATGCTTATGAAACTCAATTTGATTCAGAGGATGAATATCCTGGACTAGGACTTCAAAATATACCTTTTTGTAATCTGAGGATGACTTAAGAGTCTGAACTGTAGGTTGAAGAAATGACCTCTACATCTTTTTATTCTTATATTCAAAGGCTGAAAGTAGCCTATTATGGATGCCAAGAGTTTGTTTTAGATACTTAGAATATATTTCTATCCTAATTTCTTAATTTATGGCTTTGATTTCTTTGTATCTTTCTTTGATATCCATGTCCCTTTCTACTGGTTTTTTAGATGAAGAAACTTCTATTATGTGTTGTTTCTGAATGATTTGAATCTTTGAAGTAGTAGGATGTTGTTCTTCTTCAATTATTATAGGAGTTGCATTGTCTTTTGTTGCAATTTCTGTATCAATCGATTCTATTGTTTCTACTTCTTTATTATCAGGATTTAGCTTTGGATTTTTAATGTATCTCAATTTAAACTTATTCTCTGTTGTAGTCTCTACTGTATAAGATCCTTCTTCTCTGATTCTCTTAACATTTCTAGCTTCTTGGGCTGGAGTTTGCAAAGTTTGACTAGTATCGCTTTGCTTCCCTTCCTCTACCAATGTGTTCTCTAACAATTCAGATTGGTTTGAGAATTTCTCAATATCTGGCTTCTTTTCATGTACATATGGAGACAATTTACATTTAAATCTCATGTTACTAATAACTCCAAGGGGATCATAAAACCATAGGAAAATAGGACTAAATTTGAACTCTTGTAAACATTTTTCTGCTTCAGGACCAACATCTCTATTGTTACAGATAAAAGGGCCAGCCTAGTTCTTCAATTTGAATTGTGTTTTCTTCTTTTCTATTAAGAAATTAACTACATCTGAATTAAGAATCTTCCTTATTTATTCCATGGAAAATACTCTCATAGGGTGTTATTTAGGCAGTTTATATGGAGCTAGACTTGATCCATATACTCTTATTTCAGTGTGATTTTGTTACAAGTACCAATCACATATCATGTTATGATGTAACATCTGCAAAACCTTTTTAATCTCTTTAATAACTCTGTGTTGTATGCTATTGTTTAGAAAATTTACGAAAGGATGAATGAAGGAATCTGTAAAATCTGTATAGGTGAACTCATTTGAATCTTTCTTTTTCAAGGAAGTCCAAAAGATAACTAATTGTGGATTTCCTTCCACATCAAGCTTCTGAAGATTTATATTGAATTTCTCATGCTGAAAGTATAAGAACATGTGAAATAGGAATGAAGAATACTTGAAAACACCTTCAAAAGGAATTTTGACCAATTTCTCATGAATACTATCAGCAAGTTATTGGAAAAAGTTAAAAATGGTAGCAGGAGGTTGACCAGGTGTGAAAGTAGATAGAAAACCTAACACTGGAACATCAACATGTTCATATGTAAAGTAGCCAACAATGAAAGAAAACATGGATATGATATGTCTTGTCCTTTTAGAAAATTTTGCAGAAGGGCATGGAGGATTTATATTAAGAATATCTATAGAAGAAGGCATGAAGGTTTGAAATATATGGAACTTCTTGGGGAAGTCCAGTTTTAGGTATAACTGAGTGAGGTCCTCAATGGATAAAGGGATTTCATCAGGCCTGGGCTATATTTGGAGCATCTGATTAATTGAATAATCAATAATGGTAAACAATATTTTTTTTTAGGGTTTATGATGGCCCTTTGATAAGGAAAGTAGCATGATTGAAAAATTCTAATCACTTTAGGGCATTAGTAGGTCTGAGGAGCAACACATTTTGGAAAATTTGACTCCTATTTGAACACTTCATCAGCCTGATCTATGGATTTTTCTTGCCTCCAGTAATGAAGCTTAAGAAGGTTGAATTTTGTCACTGTATCAGTAATCTTGAAGTCTGTGTCTGCTAATGGAATGTACTCTACATCTACAACAAGGGGTTGTAGAGGATTGACAACTAAAAATGTTTTTGGAAGCCATTAATTTGCTTGATTTATCAATTTTGATACTCTTTTGACCTTAGAACATTGATTTAGGCATGTAGGATCACCTTTGAAAGTTATAATAGTTTGCAGAAGGATTTTGGATATAACAGGGGCATTATCTTTTGTCTACAAAGGTATAACTTGATGAATTTAACTTAAACTGTAATCTTTGTAATAAAGGAAAAATTAAGACCTTAGAGCTTCTACAAAAGATATCTAGGGCCTATAGAAAGGACTGGAATTCAAGGATGTCTTTTTCAAGAGTACGGAGGATTACATTTATTCATTTATTCAATCTCTGTGAATCATAATGGTCTAAGGCCTGAAAATCTGTGAAAGGATTGTTAAGGGTTTATAGAATAAAGGATTTAGGAAACAACCGGGTATTCTTTAGGTTTAAAGGCTCCTAAATGATTCGATTAACTGTATTACTTCTTTAGATTGATGAATAGGTTTGTTATTTTGAAGAATACCTACGAAAACTGAAGTTTTTCTTTGGTGGAGGGTTTCTGAAGTTGCAAAAGGTTTCTTGAGGTTCTTCTAGTCTTTATAGGCTCCAATTCAGTCATGAAATGTTCTACATCATCAAAGCTCTTGAATTCTGGTGTTTTGAGCTTAAAATGAGGTGGACAGTGTTTCTTCGGCATAAAATGTAACATAAAGGATAAAAGAGTGCATTTGGGCGAATATATACATTTTTTAAACAATTGGTTAATGTATTAATTGCACGTACATTTCAAACAGGTGAGTGGTTTAGGCGAGGGGAAGAAAACAACCAAGCGGTTTTTCGCAGGCTTCAAAGGTAGTAAGCGATAATGTTTGTGGCGATGCGGTCCAATACGATTAAGACATGTAGCAGGGAGGAGATCCCTGCAAACTGCGCTTATCGCAAGCCTTGGGGTATGTTAATTATTGTGTAATGGAATATGTAATAGGGAATATTGGTGGTCAGATTTGGCAGATGAATTTTAGATGGCTAGGATGATGTGATAGAGTTGTAAGGATTGATGGCATGGGGCCCGAAACTTGTTATATGTGATGGGTTATATATATTCAAATTAATGTTTAATACACATAATCAGGACAATGATGTAATCAGCTATGCATGTGATATGATCGGGTTTATGATATAACCATTGGGGTTAAGAAAAGTGGAATATGATAATAGGAGGGGTTTTAATATATTAACCTATGGGATGGGGGATTATATAACATGTGGGGGGAATAAAACATAGTTTAAAATAAAATATGGGTTGGGATATATTAATATTGGCTAAAAGGTATATACAGAGAGCTAATATGTTAGGTTAGATGTTAATAATGTAATATAACTGTGGGATATGTATAATACACTAAATATAGTGTAAATAACAATATGGGGATAGATTTATTTGTTGTGGGTCCAGACATAACATTTTTTAAAGAAATACTTAGAATAAAAGTATTTTTTTTGGGTTTTTTGGGTATTTTTGAATAAAGGGGAATTAGTAAAAGTATTTTACTTTTCTTATGTAAAATGTGTTTTTAACTTAGGAAAAGGGGCTTTTTGCAAGGGGAAAACAGTGAAATAAGGGGAAAGAATGAAAAATGGAAGGGATGGAGTATTTTTACAAGGGAATGATTTTTGAAGGAAGTTAGTAAATGAAATGACCAATTTTCTGCTATCCATGATTGTAAAAATTGATTATGCCTACCCATCTACTACCCTAACATTTTTACTTCATTTACATGGGTGAATTTGAGCTTCCAGACCCTTATCCATTTTTCTTTTAAACAACAAACTAACTAATTCTATCCTTATTTCTTCCAAGGGCTGAAATTAAGTTGTTGAGCTCCTTATTATTCTCTACCTAACTACTGAACTGCCAAGATTAAACTGTTTGGATAGATATTTATACTCTATCTAACAACATGAAATTTAAAGCATGAGAGGCTAAGATTAAGTTGTTTGACCTTCATGGTTTGTGAAATTTTAACAAGTTTCACACAATATTTATTTTTTGCAGTAAAAGTAAATACTAGTGGCATTTGGATTTGCATCACTTTCATGTTTTATTTTTTATCTCTTTTTGTTTGGGGTCCATTTTCATATTCTTTTTTATATTTTTTCTTACAAGTCCTTGATTTTTCTTTTAGGACTTTTATCCCCTTTTCATTTTTTATTTTTTATTTTTCTATTTTTCTAATATGGAAAAAAAATTTGCAGAAAGAAAGGTATGTACATATTACAAGACTAATCAAATTCAAATCAAAATTACGAATCCTATTATTATAGGACCCTAACAATGGCTCCACATGGGGATGGCATTTCCTGGTGAAATGTCAAGAACTTTGAGACTAGCAGGCTTTGAATTTTGACTATGCTGGCCTTGAAACTATTTTCTGAGCTCTATATTATTCATACTTATGATATTTTATCCTTCAAATATTAGGGCCTTCTCTTCGGGCTTCAAATTTTCTAGAAAAACATCCAATCCAATCTAAAATCTGCAATGTTATGTACAATGAGTAAAGTAAACAAAGTGAACTACTGTTATTCTATGGAATAATAATTCTTCAACATTCTACCATTGATAGGTCCACCTGGCATATTTGATCCATCCAACTCCTTCAAAAATAATGAATTGTTACCTCTGTAACCATAAATGACATAAGTGCCTTTCCATAAGAAATCAAATTTACCATGTTTACCTTTCTCTTCTCTCCTTGAATCCCACTTAAGAACTTTGTCACCTATGTAAAAATCATCTTCCTTAGTCTTCTTGTCAAATGTATTTTTAATTTTTTCTTGAACAAATTGATACTTGAGATAGACATCTTCCCTAGTTTGTTGCAAGTGTATGGCTTGGTTTATCTATATATAGATATCATTGGTTTCAACCTGCAGTTCTTGGATTATCTTCATTACTGGTGCTCCTAAAGAAGATGGAAAAACAACATCCATCCCATAAACCAGCTGATAAGGGGATGTACCAATGGACTTCTTTGTGGTAAGTATATATTCCCACAAGGCATTCACTAACCTTTTGTTCCAGGTTTTCTTGTTGTCTTCTAGTAGTTTCTTGATGATATTCACAAGGATTTTATTAGAGGATTCAGCAAGGCCATTACCTTGAGGGTAATAAGCAGTGGAATTTCCAAGGGTAATGTGGTATTTATTATAGAATTCAATCATATTTTTGGACTTGAATGCAACTACATTATCAATAATGAGCTTTTGGGGGCATCCAAATCTTGAAAGTATGTTGTTTTCTAAAAATTAAATTATGATAGTATCAGTGGCTTTCCTAGAAGGTATGGCTTCTATCCACTTAGTGAAATAGTTTGTGGCTGTCAAAATCCACTTGTGTTGGGCTGAGGATGGAGGGTAAATTTCACCAATGAAGTCAAGACCCCATTTCTGAAGAGGAATTTCTATGGAGATGGGTTTAAGCGGTAAAGGTAGCAAATTTTTCTTTCCTTCTAAGATTTGGCACTTGTGACAAGAGGTCACATACTTTTTCATATCTGCAAACAATGTAGGCTAGTAGAAACCATCTCTCAAGATTTTATCTGTAGTTGAATTGCAATAAAGGTGTCCTCCACAGTCACCTGCATGAAACTCTTCCAAAAATTTATCAGCTTCTTCTTTAAGAAAACAATTCAATAAAATTCCACCATGATATTACCAAAGTAGTGCATTGTCTATGATACAAAATTCCATTGCCTTTAACTTTAAAAATATAGCTTTGGTTCTTAATAATCTAGTAGGAGCTTGTAAATTTACTAATAAAAATATAATATCTGCATACCATGGTGAGTCTGAAAAGGCTTCACTAATCTATGGAGTCACCATCTCTTCATGATCATCTAATTGGGCAATAAAATTAATATCTAAAGCATGAAAATTTGATTCAACCATTACTTTGGCTAAACCTTGACCTTTAATGAGTTTGGTGGGATTAATTTCTATGTCATATTCCAAAATTGTGGCAATCCATTTTCCTCTTTTACCATCAGGCCCATTCTGAGTCAGAATTTCCTTCACAACTGAATTTGGAACATAAGCAATGATATTTGAATATGGGATGTACACCCTAAAATCATTGATAGCCTTCACTAATGCTAGTGCGTGCTTTTCCATTATGTTATACTTTAAATTGGAATCTCTAAGTGATTTGCTGAAAAATAAATGGGTTGCTCATAGCCCTGATCATTTTTCTGTAGTAAGACTGCAACAATAGTATGTTCTAAAGCAAACGAAAAAATAATGAAATATTTTTTGAAATCAAGACTTATTAGGACTGGTGTTTTTGTCAAGGCTTGTTTGATTGATTCAAATGATTTTTTAGCCTCCACAGTCCATTTAAGTAGTGAGTCTTTTTTCAACATGTTATTAAGTTCTCTAATTATTTTAGTTAAGTTTGAAATGAATCTTCTAAGAAAATTGATTTTACCTAAGAAAGCTTGCAACTCTTTAATATTCCTAGGATGAATGATGTTTAGAATGGCATCTATTCTAGATGGGTCTATCCTAATTTCCTCTTTACATATGATATGTCCTAAAAATTTACCTTCTTCCAACCCAAATAAAGTCTTTTTAGGATTTAAAGAAATGCCCAATTTCCTACATTTGATAAATACTTGTCTGAGATGTTTTAGATGTTCATTTTCAGTCTTTGAAAATACAGTAATATCATCTAGATATATCACAAGAAAATCATGAATTACTTTAGCAAAAGATATATCCATAGCTCTTTGAAAAGTGGCTCCTGCATTCATTAATCCAAAAGGAATTTTTACATACATGAAAGTACCCCAAGGAGTGGTAAAAGCAGTATTAGGTTGGTCTTTTGGTTGAACTAAAATCTGGTTATATCAAGAGAATCCATAAAATAATGAAATCCTAGAAGAACCTACCACCCTCTATAAAATGTGATCCATATTGGGGAGAGGGGAGTTATCTTTTAAGGACACTTTATTTAAATTCTGGAAATCAACACACAATCTGATTTCCCCTGTCTTTTTTCTAGTAGGAACTAGGTTTGAAACCCAATCAAAATATCTTATTGGTGCAATTATCTGGGCTTCATACATTCTCTTAGCCTCTTTTTCAATTAAAGGCATTAAAACTAGATTGATTCCTTTAAGCTTCTATCTGAAAGGTTTCTAATCTTCTTTTATAGGTATTTTGAGTCGTATTATGCTAGTTTCATAAGATTTTAAGTCCTCATAACTCCATGCAAATACATCCTCAAATTCCTTAAACAAAGCTATGTATTTCAATTTTTCTTCTTGAGGTAAGGCTTTTGAAAGTTTTATCATCTTAGGCTTTAATTATGTTCCTATATTGCACTCTTCTATGTCAGATCTTAATGGTTCCATCTTTGGTTTTTTTGCAACATCATTTGAATCAAAAAGATATCATAAAGGGGCTAATCCATTAGGTAAAAATTTGTTCTTAAGGTTTAAAATGTCAGAATCATCATCTTCTAATTCTTCAATCTCTACCTTTTCTAAATTATATATTTCTACTTGAGTAAATTTAGTGGGTTTAGTAAAATCTAAGTTATTTACATCTAAAGCATTTATATCAATCTCACTATGTATGGTTTGATCTACTGTACAATCTGTGTCTATGTTGCAATTTTGAAATTCTCCTTTAGTATTCATGAAATGATAAATCTGTTCATCCTGTGAAAATATTTGCCAATATTTTAGATTATCTGGTATTGTAGGCCTTTGTTTAACTTCTATTGTATATTTATGATTTGGTTGAAAAGGAAGATTGCAGGTGCTAGCAAAAATTTCTAAGCTGTGTGCCTGCATGTTCTATTTTATAGGAATTTCAGCAAAGTCACATTCAAGAAGTTCACTAATCAGATATAAAACAGTTTCTCTATATTGACTTAATCTTGGATTATATACAGAATGTTCTCCTCTAATCTGTTTCACAATTAACTCAGAGTCTCCCATGAATGACACTCTTTTGGCTCCTAAATTTCTAACAATCTGCACTCCTAAAATCAAAGCTTCATATTCAACTATGTTATTTGTACATTTGAGATTTAATCTAAAAGCATGACCTTCTGCATGATTGTTTTCCATGTTATGTATCCAAATTCCTGCTCTTGCTCCTAATTTTTTAACTGATCCATCAAAATCTAGGTGCCATATTGATTCATTTCTTTCTTTTTCTCTTTTAGTTCAGTGTTGTTCTCAATGTCAGTTTCAGGATTACATAAAATTATTGAGTCCATATCAGTAGGTGAAGATTAAATTGGATAGTTTCGAGGCCTTTCTACACTACCAACCATCTATCTCATTAATCTCTCTCTATAAAGTTTCTTGGGTTGGCCAAAAACTGACATTGTTGCATAAGACATATCTATTTGTAGAGATCCATGCATTTTAGCTCCCCATGAGTGAGATAAAAACATTCCGTACTTAGGAGTGATGTCAGCTACTACAATATCCATGACTATGCTTTTTCTATGGTATTGAACTAAACTAACACATAAATCTTTTATCAAGCCTAAAAATTTCACTTTACTAGAATAAAATGAGAAGAGATCTTTGTAAGGTCTAGTGATGTCTAAATTCAAGGTTTCCATTATTGATCTTGGCATAAAATTGTGTGAAGCACCTGAATCTAGCATTGCATTATGTAAAAATTGATCATGAATAGTTAAGCTAATGTAAAAAGGAGGAACTCCTCCCTTTTGGTGTTTTTCATTAACTTCAGGACCAAAGATTAATTCTGGCTGATAATCATTCAAATTTACAGAATATTCTCCATCATTCATATTTAAAGTCTCAGTGATATGTGTTTTCAATAAGTCATGTTTTATCTATTCTGTTAAAGTAATTCGTATCTTCATTTTGGCAATTTCAGCTTGGATGTTGAATGGTGCTTGTGATTTTCCTAGCTAAATTATTTCTTCTTTCGTAGTTGTATTTTGGGCAGGTTTATCTTCTTTTTCTACAGTTGGTTTTTCATTTTCTATTTGTATTTCCACTGTTTTACGACTTCTAATTTTCCTTTTAGGGATATTGTGAGATGCAGTGGAAGTTTTGGTAGATTTTGTGGTTTCAACAGCTATTTTAGCAGTAGCTTCTATAGGATCTGCTGATTTTGGATTAGCAGTAGATGTTTTTGGATCTTAAATTGTTGTTTTAACAGAATTTGTTGCCTTGGTAACAGCAGAATTTTTAGGATTTGCTGATGTTTGAACAACAGTATCTGTTATGTCCAAAATTTTAGGACTAGGTGAAATTTTGGGACTTGAAATTTTCTGAGTTGAACTAGAGTTTTGCTGGATTTCCCTAAGGAGAATTTGCAGAAATTTAGTGGTAGGAACCTCTACTATTTTCTTTTTTTGAGTTTGGGCAGATTTCTTAGTAGAGGGTTCTACACTTTTCTTGCTCCTAAGGTTATATTTCTTATGAAATTCATTAATTTCAAATTCATAACATTGCTTGTAATCAAAAGACTCACCAGAATCTAATTGTATTTGTTGTAATTCATATAACTTGTGTTCTTCTTGTGTAAGAAAAATGGTGTTATCATCATTAATTCCCATTAAATTGATCTTAGTGTCTTCATCATCTTCGTTTTGATGAGAAATTTCAGCCAGCACAATTCTCTTGGAAAGGTGGTCTTCTTGTTTGGCCAGGTGTTGATTCTCTAGATTTTCCAGTGTTGGTGTTTTTCCTGAAATTGGGATTTATAATCTAAGGTCCTTGTTTTTGGTTATCCCACTTTGGATTCCTTTCCATATTATCTAACCTATCCATCATTCTCTCTAGTGTTTTTTCTAAGTTATCTATTTTCAAATCTGAAGTTGATGTTTCTTCTTTTATTGTCACTCTCCTTTCATTTATTAATCTAGCTTTATTTGCTAACAAGTTTTCCTCTACACTTATAGCATTACTTTGCATCTGCTCTAAGGTTTCGGGATTCCTCTCTCTTAGTTGGTATGTCATACCTGTATCAAATCCATCGGGGAATTTGATAAGGGAAAAGTCTAGAGGAGGTTAAATATTAGCAGGGATTGCATTGTAAATATTGTTATACCTTGTACAATAATCTTGAATTGTTTCAATTCGTGCTATTTTTATATTATCAAATTTAGACAAAATTTGTAGTGGATTCTTCTTTTTCTCCCATCTATTTAGAAATACCCTATGAAAAATAGCTAAATTAACTATACTACCAACATTTAAACCACTTCTTAACATCACCATATAAATCTTGAGAAAAAAGTCTCATTTGGACATCATCATCATCATCAAGTTCATGCAACTCAAAGTATTCTGTCATTTTATTAACATGTTGTTGTGCAGTATAGTGAGTTTTTCCATCAAATTGAGGGATTTTTCTTTGATAATCTTGGGGCATGTTATGTAACTGCGCTGGTAGGACCAATGGGGCATATCTAGTAGCCATGCCTTGGATTCTAGCTTAGCTAGGAGGTAAGTTTCAAGTACTTGGTGAAGAAATAGAAGTACTTGTTGATGTAGTTAAAGCACTCGCAGATGAGATTGGGATATAAGAAGATGTACTTGAAAATGCGGTTGAAATTCTAGAAGATGAAGTTGAGATGCTAGAAGAGGTGCTTGGAAATGAGAATGATGTATTGGAAAATGCATCATAAATGCTAGGGGATGAACTTGAGGTGGTGGAAGATGAAAATAAAATTGTAGGTTGAAATGGTTGCTTAGGAAAGAATGAATCTGTGGAATGAAGTGTAGTGGAAACAATGGATGAAGTGGTAGTAAATAGGGATGAAACTACAGATTCTAAAATACTGGTATCTAAATGAATGGTAGAAGGTTTAGGGGTATAGGCTGATAAAGAAGTCAATTCAACTGAATGTTTCAAATAAGCTTCATCAATTTCTTTAATCAAAGTTCCAGTTATGGCATCAAGTTTATCATATACTTCAAAAATATTTTGATCAGAAAAAATTGAAACAGTTTCCCTCTTAGTTTCAATAAATGAAATGAAATCAGGATCTATTACAGTATTATGTAAGTCACTTTTTGATTTAGTTTTGAATAAATTTTGTTCAAAATCTAGATCAAATTCAATGTCTTGTAAACTTGATAGTTTATTTGGAAGATAATTTTATTTGACCAATGAAATCTTATTACCTAAACTCTCTACTTTTTTTCTTTTCTTTCCAATTCTGTTAGGCTTATCTACTACGATAGCAGGTTGTGGATCTAGATTGGACCTGGTATAGTAGACACTTCTTGAAGCCAAAATTACAATTTTTTAGGAAAATATACTCACAACTTATTTAAAACAATCTTAAGGTGAAAATATACTTGCAAATATTTCCTTTAAGATCTATTTAAAGGCTGAGGATTGGTTAGTCCCCAATGTAGTCGCCAATATGTTATCACTCCAATAATTATTAAAGTTGTGATATTTTTAGTTTAAAGAATATTAGAGGTAACCAAAAGCCTACTTTTAAGCCTTAGGATCTAGCCTTCCTAACGCTCAGAGAGGGCTCTATCTATATGATTTATCTTTGTTGATGGTATTTGATTTTAGGATAGCTATGTAGGGTAAATTGGTTTTGGATTTTGATTTGATTTGGTAGTGAAATAATTTACTCAGATGGATAGATGCAGATCTATATTCCATTGGACTAATGGAGTCAATGTGTCAAGCAGTCAGATCAGGATCAAGTTATAAAGGGAAATTTTTACAGGGCAAGATAGATGAGTTACTTCAGATCTTCAAGCTTGATGGTGAAAATGGTTTTGATCGTGATAAAAGAGAAATTAAGGGTTCTTAAATCCAGATTATGAGTGAAAAGGCAGAGGTCAATTGAAACTAGGGAGAAATTAAGGGTTCCCTAATCTAGATATGAGTGGAAAACATATAAATGATAATCATTCAAAACAGAGTGGTTTTAACATATTCTGAAATAAAAATTCCTGATTTATCATTCAGATTTAGAAAACATTCAAGTATTGATGAAAAACATAATAAATTGACAAAGAAACAAGTGAAAACACTTCACTGTAGTATCCCAACACATGAATCCTGTAATATGATGCTTTAATTCCTTAATCCAGTCTGCTGAGTTGAAATTGGTACAACAACCCTTAGGTTTAGAATAGTACAAAAACAGAAATGTTCGGCAATTCATCCACACTCAATACTTCCAAATGAGAAGTATTTATACAAAAAACTATTTACAAAATATCCTAAAACAAACTTAAGAATTATTCATGGAAAAGAAATATCTTCATGCAAGAAGATAGTGACAACTTTCTAACTAATGTTATATGTCCCTTTTTTATCGAAATAAATGGTTTGCGGTCTTGATTTTGTTACTGATTTCTCTCTTTGTTGTTCAATGAAGCTGTAGCTGGACAATGAGGTGTCTTTCACGCTGTCAAATTCATTTATGCTTTGTAATTATTCTTTGACTTTAACTAATACTCTTTATCTTGATACTCTTTCACTGCCAAACTGTAATTGTTGTTTCAACCTTTACTGCTATGTCTTTACTATAGTTAGATTTCATAGTAAATCAGTTAATTTTTCCCAAAAATTAGCCTCTGGAAATTTTATCTTCATCATCCTCCTGAAATTCTCATAATCTTCAGTGTATTTTGAGAAAGCTGGCTTGTTGATAAATATGTGTTTTAACTCATGCTGTAGGTAAAAAAAATTCTCAAAGATTTTGTACGGTATCTTCCTGATGGGATTCCCTGCATGGCTGAATTTTTCACTTGCTCCTTTGAAAAATCTCTTATCTTTTTATCATAATCATCCTTCTTCATTAATATACCATTAATAACTAGATGATTGGGAAGGCCTTTTTTCCTTAGAACATCAAATTTGATCATGAACCTTCTGATAGCAACCTCCATGTTCTCACATTTATCTTCCAGCTGTATCATAAAATTATTCTTAGAGATTACCTTCCCAACTTCTAGGATGGTTTCTATTCTGTCATTAATTCCAATCTCTTCAAGTTCTTATCTATTTTTTGAGTTGATAAACTTAATGATTTCAAGAGCTTCTTCAGGTTTCTTACCAAGCTCTTCTTTGATCTTTTGAATTGCTTCTCTTGCTGATTTTACTAAGTCTTTCTGCTCATTTATGACCTGTATGGATGGTCAAATATCATTCACCGATTCAATGATATTGGACCATAGCTGTTGCTTGAAATGTGCCATTGGTTCCTTTAATTTTAGTTCTTTTTATAACTTTTTCAACTGCTCATTTAATCTGTTGGCTCTTTGTTCTTCATTTTTATGCATTATTTTGGCAAGCTTCTTCTCATGTTCAACACTTTTTATCTGTTCTTTAAGTTTTTTTATCTCATTAGTATGAATAGTCATGTCTTGCATAGCTTCTACCAATTTGCTTGCTTCATTTGAATGCTATGCTGCTGTTGTTTAGGATTATGTTGCTGAAGTGGTTGATGAAGTGACAGGTAATGCTGTAGCCATAGGAACTGTAGGTGCCAGTGTGTTAGTATGAATCTTTCGTCGTAAAAGATAACTTTAGCTACGCATAACAAATAGCCCTAACATCGATTATGGCTAAAAAATATCTTTAAGTCTGCTGCACAAATCCAGATCTAAGCACAAAAGAGATTAAGCAGATAAAATATAATATGGCTCCATGCATCTAATAGACAAGACAAGAACAATGTGTTTAAAAGAATTTTTTATATTATATTAAAGAATGGGGCACCTGAGAGGAAAAAAAGAAAGGTGTTTTCCAGTTCTCCTCAATGGGATGGGTTCTTGAAAGTCCTCAGCGTTTCAGATCTAAAATTCCTCTCTCTTATTGTGGTAGAAAACCTTGACAAACATAGAACTCAATGGGAGCTCACAAAGAAAAAATGGAAAATGGTGACCAAGAATAGATCCAGTGTGATCTAATGCAATGAAGGTGACTAATGAATGGGGAAAACCCTTCTATTTATAACAAAATATTGGGGTGTTCTAGAACTCGGTGCATGAATAAAATATTATTAATCAAATTCTAGAATCACCTTTTAGGAATATTTTATTATATTTATTGGAGGGAAAAGGTCTTTTGACTTGGGTAAATTCCTTTATTTATAAAAAATAAATAAATAAATGATTTATTTATTATTTTAGGGAGATGGTGGGAATATAATTAAATAAATAATGATTTATTTAATTATTTAAAAATGATTTAGTCAAATTTAACTAGGAATATTATTTAAATAATGATTTAAATAACTTATTCCTATGAAATAATTAAATAAATAATGATTTATTTAATTAATTTCCTTGTTTTGGGTTAAATATGACCAGGAAATATAGACAAATGTTATTTTACATGGTGAAAGCAATTTTACTTAGGGTAAAATTGGTCTTACATGGTGTACTTGGGTTCATCTAATGATAATGGGTTAGATGACCAAAAAAATGGTGTAATAGATTGCCCCCCAACGTACGAGTGTTAGGAGAAAATCGTATGACCGAAGTACGTTGTAAGAACTCAATCACTAGGCATCAAGAGGGAAGTGAGAGAGAGAAATGTAAGGTAGTCTAATGTGCTAAGGGACTAGACCCGGAGGAGACGAGACTTACAGGTGCAACAAGTCTCTAGGTGATGAAGGGGTACAGGTCAATGACAAAGGAGGCATGCCTGCCCATGGGATAATGGTACAAGGCAAGGCACCCAGAAAAACCACGGAATGCAATAATGAAGCAATAATAGCTGGCCTAAACATAGACGAATAAATAAAATGATAGATCCCCATACATCGATGCACAGAATGTTAAGACATCACGAAGATTTTTATACATGAGGTCTGTCTGCAATACCCCTACCTGCGGAAGGAGCTATTCGTGGTAATCATACAAATGAAGACTTATTTTTTTTAGCGGGTGGTAAATATCATCGAATATTAAGTGTTTGCATCAAGGGTGGAAATGACAAAGTCATCTGGGCATGTGGGGGGCTACCTGTAGGGCCACCCCCTCATGAGGGTTGATACATCTCACACACGCTTGGGAATCACCAATAGTTGCTGCTGCATCACTAGATCGTAAATTGTATAGATCATGATCATGCTGAGAAGAGCTCGAACCAAGGTACACTTCCCCCTAGACCTGGCTTCTGGAGTAAATGAGCTGATGTCGACAGAAGTAGGTCCGCCATGGGTGAGGCAATAAGGGAACCCCAACTAAGGCACGAGGGAAAATAGTAGAGCAACGAATAGATGGACACTAATGATGATAATTAAATGAGGGATACTGAGTAGCGAATGGACGACTTCCCTTGTTAGAGAATAAAGGGCATGAATGTCTTGGCAGCAACTGACACAATATCATGAGGGATAGGGGACAATGGTACTGAAGGCCATAATGTGCAACACGAGAGAGGGACCGAGCAATGAAGGATGGAGGACTATCACGGATACAAAGGGACTTGAGATAGACTCCATGAATGCGATGATGTATCAACTCGGATGCTCTAAACAAGGGTGACTTGATGGTGCTGCCACATAGTAAGGTCCAATGGGGGACCATAACAACATGAGTACAATAGGGTATCTCATGACGAAAATCAACACGAACAAGGACAAGTAAGGAGGCAAAGTGGTGCCCCAAGTACGAGTGTTGTAAGTGAGGAAATTAGATTTGGAGGAGGGTTATGGTTGAGGGGCATAGGTGCCCCCAAGCATGTTGTGGTCATGCCAAAATGTATAAATGGGAATCTAAACACATTTTAATGATGTGGTGCACCATTTTTTTTCGTTATGGTTATGCAGTGTGAGAAAGGAAATGGAGGATTACCAATCTCTTTTAGTATTGCATATATAAATCTAATGTACTTTAAGTTTCTGGGTTGGCATACTAGGTGTCACTATCCAAAAGAGAGGATTTGGAGATAATGAACTGATGTTCTCCTAGAAAACACATAGGTTGGTCAACAACAATGTCTAAGATACTGGGTTGCAGATGTAAAATGAAGGAACGATAAGGGGTATCATCCCGAGAATTATTTGAAGTGGTATGGGACTCTAAAGGTTCTTCTAAATGTGGAAGAATAATGGTATTAGAGTCGACATGAACAGAAACACTAGGAGAGTTGTGGATAATTACTTCTCCGGGTCTCTCAAATATGGGTGCCCCCTTACCCAAACATTGTGTTGCAATGTAATGGTCACAAGGTGTATGTGGTTCGAACGCATGGTTTCGATGTAAGGGGGAATAAAGAAAGTCAAGGGAGATGATTCCTTCCATAATTTCATCATCAGGATAGAAGATGGAGTGACTTGTGGAAGAAAGACCACCTGACGTGGCGAGGCTATCTGACTCATCATCATGAGAAGAGAGGTTCACATGCGCAACGCACAAGGGGTGACAGAAGAGTAAGTAGATAAAGGATCTACCAATCTTGAGCCCAAGGTGATTGTTGAAGGAAGGTCAAGAGAAACAATAGGGGAGGATTCAGAGGGAATTTTCCCCAAGGGTCTCATGGATGATGATAGGTAGAAAATGGTGGACGAAGGCTCCGTCATCTTGACATCAGGAGGGGGAATTTCAATGGGAGAAATCATGTCGGGTAGTTCTGCCAGAGCAAAACGCACAAATAGGGGAGAGGTGGACTTGTTGCGCTTGGCCACGAATTGGCAGATAGCAGTGAGAGAGGTGCGGAAGTCCTCGAGGCAAGGACAAAGGTGGGTGTAATGTCCATGGAGATCACACAAAGCACAAGGGTGGTTGGTGTGAAGAGTCTTGGGGTTATTGGCCACGGTCGTGGAAGAAACAAAGGCTTCCAGGACAGCGGACTCAGGGAATGTGACATTAACCATGGGCTTGAGATGAGGCAGTTTAGGACAGGTATGGGTGGCGTGACTGACAACATCACACAAAGCACACTGGATAGTATGCTTTGGAGGCCAAGGAGGGGCAAGGTTTTTCGGGGCAGTCTTGTCGGTTGATGCCCCCCTGCGAGCTTTGCCAGTCTTACCCAAAGTCGTTTTAATGGGAGGTGGTTCCTGTTGAGGTTTTTGAGGCACTGTTGTAGCGGGAGAAGTTATGGGGACTGGTTGAAATGGGGTCAAAGCAAGATAAGTTTTGGGTTGACTAGGCAGGGTAGTGGTTAGAGGGTCAAGGTACGAGACGGTTATACCCAAGGTCAAGTTAGGGACAGAGAGGGTGGCCAAGATAGGAACCGAATAAAATCCTAGAGGAGGAGAAAGAAAAGGTATCTGACCAGAGGGGTAATGGCTAGGTGGGACGACTCCTAAATGGCTAAGGCTTGTGGGAACCGTTCCAGGAGGGTAAATAGGCTCATGAGTACTAGCTGGATGGGAAGGTCCAAGCGGAAGAAGTTTGGGCAGTTGAGGTGAAGGGCTAGGATCAGATTGCTGCAGGCGAGGTTGAGGTTGCTGACTAGCCGAAGTGGGCTATTTAAGGTCAGCCTGACACGATTGCATCATGAAACCATTCGCTAAGATGGGATCAGATACAGGAGGAGGAGGAAGACCAAGGAAGGTTCCAATCAAGGAAGAGTCTTTGTAGATGCCGGGGGAAACACTGGTCAAAGAATCAATGGTTTTTTAAATGTTTATAGAAGAGAGGGTTGAATCAAGGGAGGTCTGAGATTTTGGCTCATGATACGTCAACTGGTTGATGGTGACTATCTTTCCATTGTGAGGGAAAAGCATCTTGCGGTGGACCGCAGATGGGACAGCAGACATGGCATAGGTGTAGCTACGCCCCAAAATAATGTTATAATCAAGAGGGGTGTCGATGACTTCAACGTCAATGCAAACAGTCTTGCTCGCAAGAGTGATGGGACAGTTACGGAAAAGGCCAATGGGCTGGGAGGTCTAGCCATCCCACGCTCGAAGAGTGATCGTGGAAGGGGCCAACTCAGGAGATCCGAGTTGTTTCCAAACCGAAGTGGACATCACATAGGTGGATGCCCCCTCGTCAATGATGCACCGGGAAATGTTAGCATTCTAGATTTTGACTGAGATTTGGAGAGCTACAGAAGCAGGAAGAGAAGGAGACTCCGACTGATGGGCATCGAAAACAATCAATTGGTCATCTGCTGGATCTACAGCGCCCAGGGAAGATAGTAGAGATTTTCTTTGGGAGGGGCACGACTGGAGGAGTTCCAGTGTTGAAATGGCAACAGAAGATTGGGCTAGCTCATCTACTATGCTAAAAAAATGGGTAGCTTGGTCAAAAGCAGCATTTCGGCGTAATGGTCCCTTAGGAATATTGGTATGAACCTCGGATTTGGGCGGAGGGATATGCAAGGGACCATAAGTTGTCGAAAGATGATCTGTAGAACCTCAAGAAGGTAACTCGGGGACAGATGGAGCAAGAGGTTGGGGGTACAGACGGGACTGAGTGTGAAGGTTAAGGTCGGTGGTTATAGGTTGGTCAGAGTTCATCATGAGGATCTGGTAATAAGAGGTACCAGATGTAGGATTTTGAGTGGTTACCGGTCCGTGAGGTGGTTGGGTAGCCACGAAGCTTTGTTGCGAGAAAGGATTGGTCGTGCTCTGTTGTGCATACACCTGCCCCTGAGGGGGTGGTGGCTGCTGTTGCGGGGGTTGAAGACAAGGGAGGCGGGGGTGCTAATGCTGGAGGAGTTGGAGCACTAGGCTGTGGATATGGATGATAATGAGGTTGGGTAACAGTGTGGTAAACAGGGGTTGGGTAGAAAGACGAGGCATGCTGGATCCTGGATGCACGCTACTAGGAGGGGGAGGAGTGCAGGAAATGGTGCCCCCTCCCCTAGGAAAACCATAGCTCATGGGAGGTTGAGCGGATGGATTGGAGATAGCTCCAACGATACTGTTGGTAGCAAGATGTGCCCCTGGTGCATGGGCATTACCGGGTCTGGGGAGATCAGGTAGAACAATATAAACATAACCCGTCTGAGCGTAGATCAGGTCATATTTTAACACCATTTGGAGGGTAGCTTCTTCGGTTTGAGGAAAATGCGATGCGACATCTTTCCTGATAGGTGGCAAGAGAGATCTAAGGAACTAGTCCATGTAGATACGGTCTTCGAAGGTAGGAGATTGACATAGGCTCTTTCTTCTCCACCATTCTTGGACATGATTAGATAGGCGGGTCGCAGAAGATTGACAAAATGAAGTCAAAAGTTCGATACCAATGTCATAATGAAGGGGAAGCTGGAAGTAAGATAAAAATGCTCTGGCAAGAGTCACAAAGGTGGTATGAGAGGAAGTGGGCCGATCAAAATACCACTTAGAAGCTTCACCTGTAAGCGTGCGTTGGAACAATCTAAGATGGATGGAATCATCAATAATGGAATGGGATGAACACCACATGTGGAAAGATCAGATATGGTTGGAGGGATAATCTCCAGCAAGGCCTTCAAACTTGGGAATGTCGTAGGGGAGATTGGTTGGCATAGCAGGCCAACTAACATCGTGGCGGATAGGATCATTGATAAACTGATTGAAATCGGGGAGACTGAGGCCTACCATGAACGGGAGCAAGGGAGCAGTCGAGGTAGTTCCTGTGGTGGTTCCACTAGTAACAGTCCCAACATTAGGGCCGGGGTTGCCACTAGCGATAGGCCCTAGACCAGACATGGGGAAGGTAACAGGGGGAGAACCAGAAGTAGGGGGAGAAACCAAAGAATCAGAAGATGAGTGAGAGTGTGGACTCGGGGGAGGACTAACTCGTCGACGACGGGAAGGAGAAAGTCGACCAACCAGAAACTGAGGGTGAAGGCTAAGAAGTCTCCGGGATAAACGCCTTGGAGGCACAATGATGACGGGAAGAAGAAAAACCGACAAAGGCAGGGCGGTGCAAGATCAAGTGAGGTCAATGTCGAAACAAGGGAAAAGAGGTGCAGTGTCAATTGATTTTAAAGTCTTTTCCAGGCGGTGTTAACCAAGCTCTTCTTCGCTTAGGGTCAGTGTGTGGCATGCGTTAATTTTAATTGTTTAAACCCAGAAATTTTGAGAGTAAAAGAAAAAGTGTGTTGCGTAACTGAAAAATAAATCTGCAGTAAATAAGACTGAAAGAACATAAAATTAACAGCTAACAATGCATAAATCTAACCCAAGAAGGCGGGTCTCTCAAAACTAGTCCATAAGAGGGAAAAATCTAATCAAAGCACACTAAAAAGAGGCCAATAGATCTAAGGTCGGGAGGGACGGGGATCTAAAGGAGAAATCTGTTGAAAAGACGTGCAGATAACAGCAAAGAGGCAGAGGCAAGGTTGTTGCTAGAAAGGAGGGGATCAGTTAAAGGTAGAAGGGACAAGGAGGCAGCCTAAAAAATGAACCTGAACAAAAATATATGAGTTGTTTTGAAAGGGAGAAGAGCTGATCTGTAGGGATCAGAAAAGGAGGTATCTTATTGGAAAGAAAAAAGGTTGAAACTCTAAAAATTCAGACTTCTGAAATAGCAAAACCTCTCCCACAAAAAGGGGAGGGTACTAGAGCCCTAAGGGGCAAGATTCCCACTTGGCTGAGTGAAATAGATCAGAAACAGGTCTAAACGGGCAGAGGCAGAGGTTGGAAAACTCTGACAGAAGCTTTAGACAAACCGAGAAAAAGTACTGGAAAATTGCAGAAAAAATTGCAGGTCGCAGGTTCTGACCTGTTTTCAGTCCAGGTCGCAAATTTGGGGCAGAAAAGTGTGACCTCAAGGCCAGGTCGCACTTTTTGGGCCGATAAGTGCGACCTGCAGATCTGGCTCTCTCGGCAACAGATTTCAGAAAAATTTGTCATCTCAGTTGTGGCTGATGTCTGTCACCTGCGCAATAAGGCCAGAAACACACAGAAGTTAAAAATTTGACTGTTTGAGGGTTTTAGAGGTGAAAAGCACCATAAAAATAAGAAAAATAGAAAATGGAAGAGAAACCCGAGTGTCTGAAACAGCTGGATATGAAGGAATATATAAAACGATAGCGGTCACAAAAGAAAACTCGTGTGGAGTCAGCAATTGTTAGTATGAATCTTTCGTCATAAAAGATCACTTTAGCTATGCATAAAAAATAGCCCTAACATCGATTATGGCTGAAAATATCTTTAAGTCTGTTGCACAAATCCTGATCTAAGCACAAAAGAGATTAAGCAGATAAAATATAATATGGCTCCATACATCCAATAGACAAGACAAGAACAATGTGTTTAAAATAATTTTTTATATTATATTAAAGAATGGGGCACCTGAGAGGAAAACAAGAAAGGTGTTTTCCGGTTCTCCTCAATGGGATGGGTTCTTGAAAGTCCTCAGCATTTCAGATCTAAAATTCCTCTCTCTTATTGTGGTAGAAAACCCTAACAAACATAGAACTCAATGGGAGCTCACAAAGAAAAAATGGAAACTCATGACCAAGAGTAGATCCAATGTGATCTAATGCAATGAAGGTGACTAATGAATGGGGAAAACCCTTCTATTTATAACAAAGTATTGGGGTGTTCTAGAACTCGGTGCATGAATAAAATATTATTAATCAAATTCTAGAATTATCCTTTAGGAATATTTTATTATATTTGTTGAAGGGAAAAGGTCTTTTGACTTGGGTCAATTCCTTTATTTATAAACAATAAATAAATAAATGATTTATTTATTATTTTAGGGAGATGGTGGGAATATAATTAAATAAATAATGATTTATTTAATTATTTAAAAATGATTTAGTCAAATTTAACTAGGAATATTATATTAATAATGATTTGAATAACTTATTCCTAGGAAATAATTAAATAAATAATGATTTATTTAATTAATTTCCTTATTTTGGGTTAAATATGACCAAGAAATATAGACAAATGTTATTTTACATGGTGAAAGCAATTTTACTTAGGGTAAAATTGGTCTTACATGGTGTACTTGGGTTCATCTAATGATAATGGGTTAGATGACCAAAAAAATGGTGTAACACAGTGATTCAACAAGTGTAGAAGGTACAACAGTAGTAACTACAGGAATCACTGTGACTGGATTTGGTTATTTGCTGGCTTCTTTATCTTGGACCAACTTGTCCATTTTAATTTCCATTTCCTTTATCTGATCAATAAACTATAAAATGAGATTCATCATCTCATATTTCTGATTGGTATCCTATAAGACTTCCCTGGCTTGAGGATGTTCTGTAGGGGGCAACTTTAGTTTCTTCTCTAATGCAAAAATGTCTACATTTTTCTTCTTGATCAATTCTTATGCAACTTTTACATTTTGAGGATCATATCCTACTTAAATTACTAGCTTTTCCAATGATTTAATTCTAGTGTCCTTTGCTTGCGAAGATGATTTCTCCAATTTGAGCTGATCTCTAACATTAACCAAATTGTTTTGAAGTTTCTGTTCACTCATGGCCTTGGTGGTCATTATAGAACAAATCATCTCCCATGCCTGCTTATGAAACTCAATTTGATCTAGAGGATGAATATCTTGGACTGGGACTTCAAAATCTATATTTTCATAATCTGAGGATGACTTAGGAGTCTGAAATGTAAGTTGAGGAAATGACATCTGCATCTTTTTATTCGTATAGTCAAAGGCTGAAAGTAGCCTATTCTAGATGCTAGGAGTTTGTTTCAAATACAAAGAATATATTTATGTCTTAATTTCTTCATTTCTGGCTTTGATTTCTTTGTATCTTTCTTTGATATCCATGTCCTTTTCTGCTGGTCTTTTAGATGAAGAAACTTCTATACTATGTTGTGTTTGAATGAGTTGAATCTTTGAAGTAGTAGGCTGTTGTTCTTATTCAATTATTGTAGGAGGTGAAATATCTTTTGCTGAAATTTCTATATCAATCACCTCTATTGTTTCTACTTATTTATTAGGAGGATTTAGCTCTGGATTTTTACTGTATCTAAATTTAAACTTGGTCTCTCTTGTAGTCTTTGCAGTATTAGATCCTTCTTCTCTGATTCTCTTTACATTTCTTTCTTCTTGGGCTACAATTTGCAAAGTTTGACTAGTATCAATTTGCTTCCCTGCCTCTACCAATGTGTTCTCTAACCGTTCAGATTGGTTTGAGAATTTCTCAATCTCTGGCTTATTTTCATGTACATATGGAGTCAGTTTACATTTAACTCTTATTTTACTAATAACTCCAAGGGGATCATAATACCATAGGAAACTAGGACTGAATTTGAACTCTTGTAAACATTTTTCTGCTTCAGGACTAGCATCTCTATTATTACAAATAAAAGGGCCAACCTGGTTCTTCAAATTGAGCTGTGTTTTCTTCTTTGCTATTAATAAATTAACTGCATCTGAATTAAAAATATACCTTATGTATTCCAGGGAAAATACTCTCATAGGGAGTTATTTAGGAAGTTTATATGGAACTAAACTTGATCCATATACTCTTATTTCAGTGTGATTTTGGTACAAGTACCAATCACCTGTCTTGTTATGCTCTAACATCTGCAAAACCTTTTTAATCTCTTCACCAAATCTCGGTTGTATGTTGTTGTTCAACAAATTTACCAAAGGATGAATAAAGGAATCTATAAAATCTTTATAGGTGAACTCATTTGAATCTTTCCTTATCAAGGAAGTCCAAAAGATAACTAATTTTGGATTTCCTTCCACATCAAGCTTTTGAAGATTTATATTGAATTTCTCAAACTGAAAGTATAAGAACATGTAAAATAGGAATGAAGAATACTTGAAAACACCTTCAAAAGGCATTTTAACCAATTTCTCATGAATATTGTCAGCAAGATACTAGGAAAAGTTAAAAATGGTAGTGGGAGGCTGACCAGGTGTGAAAGTAGATAGAAAACCTAACACTGCAACATAAGCATGTTCATCTGTGAAGTAGCCAAGAATGAAAGACAACATGGATATCATATGTCTTGTCCTTTCAACAAATTTTGCAGGAGGGTATGGAGGATTTATCTTAGGAATCTATACAAAAGAAGACATGAAGGATTGAAATATCTGGAACCTCTTTGGGAAGTCCAGTTTGAGGTATAACTGAGTGAGGGCCCCAATGGATAAAGGGATTTCATCAGGCCTGGGTTGTATTTCGAGCATTTGATTAATTGAATCAGTAGTAATGGTAAACAAGACTTCTTTTTTAGGGTTTATGATGGCTCTTTGATCAAGAAAGTAGCATGATTGACAAAGTCTAATCACTTCAAGGAATTGGTAGGACTGAGGAAAAAAATATTTTGGAAAATTTAACTCCCAGATGAACACTTCATCAAGCTGATATATGGATTTTCTTGTCTCCAACAGAGAAGCTCAAGAAGGTTGAATTTTGTCACTATATCAGTAATCTTGAAGTCAGTGTCTGCTAATGGGATGTGCTCTACATCTACAACAGGGGGTTGTAGAGGATTGGCAACTAATTTTTTTTTTGGAAGCCATTACTTTGATTGATTTATCAATTATAATACTCTTTTAACCTTAGAACATTGATTTAGGCCTATAGGATCAACTTTGAAAGTTATAACAGTTTGCAGAAGGATTTTGGATATAACAGGGGCTCTATCTTTCGTCTGCAAATGTATAACTTGCTCAATTTAACATAAACTGTAATCTCTGTAATAAAGGAAATATTAAGACCTTAGAGCTTATGAAAAATATATCTAGGGCATATAGAAAGGACTAGAAATAAAGGAGGCCTTTTTCAAGAGTACAGAGGCTTAAATTTATTCAATTATTCAATTTTTGTGACTTATAATGGTCTAAGGCCTCAAAATCTGTGAAAATATTTTTTAGGGTTTACAGAATAAAGGATTTAGGAAGAAATTGGGTATTCTTTAGGTTTAAAGGCTCCTAAATGATTCTATTAATTGTATTACTTCTTTAGATTGATGAATAGGTCTGTTCTTTTGAATAATA
>CM076579.1:369083953-369215183 GCA_034641835.2 Pinus albicaulis
GGCTGCGCGGGCACAGCTGAATGTGATTCCGAGATCGACAGCAGCACCAAAGCAGCTTTATGAAGGCTTGGGAGCCCTAACCCGATAACTCGCAGAGTTTCAGGGCAGAGCAACACGCTTAATTAAAGATGGATAATAAATTTTGTAATTTTTAAAGTAATAAGGAGATTCTATTTAGAGAGATAAGAGTGATATTGTAACTCAAAGTACTTTTTACTTTATGGGGGTTGTATATTTTTAGAAAAATTTCAAGGGAATTGTAACCGGTCAAATTTTGAAAGATTTCATTGTAAATTTTTAAGAGAAATCAATTAGAGCCAAGTGTGTGCCTACCATTTTTTTCTCCTTCAAATTACCATACGAGGGTCAAGGGCAAGCCCCAATAGATCGTTTTTTTTGCGTGTCGTGTTGCATGTGGTGTTACTCATCTTTGATATTTTGTGGTTGATTCTTTGGTGCAAATATTCAACACTTACAATGTCGAAGTTATTTAATTTGTTTTCTAATTCGATAAGCTCAAGGGAAAAATCATACAAGATTGACAAACGCCCCCATTGAAAACAATCTAATATATAATGAACTGTGCAATATGTATGTGATGGAAATATTAAGCTTAATAAACCAACAGATGCAACTCATTTGCAAATGGAAGTCAAAATGCAAAGGCACTAGCTCTTATACTCTTATAAAGTCTTTTGTTAACAATGAGATGTATATTCATATTGAAAATTCCTCATATGCATGGATTGCTTTGCGTACATTCAAAGATCTATTTTATACACAACCCGAATAAAAAAGGTTGATCCGCAATTAAAGTTGCTCCAACAAAATTTAATCGAAGGAGGTGATGTTCTTGAATATATTTCACGCGCTTAAAAACATCACAGAAATAATAAATGCAAAGTTTTCAAGATGTCGATGAGAGTTTCCTGACTACAATTTTAATTATTGGATTTCCAACTTCTTACGCACATTTTTAGGAAACTCTACAAGTAACTGGAAAATTAGAGAATATCAAGTTTGATGAGTTAAGTGATATGTCAGCCCAACATGACAAAAACTTTGGGAATAAGAAACAGATTGGGGAAGATGTCTTCTTCACAGAGGCTAACACAAGTAAATCCTCAACTGACAATTCTAGAAGCAAAGGAATGGGGGAATTTCAATCAAAGTCAAACAACACACAGTGTACAAGGTTGTGGTCAAAGCCAAAGAAGAGGAAACAATTTCAACAGAGGCTACAGTTCAGGCAAGAGAAATTTTCAAGGCAAAGGAAATAGTCAAGGCATAGGCTATAATCAAGGAAGAGGACAAAGTCCATGTAGAGGACAAACTCAAAGCAAAGGTCAAAGCAGAGGTAGAGGCAGAGATTTAAGTCAAATTGTTTGCAGAAGATGTAACAGAGTTGGCCATTTTGTTGAGGATTATAGAACTTCCATTCACAAAATTCCAAAGTTTCATAAAAGAGCAACACAGTTTGCAAATGATCAAGATGATAATGATGGCTCAAAATATGTCTTCACAAACTCAGAATCAACTGTATTACAGGTCTCCCCCTCTCTTAAAAGTGATTATGAGGATGCATGGATTTTAGATACAGGAGCAACCCAACACATGAATTATCGACGTGATTTCCTTTGGAACTTCCAACGATGTCATCTCAATTCAGTATATATTGCTAATGATACAAAACATACTCCTTATGGAAAATGTATAGTTAAAGTTTATCTACCTGATATTGGAGAAAGAATGATTTCAAATGTATGGTATGTATCAACATTTAAGAAGAATTTACTGTCTTTAGTCACGATTCGACAAGAAGGACATCAGGTGATTATGGACGATGGCTTAGTTAAAATTAACTCAGTCAAGCAGAGCATGAAAACAATGTTGACAGGTTATGAAGATGGAAAATTGTTAAGGATGAAAGGGACAATTATACCAAATAATTCTGGCATGTAAGATATGGACATCTCAACTTTGAAAGTCTCTCTCAGTTACAAAAACGGGGAATGGTTAAGGGACTTCTTACCTTCAAAAATGGAAATGAAAAATGTGAAGCTTGCATTTATGGAAAACAAAATTGAGAGAATTTTCCAACAAGTTCATGGCGAGCGAACATACATTTGCAATTGGTTCAAGGTGAAATTTGTGGACCCTTACAAACTTTGCTAGGAGGATGTAGATATTTCTTACTTTTTGTTGATGATTTTAGCAGGACGACTTGGTTTTATTTTTTGAAGAAAAAATCAAAAGATTTTGAAAAGTTTAAAACTTTTCGCCAACTTATTGAAAATGAATTCAAAGAGAAGATTGGAACTCTAAGAATAGACAATGGAGGAGAATTCACTTCAAATGAATTTCAAAGTTACTGCAGAGACAATGGTATAAAACGACATCTTACAAATGTCTACACTCCACAAAAAAATGGAGTAGTAGATGTTAGGGTCTTATTCCTTGGCCTGACAGCAAGCCAAATGACAGTGTAACATCAAACCAATCTTTGGAGCCCAAGGACCTAGCCTTCTTGGACTCAGAGAGGGCTCTCTCTATATATGTAAGGGATATCTGTGTGTTTGCTTATTATGTTCTGATTTTAGGCTAGTTATGAAGTATGTTTTTGGTTTTGGTTTTTTAGGTTGTGAGGGATGAAACTGATCAAAGATATAAGATAGGTAAAAAGATGTCAGATCAACTGGGCTATGGGGTCGAAAAGGTCAAGAAAGCTATAAGACGGTGATACAAGGCTGTTGAAGGGCCGATTTGATTCAAGGTAGAAAGGATCTTTAGGCAAAATGGAGTAAATGGACATCAAGTTTGTGAACAACAAAGAGTTTCAAGCATAACTAGTTCGATAGATAACATAAACATGGTAGGGCAAACCATTAATCATGCAAAATGTAACTATAAGCTAATCAATACATAGAAATAAACATTCAAGCCATGCATAGAAGTATATGACCCTCTAACTTTGGGAAATGGCTATCAGACTTTGGGGAAAACACTTAAGGAAGACAAACAACTCAAATTACTATGCCGGAATGCCTAAACACAGTACTTCAAGTTATTGGGCACTTTGAACAACAAGATTTGCATAGTTTTAGGCAAAGGGCTAGATCGAAACTAGGCCTCCTTGGTTCAATAGAATGATAATCTAATCAGTAAAAGAGAAATTTCATGGATGGAACTATAGCTAGACATATGTAAGCCGGGCATACCGTAAGTCATACTTAGCATGTATAAAACCATGAATGAAACAAGCAACAATATCCTAAATTATTAAAGAGCAGTCAAGAATTCTTTAATGTTACTTAGGAAGAAGAAAACAAAGAAGCTATGAAGAAACAGGAAATTTGAGGTGCCTCCATGGGCATGTCTCAAATTTTTTCTTTGCTGATCTATAGCAAGCAAGAAACATGTATTCATGAATGTAAACTAGAAGACAACAACAAAGCAAGAGACACTATACCATTCTACCAAGTCATGGAATCCAACAACAATCCTTCTTCATTCATCCAAGAGCATCTAAGAGGCAATCCAAAAGCATAAGACAAGTATTTCTTCCAAAGCTTATATGACCATATATTGCTTCTCTTCTCAAGTTCAGCCTTGTTTTACAATGAAAGCCTTTGGAATATATAGGCTCAAGTGAGGAAAACCTCATGGTTCAACTTGCTCTCCCATTGGCCTAATCAAAATATCTAAACTTGTCCTTGAGGCTTTGCAAAGCCCAAGGCACAAAATATCTCATAAAATATCTAGAAAATGCTAAAAAAAGAAAAATAATTGACTTTGCATCATTTTCCATGTGAAAAAATAGCTAAACGCACATTTGGAAAAAGCAATTTTTTGAGGTTCAAAAATTACAAAAATATTCAAAATTTACATCAGCAAAAGGTCCCCTGACTTGCCGGCAACATTTGGCATCCTTCCCGATGTCAAAACGAGGCTCATGATAGCTCGTTGGAAAGCTCTGAGTGTCTAATTTCTGGAAAAACTGAAGTTTTCCCAATCTAAGGCCTATAAGTCCTCCAAAAATAGGACTGTGTGTAAAAAACCAGAAAATAAACCTTGCTGATAGACGGGGCAGCATGTTGAAAAAGTGAGTGTTTTTTGTATCTTTGGGGGACCAAAACAACTTCAAATGCTCCGAAAATTTCTGAGTAGATGCTCTTGAATTTAATACATCCAATGGTACCACTCTCAAGAGTTTAGGATGCTCCAAACTGAAATGGCGGCGCCCATGATTTTATGCAATTAGGCCCAAAAATGTCGAAAAACAAAAACATGTCAAAATTTGCTCAATTTTGGTGAGCAAGTCCCTCAAGGCTTTTTAGAAACATGTCTAGAAGCTCGGGCCAAAATTCCAAGTCCTAATGTGTCTTTCTTCACTTTCGGTGCCGGGCGCCCCTTTTGGGCAGTTTTGAGCTTTTCTTGGTTTTCCTCCTTTGTTGCTTGGCATTCTAGATTTGGTGAAGAAGTCATGGCCCCTCGCTCTAGGGAGGCGCCCAGCACATGATTTGGAGAATGCCCTTCAGATCTTTATGATGCTGTTCCGTCTCATAAGGTCAACTCTTTTCCTCGTACTTGTTTATCATCAAGTATGCCGCTTGCTAACTTGCCCGGGAGGCATCTGTTCCTGATGCTATCTCGCAAACTCAAACCGCCTTAAAAGGGTTTTTCAAATGTCCTTCAAACACAACACTATTTCACCTCTCAACATTGTTTTAAACAAGGCAACAATTGGTTTTAAATGTTGTGTGTGAGATGCCTGTTGTATAACCAGCTCCAAAAAGAGAAGAAAAGAGATATCAACGCCTTAGAAATGAGCCACTTCGAGGGGGCAACCTCCAATACATTACATAAATGAACAATTCTTGGATGATACAAATGAACAAACCTCCTTCTATATATAGGAGTCCATGGGGCCACAATATAATCCTAGTGGGGCTACAATGTAATCCTAGCCGACCTAACAATAATAATTTAAGGGCACAATAATAACAATATGGGGGTTACAGGGGTACAATAATAACAATAAGGGGGGCTACACTAACATAATAAGGGGTTATACTATTAATATAGGGACTTAACATGCCCCTCTCCTTCAAAAAAGTGTTGTCCTCAACACTTGAGTAGCTCCGGGTGCTTCTGTATAAAATTCTCATCCTCCCATGTAGAATCTTCAGTGGGTAAGTTCTTCCACTTGATGAGATACTCCGAAATTGATCGATTCCGTAGTTGTCGAGTTCTTTTTTCCATGACTGCTTCAGGTTCCAATATGATTTTCCCTTCCCCATCAAGTTCTGGCAATACTGTTTGAACTGGAAGATTTTCACCTATAACCTTCTTTAAGCATGAAACATGGAAAACCGGATGTACTCGCGAAGAAGCAGGAAGCTCCAATTTGTATGCCATAGTACCAATCTTTTGCAACACCTTGTAAGGACCATAGTACTTTGGCGATAATTTATTATCCTTCTTAGCTTGCTTGAGGGACATTTGTTTATATGGTTGTAGCCGTAAAAATACCCAATCTCCTACATCAAAGCTTCTCTCGCTGCGATGTTGATCTGCTTGTTGTTTCATTTGATTTTGTGCCAAATTCAGGTTATCCTTTAAGAGTTGGAGAACTTCTGCTGATGCTCGATGTGATCTTCCACTGCTTGAACCTTCGAATTTTCCCTTAAAGATGATGTGATCGATGGTGGATGATATCCATAAAGTGCCATAAATGGGGTCATTTTGCTGCAGTATGGAAGGAAGTGTTATACCACCATTCAGCGAGAGGTAACCACTTGACCCATTGTGTTTGTTTATCAGATACAAAACAACGAAGATATCCTTCCAAATATTTATTTACTATCTCAGTTTGACCATCAGATTGAGGATGATAAGATGAGCTATGAGCTAATTGAGTACCCAAACAAGAAAATAACTCTGCCCAAAAATTTCCTATAAAAATGGGATCTCTGTCACTCACAATAACCCTTGGGCTTCCATGTAGATTTTGAATTATGTCCATAAATGTAGTAGCAACTGTACTTGCTTTAAATGGATGAGATAATGCACAAAAGTGTGCATACTTGGTAAGTCTATCAACTACCACCATGATGACACTCTTTCCTTCGGACTTAGGTAAACCTGTGATAAAATCCATTGAAATTTCCTCCCAACGTTGACTTGGAATGGATAAAGGTTGTAGAAGTCCCGAGGTCTTAATTGTCTCCACTTTATTCTGCTGGAAAACCAAACATTCTGCCACAAAATTTTGAATATCAGATTTAAGGCCATCCCAAAAAAATTCTTTCTTCACCCTGTGGTAAGTTTTTAAAAATCCTGAGTGTCCTCCTAAAGGAGAAGTGTGCAATTCCAAAAGAATCTTTTGTTTTAGTTGGGAATTCTTACAAAGATATAAGCGATCTTGTACCATAAAGAATCATTTTTCCAACTAAATGTATCAGATGTACTAGGATCTTGCTGCAAATTTTGAATGAGTGTCCATACTTCTTTGTCCTTCTTCCATTCATTTCTTGCTTCGGTTATCCAATCTGGTTGGATAATAGAAATGGCACAAAGCAATGCTTCCACCTCTTCATTCTTTCTTGAGAGTGCATCTGCAACAACATTCAGCTTTCCTTTCTTGTAGATTATTTCAAAGTCATAACCCAACATCTTTGTGACCCATTTTTGCTGTTCTTCTGACGATAGTCTTTGTTCCAAAAAGTGTTTAAGACTATCATGATCAGCTTTTACCTTGAAGTGTCTTCCCATTAGGTAATTTCGCCATTTCTTTAGTGCATGCAGTATTGCTAACATTTCCTTCTCATAAATAGGTTTCTGTAAATACTTTACTTTGATTGGATGACTTTCAAAAGCAATGGGTCTTCCTTCCTGCATTAAAACTGCACCAATTCCATTTCCTGAGGCATCACATTCCACAACAAAGGTTTTTGTGAAGTCTGGCGTAGCTAAGACCGGTGCTAGGCACATTGCCTCTTTAAGATGTTCAAAGGCCTTAGTTGCTTCAGGAGTCCATGAAAATGCATCTTCTTCAATAATGTTGTTAGAGGTGCTGCTATTCTCCCATAATTCTTAACAAACTTGCGATAATACCCTGTTAACCCGAGAAATCCTCGCAACTGCTTTATGGTTGTGGGGACTTTCCATTCCTTAATGGCTTTAATTTTGTTAAGGTCTACTTTAACACCCTCGTGAGATACAATATGACCCAGATATTCCACCTCTTGTACTCCAAAGAAACATTTGGATTTTTTTTCATATAATTGTTTCTCCTGCAATAGTTTGAGCACCCTGTCAACATGTTCAACATGATCCTTCCAAGACCTGCTGTAGATTAGTATATCATCAAAAATACTAGCACAAATTTTCTAAGGAAGGGTTTGAAAATGGAATTCATCAACCCTTGAAATGTAGAAGGTGCATTGGTAAGGCCAAAAGGCATGACCAAAAATTCATAATGACCCTCATGAGTTCGAAATTCTGTTTTTGGAATATCTTCAGTCTTCATTCTAATTTGATGATATCCCGAACGAAGATCCAACTTGGTAAAATAAATTGCTCCATGTAATTCATCCAATAATTCATCAATCACAGGAATGGGAAATTTATCTTTAATGGTGAGCTTATTGAGCTCCCTATAATCCGGAGACATTCGCCATGATCCATCCTTCTTGTGTACCAATACTACAGGAGCAGAGAAAGAACTTTGACTAGGTTGAATTATACCCGCCTCTAACATTTCTGCAATCATACGTTCAATTTCGCTCTTTTGGAATTAAGCTTTCCTTTCTTGTAGATTATTTCAAAGTCATAACCCAACATCTTTGTGACCCATTTTTGCTGCTCTTCTGAAGATAGTCTTTGTTCCAAAAAGTGTTTCAGACTATCATGATCAGTTTTTTCCTTGAAGTGTCTTCCCATTAGGTAAGTTCTCCATTTCTTTAGTGCATGCAGTATTGCTAACATTTCCTTCTCATAAATAGGTTTTTGTAAATACTTTCCTTTGATTGGACGACTTTCAAAAGCAATGGGTCTTCCTTCCTGCATTAAAACAGCACCAATTCCATTTCCTGAGGCATCACATTCCACGATAAAGGTTTTTGTGAAGTCTGGCGTAGCTAAGACCGGTGCTAGGCACATTGCCTCTTTAAGATGTTCAAAGGCCTTAGTTGCTTCAGGAGTCCATGAAAATGCATCATTCTTCAATAATGTTGTTAGAGGTGCTGCTATTCTCCCATAATTCTTAACAAACTTGCGATAATAGCCTGTTAACCCGAGAAATCCTCGCAACTGCTTTATTGTCTTGGGGACTTTCCATTCCTTAATGGCTTTAATTTTGTTGGGGTCTACTTTAACACCCTCGTGAGATATAATATGACCCAGATATTCCACCTCTTGTACTCCAAAGAAACATTTGGATGTTTTTGCATATAATTGTTTCTCCTGCAATAGTTTGAGCACACTGTCAACATGTTCAACATGATCCTTCCAAGACCTGCTGTAGATTAGTATATCATCAAAAAATACTAGCACAAATTTTCTAAGGAAGGGTTTGAAATGGAATTCATCAACCCTTGAAATGTAGAAGGTGCATTGGTAAGGCCAAAAGGCATGACCAAAAATTCATAATGACCCTCATGAGTTCGAAATGCTGTTTTTGGAATATCTTCAGTCTTCATTCTAATTTGATGATATCCTGAACGAGATCCAACTTGGTAAAATAAATTGCTCCATGTAATTCATCCAATAATTCATCAATCACAGGAATGGGAAATTTATCTTTAATGGTGAGCTTATTGAGCTCCCTATAATCCGGACACATTCGCCATGATTCATCCTTCTTGTGTACCAATACTACAGGAGCAGAGAAAGAACTTTGACTAGGTTGAATTATACCCGCCTCTAACATTTCTGCAATCATACGTTCAATTTCCCTCTTTTGGAAGTAAGGATATCTATAAGGCCTGATGTTTGGAGGAACACTTCCTGGAATCAAATGAATAGCATGATCATGATCACGAATAGGTGGGAGTCCTTTGGGAGTTTCAAGCACCTTGGAATGATTGTCCAAGACTTGTTGGAGATCTGCAGAAATAGATGATTTTGATGTTGGAACTTCTAGTGAGCATAATTGTGCAATTACGCCTCGCTGTTCTTTCTTTAGAAGCTTTTTCATGACATTAGAGCTTATTATCCTTCTGGCTTCCCCGCAATACCCCGTAATTCGACTTCCTTTCCTTCTGAAAAAAATTTCAAGAAAAGTTCTTGAAAATTAAAAGCTACCGTCCCCAAAGATTGTAACCATTGTACTCCTAGTACAACATCAGCACCTCCCATAGGAATGGAAAGCATTGGACTAGTCAATACATATTCCCCCATGGTTAGCTTGATATTATGGCATTTTCTGGAGCAATTTATAGTTCCTCCATTTGCAACCATCACTTGACATTCTGGTGCTGGGTATAGGAAACAATTTAATTCCTTGGCTACCTTACAATGAATAAAATTATGGGTGCTACTTGAATCAATCAACACTATTACCTTTTTCTTCTTGATTTGTCCTTGTATCTTGAGAGTTTGAGGAGTGGTAATTCCTACCGGTGCATTACACGATATGGTCGGATTCATTTCTTCCTCTTCTAGGGTTGGTTCCTGGTGTATATCCTCTTCTTGTTCATTTTCTTCTTCCTCTTCACAATCTATGTAAAATAATTTCCTCTCAGCACACTTATGACCTTTAGTGTATTTTCTATCACAACTGTAGCAAAGCCCTTTTGCTCTTTTTTCTTCCAATTGTTGTGGTGTCAACCTTGTAGGTTGTGGAAATCTAAGCGTAGAAACACTTCCTTCTTTATAGAATTGAGTGGTAGGCTTCCTTGTCGCCATAATTTTACATTCAACTTTTCTTGCCAACCTGAATGCCTTCTCCAATGAATCAGGTTCCAAAACACGAACTTCATGTTGGATGTTATCTTTTAGAGTGCCTATGAAGAGATCAATCCTGTGTTCCTCTGGAATATCAGTTACCCATATATTCAATTTTTGGAAGTCCTCAATGTGCTGCCCCACTAAACCCTTTTGTTTGAGATTTATCAATTGGCTAAAGAAGGTGTTGCTCTTTGTATCCTCATAATGTGCTATCATTTCCTCCGAAAAAATTGACCAAGTGACGATATCTAAAATTCAGCCCTGTAGTAGCCCTCTGAAGCTTCTTTCAAATGCCACAGGTCTGACCTGATTTTGATGCTTCAAGACAAAGTTGTGTCCAATCTCCCACAATGACCTAATTCTGGACTGGTTCAGTAGAGCGAACTTGTACGACTTGCCACGTGTCACTGTTTTGTCCTTTGTCTCTGAAATTGATAGCGAAGAAACTACAGGCTGTGTACTTGTGACCAATTTTGACGGCACTCCAATTCAAGCTTCAGAGAGAGAGTTATTGAACTTTTCCCACGATCACCTCTTTGAGATGAAATTCAGGAGCCTGAAAAAGCACTACCTTCCACAGATCATATCTCCAAAAATATTGCGAACCAAGTTCTGAAATTTTTTGACAAATTTCCTCAAGATTTCAGCTTCGCACCATATGAATTTAAGACTCTGCCCCTTCGTACAAAAACATTTATAGCGCAAATGCCACGATGACCTGTTTATGAGCCTGAAAAAATACCTAACTTCCACAGATGATCTCTTCTCAAATATTGCGAACCAAGATCTGAAATGTTTAGACAACCTTCCTCAAGATTTCAGCTTCGCACCCTAAAAATTTCAGCTTCTGAAGCTTCGTAGAAAAAAAGTTATAGGGAAAATGCCACGATGACCTGTTTGGAGCAGCGAAACCCTAGAATCCAAAAGCTCTGATACCAAATGTTGTGTAACCAACTCAAAAAGAGAAGAAAAGAGATATAAACGCCTTAGAAATGAGCCACTTCGAGGGGGAAACCTCCAATACATTACATAAATGAACAATTCTTGGATGATACAATTCACAAAACCTCCTTTCTATATATAGGAGTCCAGGGGGCCATAATGTAATCCTAGTGGGCCACAATGTAATCCTAGCCGACCTAACAATAATAATTTAAGGGCACAATAATAACAAAATGGGGGTTACAAGGGTACAATAATAACAATAAGGGGTTTACACTAACAATAATAAGGGGCTATACTAGTGATATAGGGACCTAACAGAAACATACTATAGAGTAGCATGCAAACACAATGATTCAGTTCCCTTGGCAACTAAGATCCAAACCAAAAATTATAGATCAATGAGGGATAGGTAATAGGCCACAAGATTGGGATATAGATTGCGAATAAGACCAGCTAGAAATGAAAATGTGACTAAAGGGGGATAAAAAATTTGGTGTTGTGATTGGTGATGAATAGGAGGCTACAAATCGAAAATTTAATTTGTAATGAAGGAAGGGTCACATGTTATTTATTATGTACTCCTATTATTATGCCTGCCTGATTCATCTCCACTCATGTTGTTTCAATGTGAATCCTTTGACGTGTTTATTCCATAACACTTGGTATTCCTCAATTAAATCATGGTAAGAAGTTAAAATTCCTTGAAAGATGACCAACAACGTGATTAGAAAACTATGGTATTAGATTGGAGATAGGATTGACGCCATAGATCGAAACATTAGTTTGAAGATGGAATTTAGGTATTGTATGTGGTAGCGATTTGTGGTAAATGGAAGGTAAGAAACAAACTACAATGGTAGAGAATAGGTGAGGTACATATGTGACATGCAATCATGATTTGTGATTAGAGACGAGGATGGTATAGAAGGGTCTATTGGTTGTGAGGAAGTGCAAGAATCACAGGCTTTCAGTGCCTATAAAGAATCACATTATCAACGTAAAAATACTTCACACATTTGATTCTAATTAAACCTGTTACATCCAAAGATATATGTAAAAAATAGTCCAAACCTCATCCTAAATAGGAGGATTTGGTGGAGTCGATGCATCCCCATTCACATCAACATAACCATCAATACCAAATTTCTCATGCTTAACCACATTAAAATCCATTTTTGGAGGTATTTCCACCATGTGGGGCATGTATCAACCAGGGATAGTTACATTTAGACTCTTTTTCCTTGCTCAAAGAACATGTTTTGATATGAAATGAAAACCATCACATAAACCACATTGATTTTCAATATCTTTCCTTTCACTTGTAATAATCAATTCAGAAGCATCCAAGGATAGTTCCTCTACCTCTATGCAGTGCATTATTTTATATGTTGCATTTATTACATTTATAGATTGTCTTCCTTGCTTCATAACATGATAAAGTTTGTTTCTTCCGAAGGAGTGTATAGTAAATACCATTGGAACATTTAATACCTATACAAAATAGAAGCAACATCTCCTACATCTCCATAGTAACCATGAATAACATAAGGCGAAATGGGTTGCCAACCACCAATTTATTCACTAAGAGTATTGGAAATAATTAAAACATGAATTAAAGCACTATTGACAAATTCTAGTATATATGGATAAAGAAATTCCTTGAAAATATATTCATCCTTGATACCAAATGGAATAGGAGAAATATAAGCCCCACTATTTTCTCCCCATTGTACATAACCATAATTAATTGCTAAGGTCATCATCTTTGATTGTTAAACACAACATGAGTATACCTTTGGGGCATATATTTTTCTTCTAAATAGATCAAGTCAATAAAATTCTAGCATAAGAGATAATTCTTGTGCAACCACTATATTTTTACCTGCTCACAAATATCTGAATCATGTCAAATATCTACATTATAATCTTGTACAAGACCATGCAAGTTAATGAAAAAAATATACAACCATTTATCCATTTCTAATTTATCCCATGCCTAAATCGCATCGATAGAGATAATCCTTCATAATTTCATTTCCTTTGACCATTACAATTGGAATACATATGATTAACATTGTCACTTTTCTCTCCCCTTACTAAGTCTTCTGATATATTACCTGTTGC
The DNA here is from genome assembly GCA_034641835.2 of Pinus albicaulis. Lineage (NCBI taxonomy): Eukaryota > Viridiplantae > Streptophyta > Pinopsida > Pinales > Pinaceae > Pinus > Pinus albicaulis. The sequence goes on from CM076579.1 coordinate 369,096,974, forward strand.
ATCTTTGCATCCTTTATTATTTTCAAGGTGTTTAGAGAAGTGTTGGATTTCCTCACACTCAATCTCCTTCTTCTTGCATGCCAAATTAAATATTCTCCAAAGCATATTATCAAACCTTGTATTATGGTATTGGGGGCCTCTAGTTACAACCGTCTTAAAAACTCCCTGAAATGGGTTAGGATTATGATATATGATTCCCTCCAATATTTGGTAGGCTTTTAATGACAAAGAGTATAACATCAATGACCATGTTAAACCTTGATCCATAACTTTTTATTTAAATTTGTTAGCACCCATCACTTGGAATTGAAGTGATTTCACCCATATCTAGGAATGCAAGGGAAATGGAAATCTAGTAGAACTAATTTCCCTTTAAGAATCACTTCTAATTATTTGAAGCCTTTTGGTCTAATTGAAACGTCTCCTAAACCTTATACACAAGAAAAAACATTAATATGCATAGTTCTTAGGATCTGCCAAATATGAAGCACTCTTCACTTACGGTAGACAAAAATGCAAGAAGCCTTGGAACATGGCTTGAAAATAATTTCTTGAAATATTAGACAAACTATAATGCATTCAGAAAAATGAAATCTAGGGTGAGGCAAGGAAAACATACACACTGTCTTGTGAAATTATGAAAATTCATATAAGGGTGAGATAGACAACGAGTACTAAAGATCAATGTGTCTGTGAGCATGCACACGAATTCATTGGGTTGATTTTTGATCAAGTGATATATTTTTAGCTCAAAAATGAAAGTGCCCAGAAAGTATTGAAAACAATGCCCAATCGAAGTGTTCGTCATTTTGAATCCAATGACATTCGTTTCACCTCAATTTGACACTGTATGGTCAAGTTATCACGTGATGAGAATTTGATGAAACAACTAAAATTTAGGCAGGGGAGTTGATTGGGAAGCTGACTTGGATTCCGTACTACTGAGTTAGCAGGGTGACTATGAATGGCACAATCCAATCATAGGCTGACACTTGGCAAGTTATGGTTCATTGGTTTTTGAGTGAATTTGATAGGTTGTGGTTGATTCTGTGTGGACCAATGATGGGTCGCCATGTGGACTAGTCATGGGATGCCACGTGGCACACCAGTGGTGATCAAAATTTTTATCAAGGGTTGAACAAGCCTCCAAGGTATTCGAACTTACAATCTCATGTCCACAAAACAAGCACCTTACCAATAGGACAACAATGGTTCTTATTATAAAAGAACTGAAATTTTTATTTAAAGTTGTTATATGGAAAATTTAAGAGTTAGTGGTAGAATTAACTATCCAACACAATGCACTGGTGGTCAGAATTTTTTTATCTCCATTAGCGGTTTTCGAGGCAGATTTGTAGGGTAGTTTGACAGAAGGTTGAATTTCTAGGATGGTTAACAGTTAAGTTCATGGGACAGCTTTGAAGCTCATATATTTTGGAGTTTTTGGCCAAATTGAGCTCAGAAAGAGTCAACATAGGGGTTTTTGGATGTTATGAATCCAATGGTGATCTTTAATTTCTTATTTGAGCACATATAAGGAGTCGTTTTGTAGGTTTAAGTCCATGGGTTTATGGATCAATCTAGATTTTTTGCATATCGTTTTGAGTTTTTTACCAAATTGAGCTCAGAAAGAGTCCATTTAGGGATTTTTAGATGTTCTAAATCCAATTGTGATCTGTAATGTATTATTTTATCAAATATAAGGAGTGTTTTTTCAGGTTTGAGAAAAATATTGTATGGATCAATCAGGGTTTGGAAGTAGAGTTGGAAGGTGTTTGGGCATCGAGAAGACCTTGTAGGGGTATTCTCACATTCATAAGTCTACTCCAACAATAATAACTTGGAGGATTAAAATTAGGTTCACATTTATCATTATGTTATGTTTAGGGAAGTTTTATTTATGTCCTTGAATGTGGAATTAAAGTGCTCGCATGCTCATTTTAGCTCATTTCAGTTGGAGTATGTCATATTTGTAGGAGATTATTTGGGTTGTTTTTGTTTGTGAGAGTTATTTGTAGGAGATTATTTGTGTTGTTTCTTTTTGTGAGAGTTCTTTGTAGGAGATTATTTGTGTTGTTTCTGTTTGTGAGAGTTCATTGTAGGAGAACATTACCTTGTAGTGGTAATATACACATATTTACCATCAACAAAATTTATATACTTCATTTTGATATTGAATCTATGTGTGGTCTAGTCATGTGGACAAACCCAGAGATGTAGCCCAGTAGGGGTGAACTCCATCAAAAATTATTTTGTTAATATATTCATTATTCCTGCATGAGTTATGTGCTTTATGTTGTTTATGTCAAGTTTACACATGAAGAAAAATTCATGACTTGAAGATACATTGAAAAATTTTCTTGTTTCGAGACCCATTTTTACCTTCCAAAGCTTTATTTGTTTTATGAGATTCCATAGAAGATGAACGAGAACACCTCCTCCATTTTTAGATCAATGATCAAGCCATTTCAACTAGTATTTCATTATACATGTAACAAAACCATCCATGAAGGCTTGTGGAATTAAATGGGGGATCCAAAATTTAGATATACAGGCTGGAAATTTCATGGGGTGTTGTAGTGGCTACAAAATATTATTAATACTATTTAAATTGACATATATATATATATATATATATATATATATATATATATATATATATAATATAAAATTGAATTTTTATTTAGGGTTATAGATTTTTATTAATTATTATTGTTACATTATTATATTAATTATTATTTTCATTTTTATTAATTTGGTTTCTTTTTCCATTCTTTTAGGGTTAAATTTGTATTTTAGATTTAATTTCACGTTCATATTTGACTTAATATTTATTTTTTTCTTTGTTATTTATCATATTTGTCTTTATTATTAATACTAGTCCCTAATATTTTTGCACTTTAAGCTAAAATTCATCATAAATTTTTTCATTCTTGACCACCAAGGTTCGTAGAAATGGACATGAGTGCATATAATAGAATGATTTGATTATGGACACTTTTATTTAATATATGAGGCAAATTCAAGTTATGGAAGTTGAATTTTCCATGCTAAGGAACATGCTTTGCAATCTTAAATTGTCACACTTCACTATTTCCAATTTCTAAATGCCATGGAATTGAATTGAGGAAGATATCAAGTAAGAAGAAACTATATATCAAATTATGACATATATGGATTTGGGTATAGTGGAATCTCATCCGATCAATGTTACATAAGATGTGATAAACAAGTTTTTTATTACATTTATTTTTTGTAAACGAATAATTATTCTAAGAGCCCTACTTTAGTATATCTTGACACAAACATTTTGGATCCTTAGAAATGAGTTGAAATTATATACTTATAATAAAAATTATATATAATAAAGAAAGGGCTTAATTCATAGTTGGGGATTTCACATTATGAAGATTACACAAATGGAGCTAGTAATCTTGGACATTTTCCTTTGGTTTAGCTTTTTCTTGTTTATGTTTTACAATAAACCATTGGTGGACTATTTGTGACATCCATGGTTAATTTTATATGACTTACTCTTTCTATCATTATGAATGAAAAGTTAAAAAATATAGAAAAGGTTGTTGATGTAAATAAATATATTTTTCATATAAATATTCACATTTTGTGTAGATAAGAAAATAAATAAATTGTGTGTTGTTAACATTCTTGAGAATGTGTTTAAGAGCTCCTAGGTGGTACTTAAATCCCGACTGTCAAGGAAACAATTGGAATGCAATTTTTTCCATTTGGCATTATTTAGAAGAATAAGCAACAACCACATTAAATGTATGTAAAGGCTCTACAAAATAAATCCCATGGGTTTGGCTTTGTTTAGGAGCCCTATGGGAAAGAAAGATAGAGATTCCTGATTAAAATGAGTGGGAGAGAAATACTGGTTGGAACCTCAAAAATAAATTAGGATGTTTCTTTTATAGGTTTAGGAGAATTAGTTTCTGAAAAAGGAATGAAAAAAACATGAGGTTGTTTTTCTGAAAAGAAGGAGAAGACCTCGAGGGTCATTTATTGAAAAAGAAAAGAATCCAACATATAGTTGGGAGGACAGAGATATCTCTTATATTATTCATGGAAGAAGAATACAAAAGTATATGGTAGATTATGATTATTATTGTTTTATTTGACAAAAAGAGTATAAAATTTAATGAGTAGGAGTTCGTGTAATGATTGTAAATTTTAGATTAACGATAAGCGATGGAATTGTTAGCTCTAACTTGTAACAGATGGGAAAGCTTTAGTGAGCCTGAAGATTTCAATATATAAATAATGCAAATGAATTATAGTGAATCTTGGAAAATAGTGTACTTATATAGGTAAATATTTTGGTTATAAAGGAAAAATAAATATTACCGAAGAAAAAATAATACTAGTAAGCATTTCTTGGATACTATTATTGAGTTAGTAATGAAAATTTAGTAGTTTTAATCAAGTCTACAAATGAACTATTGTATGTACCCAAAATTCTACACACATACACACACAGTTATATAGTAATAAATATCTGAAGCGAATGACCAAACTAGGGTGTGTATGTTGACACCCTTCTTATCTAAATAGATTCAATATAGTTAAGAATATTAAATATGATAGTTTAGAGTTTGCGCACATTTAAACCGGACGAATTAGTTTTCTTCAATTTATAATTGACGATTTAGTAAATAAATATTAGTTCTAAGAATGTGACTATTGAGCCATGGAAATGGTATAGTTCATCTCCTTATTTCCATAATAATTGTTATGTTTTTAAGAAGTTTACCCTTAATTTACAATGGTTTAAGAGAGAAAGGACAATGAAAGTGACTCGAAGATAGCTTAGTTAATTTGAATTTTTTAGATATCAAAATGGCTATAATTTGAGTAAATTGTTATGCATATCAGTACAACTAAATTATTGATATTCCGTCAAGGTATTGGAGCAAGATATTGGATTAGTCGATGCCATATTTATGGCAGGTTACAACTTGACACCTGAGCATGTTCAGAGAGTGAAGTCAAATAAAACTGATCATTACTATTCGAGGGCCTTATGGTTGAAAGAGAAATCCTGAAAATCTTCTGATTCTCAAGATAGCTCCATATTCAATTTTTAAATGTAATACATAAGACAACAAGTAAAAATACAGATGTTGTTATTTTTCATTATTACACTTTCATTGTATATTACATACAACAATATAAGTTTGAACCTTCTTGAGGTTATTTTGTAAAACACTTTGAAGTTAATGAGTTTTTGTAGGAAATTACCTTAATCCTTGTGGATTAAGTTTATCTAAGGCAATGATTCTGGAGACCATGGCTCCAATCACCAGAGGTTCTACTGTCTATTATGTATCATTATTAGCTGGTGAATTTTATAGATTCCCCTTAATTGTGTTGATATTTAATTGCCTTCTTTTGTAGTAGAAAATAAATTGAATTATGTATCTTGTAATTTTGTTATGCATCTCCTAGAATCATTGATTGGATTTTATTACATAACTGAAAAGTGTGAGTGTGTGAATTCCATAATTTATCTTTGAAAAGTAAGACTTTCAACCATTCGTATGATTTACTAGTCTTTCTTATGTGTAGGATCTCTTCAAAGATAGATAGAGTGGTTTGTGAATTAGAATAGTCTTTTTCCACAAAACTCTAAATGTATGAGTAATTATTTTCTGTTATCATTTACCTATGAAAATATTGAATTAGGATGATGATTCGTGTAACCTTTCTGTAGTAGTTACTTTACACTCTTTCATAATCTAAAGACTCTATTCTTGCATAGATTGTGCTGATAGTATTGAAACAAAAGACAAATCCCAGGTTGATAATATTAATGAAGGTAGGATTAAGTTGATTTTTAGGAGTCATCTTAATGCCCAACATTTTGGTGTCATTTCCTAGGAGGTTGTCAAATTATAGGTTGTATCTCTAGGAGGTCGGGTATTAAAGATGAAAGGTACATTAGAGAACTTTTGAGGTCTAAAATGGGCCTCTTAAGAAAAATGTACAACCAAAATAAAATTTCTAAGAACCAATAGGATTCAATATGATGATGTCAACCATGGGGGATGATTCACCTTTTTTGGGGTAAGAAAATGAAAAGGTTAAAAAATATTAAAAATAATAAAACTACTTTTTCAACTTGTATTTTCAACTTAACTCCTAAGGTTTTACTTAAATTTCGAGCGGGAGTACTCGTTGGATGAAAAATTTAATTCCTCATCTTAGGAGTACCCATGTTACAAACTTTTGATGGACCTTGCTACAGGAAAAATGAGAAATACATGAAAAAATGTGATTGGAATAATGATTTTCATGTATTTCTCATTTTTTTTCTTTATTAGGGTGCATCAAAAATATGCAACATGGGTACTCCTTGGATGAGGAATCAAATTATGCATCCACCAAGTGTTCCTTCTCGAAATTTGAGTAAACCCATAGGGAGATAAGCTCAAAATACGAGTTGAAAAAGAAGTTATTTCTTTTTTCCCTCTAAAATTTGATTATGTAATCTAATATTATTTTATTATTTACATTATTATTTTATAACTACCTTAGGAGGCCCATTTTATACCTCAAAATTCCCCTAATGAGAACCTACACATGCGACAAGTAAAAAGCTTATGCCTAATGCCCACTTTTGGTTGATATGATTAGGCTATGTAAGTGTGTATGACTAAGAAAAAGATTAGGAATCAAGTAGTAATAGAAAAAAAAAACATTTAAAAAAAATAAAAATCCCAGGGACTGGTGAGCCTTGGGAGAATGACCTGCATCGAAGAAATTATTTAGAAAGCTGAATCTCATGCATCAGTAGGATCCCAAATAGTATCTAGGAGGGGATGTACCATAATCCCTCAAGCAACAGAATCACGAACTGCAGCTCATGTTGAGATTCACAAAAAAACGGAAGGATCTCGAAAACGATTCCAAAGCATATTTTTTCAACACTCCGGTGCTTCATAAGATGGAAATTATTGTAATTTGAAAGAAGGAGAATGAAAAAGAAGTGGAGAAGATCTACGATCCTCAGTATCTGGATCTCTTGTGTTCTTGATAGAACATAAAAAACCTGATATCCTAGATTTAGGTAGCATAGTAAAACCCCCTTTAGAGCCAAGTTGAACTTCCTTTCTCAAATAATACCTCCTGATCAAGAAATCACTGAAAATTACTAACATATTTTCAATCATATGGCAAACCAAGGATAACAAAACCAAACCTCGACATTAAAATATCCTATTGTCGATCTAGTGGATAATGCCACAATGAAGGCTATCCCTTTACAAAATATCCCAACCTTTCATGGGATGACCTCAGAGGTTCTAGATGCCTTTTTATTTGAGTTAGAGGTTTTTTGCAGAGGTTATGATTATACCACCGATCCACAAAAATTAAAATTTTTCCCTTATACTTTGAAAGAAGCAACATTATGGTGGTTCATGGGCTTAGGAGGAGGCACTATCGATTCATGGGATGCAATGAAAATTTGTTTTCTTACAAAATATCAGGATTATTGTCAATCTAGTGCTCTAAAGGATGAAATTTTTAAAATGACTGCAAAAGATAGTGAAACTTTAGAATAATATATTGAGAGGTTTCAATACAACTTGCAAAGATCACATTATACTACCTTACCAAAAGAAGTATTAAAAGCTGATTTGATAAAAGGAATGAAAGAGAAGTGGGTAGAAACATTGAATTTATTAGGACAAGGTGATATCTATCAAGAATAATATGATAATATTGTGAAGCTGTGGATCATGTGTTCACATGGAAGTACATGAGCCAGATTTGGAGTACATGATCCTCTCACCTGAATAAGAAATACCATGGGTGGTGGTGTAACGCGAACATAAATTGGTAATCTTTTAGAATATTTTAAGAGTGAAATTTTGGGCACACTGACTAAATATAAGCACGTTAAATAGAAGAAAGCTCAGGCAGATCGAGCATTGGCCATGTTTTTTCCATGTTTCCAAAAGAATCACATTGAAAGGGAATGCCCGCTGGACATGGTTCAAACCTGTGGTATTTTCACTAAAGAACATTCGAAAAAATAGTTTCTGTCGCTCCCAAGTTTAAAATTTGTACTTAAAGAAGCCAAGGAGGAAAAAAAAATTGCATACCTGATGGATCAACATTGACAATGGAAATCATGCCCTTCATGTATGATTCAAGACCCCTCATTAGATTATTTTTGACAGTATGTTCCACAATAGAATCTTGGAAATGCATGGCAAGGAAAATCACCCTTCAATACGACTTGGAAATCCAAATCATATCCTACATCACCATGGCCAAATCAATCATTTTCTATATCAGGATGGCCAAATTCACAATATCCTACCCAACTATGTCAGAATCTAGTTACTAATTCCTATCGCTCGCAAAGGCCAAATATGGCTGCACAGAATTCAATGTGGCCTTATACTTGGTAGCGCTATACGAAATTGGTAAATCCACCCCTAGTGAAGACCCCTCAGTCTCAACCTACACTGCAAGCTCCATTTCAGTTTCCTCCTAATCCTCAACCTTAGATGCACCCTTAATTGCTGGCTCAACCAAATCCTAACCCCAACAATAAAACTGTTCAATAAATGAAAATCGTTGAAAATCTAGTCGATGAAATAAACCTTCTAGGATGTAGTGAGATTTGGCTAATATTTGGACATATTATCTATCTTGAAGAAAATGAAAACAATCGAGAACATTTAAATAATAAATAAGATAAAACTATGATAAATCCTTTGACTATGGTTATTTCAGAAATAGATCCAACAGGAAACACAGTCGAGCAACAAGAATTTGAGAAATCCATAACTACTTCCCCTCCATTCCCTAAGAGACTCATGATAAATAAACCAACCATCTACCCTGAGTTTGATATTGTAGGGGAATTGAAAAATCTGTGTATAAAAATTCCACTCCTGCAGGTTATTTGAGATATCCCAATTTATGCCAAAATGATCAAGGAACTATGTGGGAAAAATACTGGGAGAAAACTAGAAGATCCACCCACAGTTCACGTTGTAGGAACATTATCTGACCTTATTTTAGGAAAAAAAGTTCCTATTAAATATCAAGATCCAGGAATTCTGGTCCTAATTGTCCAAATACAAGGATCCACTTTTCCAAACACATTGGTAGACTTGGGAGCATATATTAACCTTTGACCTATGAAACTTGTAATATCTTGGGGATTACAACTTTAAAACCAACCTCAACCCTGCTAGAATTAGCTGATAGGTCATTGGTCAAGCCTAAAGGAAATTCAGAAGACATTATTGTCTCTGTAGACTCCTGGGAATATCATGTAGACTTCTTGGTCATCAACCGGAGAAGTGGACTATATGGACATCGGATAATACTAGTAATAATGTGGTTAGCAACAACAGATGCATATATAGTATGTCGAACTAGAAACATGATGATCGCAAAAGGAAACGTTGTCAAAAATATTATTCTTATTCTATATCCTCTTGTTAAACCGAGTCCGCCTGCTATAAATTTTCAATTACTCCCACCTAGATATCAAGAATAAAATATTAACTCTCCCCTTTTGTTAGATGAAGTTGTGGGACTTAAAATCAGTTAGAAGGCGATGTAATCGGTAGCTTCATCAATAAACCAGCTGCTTTCGGAAACCCAACATGCAAAATGCTAAAATATTTGCTTGATAATGATTCACAAAGATACCTCTTATAAAATTTAAATGACGATCATATTCCCACAACTATTGTCCATAACATCATTCCAATTGAAATAGAACCATGAAAATCCTTTAATATTAATGTTGGTCTGAGAAAACATCAGCAACAGAAATTAATCGAGATTCTACGTAAATAAAAGAAAGATTTTTCCTGGGAATATTAAGGCATGAAAGGCCTTGACCTGCAGCTGTGCACCCATCACCTTTATATCGAAAAATATGCTTGTCCTATCTAGAAGCCATAGAGGAGGTTGAATTTTCACCTTTGGGATATTGTGAAACAAGAATTGAGGAAATTGCTAGATGTAAAATTCATATACCCAATTTTGGGTCACTAGTGTGTTTCCCTGTTAGTAGTTGTCCCTAAGAAAAAAGGGAAATGGAGAATTTGTGTAGATTATAGAGAACTCAATAAAGCTACCCAAAAAGACCATTTTCCCCATCCTTTCATATACCAAATCCTTGATACTTTAGCTAGGAATAATTTGTTTTCTATTCTAGATGGTTTCAGTGGTTACAATCAAATTTAGATTGCTTCGGAAGATCAAGATAAAACCACATTTACCTACCCATGGGGTACATTCACATACACATTTTTACCCTTTGGAATGTGCAATGCTCCAATGACATTCCAAAGAGAAATATTGAGTATTTTTTCTGACCTAATCAATGAAGGACTTTAGTTGTATATGGATGATTTCACCCCGTTTGGGGATGGCATTGGTCAAGCTTTGAAAATTTTAGAAAAGTCCTTGAACGATGTATTGCTACCAGATTGTGTTTAAGAAATTACAATTACGATATGATGATTAGTGGAGGTGTAGTTTTAGGGCACTATATTTGTTTTGCAGGGATTCAGGTGGATCCAACCATAATTGAGGTAATCCTTAAGTCACCTACACCCCGCACACAAACTGAGGTATGTAGTTTTCTTGGGTATGCAGGGTAATTTCGCATATTCATAGAACAATTTTCAAATATAACTACATATTTATATACTTTAACATGTAATGTTGAATTTGAATGGTCTCACAATTGTGATGTTTCATTTGTAGATCTCAAGAAACTAGTTTTGACAACACGAGTATAAAGAGGACCAAACTGTGAGCTACCTTTTCACATCTCCTCAGAGGCATCAGACACAACCATAGGTGCTCTTCTTGTATAGGAATAGGGAAAGAAACCTTATTCTATCTACTATATCACCAAAAACCTCACTCTTGTTGAGTTAACCTATACAGTAACAGGCAAATATTTTTTTATCTATTATACATGCTATCAACAAATTTTGACATTATATAATAGGCTATCACGTTTTTATGCACAGTGATCACTCTGTTATTAGATATTTAGATAATAAATCCATTACTAATGGGTGGGTGACCCAATGGTTATTACTACTGCAGGAATTCGATATCACCATTAAGGATAGACCTAGAAAAGAAATTTTTTTGGCAGATTTCTTGTCTTGAGTACCTAAAGTAGATGATCATCAGCCGGTGGATGACCAATTTCAAGACAAGCATCTATTCGTTGTGAAAATTAAAAAATCATGGTACGCTAATGTGGAAAATTAATTGGAGGTATGGAAATTTCCAATACACCTATCACCACGAGAAACGAAATTGATCATGTAGTAGAGTGCAATTTTATCCTGGATCGGTGTTTATCATTTCCACATTGGTTCTGATTTTCAAATCTGAAGGTGTATCATAGAGGATGAATTTTATGACATTATAAGGGCCTTCCATGACAAACCCCGCAAAGGACACTTTGGAGACCTCTGAACTAGACATAAAGCTATTTGGATGGGTTATTATTGGTCCAAAATATTTAAAGACGAAAAAAGGTATGTTCAAGCCGGCGATAGTTGTCAACAGATGGGTCGTCCTGGCTAAGCTGACGAAATGACCTTACAACCGTAAGTGGTGGCAGAACCTTTTAAAAGATGGGAATTGGACTTTTTTGATCCCTTCAACCCACCATCAAATGAGAAAGTGTACATATTTATTTTCACAAATTACGTAACTAAATGGGTCGAAGCAGTAGATTTTCCAAGAGCCACGAAGGAGGTAGTGCTTAATTTCCTGTTCGAACTATTTGTGTGATATGGATTACCAATGAAAGTAATAACATACAGAGGGCCAAAATTTATAGGTTATAAAATTTCAGCCACTCTTCAAAACTATTGTATTAAGAATAGATTTACTTCTCCATATCACCCCCAGGAAAACAAACAAGTGGAAAGTACTAACAAGGTCCTTGAGGCAAATTTAACCAAAACCCTATCCTCAAATCATCGAAATTGGGTAGCCAAGCTCCCAGAAGCCCTATGGGCTTACCAGACAATAAGGCAGAACACTACTGGTCATTTTCCATATCACCTTGTCTTCAACAAAGAACAAAATTTTCCAATAGAATTTGAAATAAAAACTCTCAAGACTGGAAGGGAGATTGGATTGGATTTTACATAGTCACAAACCCAGTGCCTACAATAGCTTAATGAGTTAGATGAAGCATGTATATGTGTTGTAGAACGAACTACTATTATATAGCAGCAAAGAGCTAAATGGCATGATCGACTGATTAAAAGTAAATCATTCCAAACATGTGACTGGGCATTGCTTTATGATTCCAGGTTCCAGGATTTTCTAGGAAAATTACAGACAAGGTGGCTTGGGCCATATGAAATGAAAGAAGTGCACAATAATGATACCATAAATCTAATCACTATTGATGGATATGGTACCTCGTTTCTAGTAAACGGACATTGATTATGCCTCTACCACCAACCACACATGAAGGAGTCTTTCTATCATGAGATAAGTAATGATCCTACTTTCTAGATTATAGTTGACTTGGGTAGAAACCAAGAAACTCCATCTTCATAAAATCTGATTTTATTTATCATTTTGTACATAATGTATATATTTTCTCTCGAGTGATTAAGTTCTTTCTCTTCCTTTTTTTTCTTCTTATTTTTTTTCTTTCCTTTTCCTTTTCTTCATAAGAAAAAGGGGATAAAAGACCTTAAGGCAACTTCTGTTCCCTGCGACATAGTTTCATTTCGCTTCGAAATAGTTGTTAGTCCCTTTATCACAACTGTTATTCCCTTTGGCACAATTTATATTCCTTTCGACACAATTTTTGTTCCCTTTATCATAGCTACTATTCCCTTAGATACAATTGTTGTTCCTTTCGACACAGTTGTTGTTCCCTTTATCCTAATTGTTGTTCTGTTTGGCACAATTGTTGTTCCTTTCAGAAAAAAATATGTTCCATTTTATTACAACTGTTGTTCCCTTTGGTACAATTGTTTTTCCCTTTTTTAAAACTATTGTTCCTTTAATTGTTGATTACCGTTCCCTTTGTAACATTTGTTGTCACATTTGCACCAAGTTGTCTCTATTTTCTTACAACTGACTGCAATATTTAAAAAATAAGCTTAAAAGGATTTTATCCTTACTCTATCACGGTGTTAAGAATAACGTCTTATCTATCATCATATGGAGAGCATTTGTTTTCCTTTGGAACAACATATCAATTTAAATATTTTCCCTATATTCATATTTTTCTTGAAGAATCATAAAATGTTCATGTTCATCCTCATTCTTCCTTACACCATCCTTGAACTCTTAAGGAGTTGATGAGCCACGCTTGATGATAAAGTGACCAGTTCTAAAAAACATGACGCTTAAAATTATGTTTTCTCATAAGGATAGGGGGTCTCATCATGAGCTATCCTACAATGATCATAAGACAATAAATTAAGTGAAATTCCCATTATGGCCACCAAACCAGGGTAACAACCTTCGACATTAGTGTCAAAAGGAAAATAGGTCTCATCATGAGCTGAATTATTCACTTTGTTATCATCTAGTGAGTGACATTGTTATTATTTTGTCACCATGCCAGAACAATAACCTTTTTTGAGGAAAACATTTAAAATAATAATATGATATATAATTCATAGGACACTAGCTCATCTAGAGGTTAAAAAGGCAACACTGTCGAGGCTATGAACGCTTGTTGGTTACAATGGCTCTGCTTGTGGCATTAGAATATATCTTGAATTTCGTTATCATGATTATGTTGTTAGACCTCCTTGTTATTAATAAAGATATCATGATCATCAATATCTACACTTATCCTTGTAAAAACCACTAGAAGTGGTATAACAATTATCACATCAATAAATCCTAAAATTTTGAAGCTACGTAAGATGCATTTTACCTATAAAGGAATGTCGCCAAACCTATGTTTTTATTTTCCTCAAGGTCATTATTTTAAACAAAAAGGAAATATTTTTACACATGGTATATCATTATCATTATACTTTGAAAAAAAGAAGAATTTCCTAATGATTACTGCATGACAATAATTCCTACAAATATGATAGTTAATTATTTCTTCCATCTGGTTGTGCCTGATTTGACCATTCCCCTTCATGGTAATGACTGCTTCTGTGTGAACATTTAATTTCCATAACTCTACCGGTCGCAGCCGATCTTTCCTATTGGGGGTAGGTAAAGCATAACACATGCATGAAGTGACTAAGCATATTTAACAAAAATAGCAATTTCCATCACACAAAATAACATTGGACTATGTTACTTTGTCATATTGCTCATTCTATTAGAAGATTTCCGGATTCAAACAACTCTGTATACAATTTTTTTACAACAATCTCTTCCAAACCAGCAACAATGGGGCATAAATCCATCCGAAGTGAGCCTTTTACACTACGAGTGACTAAACAAGCCCGAAGAATCTTAGAAAGGGTGGGTTGGAATTAATAATTCACCCAATTGCATGGATTTGATAACGTTGTGGCTTTATAGATTTTACAGATATCGGTCAGTGAAATGATCCTGGAGGAAGTTACAAGTCTCTCCATGAAAGGAGATAAATGGATAGACAGGCATACCAGACTCCAAAGTGCAATGGATTTTTTTACAAACCCTGGCGAGGAACTAGTCCACAAAGGAAAAGGATTACACCATTATTCATTTGGAGAACCATGGAAGGAGCTTGTAAACATAATATAGAGGTACATTAGATGTGACAGCCACCATGATGTGGTAATACTGTGCCATCTCAAAATATTGGCAACTTTAAAACATAACATAGTACTAAACATGTCTTTATTTTTAATTTTCCTTTTACATGAAGTTGATGATAGATTGGGTATAATTAAGGACCTAATTTATATACTCAGTAACCATTGTTTAATCAAATTTTTAGTAAGCACAGAATTGACATTGTCACAATTAAGCCAGGACAATTTATTGTGACTTAATGACTTGCCGCATGTGGAAGAAATGTGTGAGGAAGAAAAAACTAAACCAGACATGGGAAATGCCCCCCTTGAAATAATAAACAGTCAGACAAGAGAGAAAATTGATAGTCCAACCCCATCTTTGCAGAACATGACTAGAGCTGAGAAGAGGTTAGCCTATCTCCTAGTTTCTGTCCCGACTAAGCGTAGAAGGTCTCAAAGACTGGCCAGGGAAAAGAAACCTATAGGGTTTATTGAGAATGTGTTATAAAATGAAATGTCCCAGGAACCCCCTATGCAACAACAAGTTAAATAACCTCAAATTTGTGAAGAGGAAATAGTCGAGGAATTTGAAAATATGGGAACCCTCTTTTCCTTTGAAGGGACTGAAGACTGTTTTGAGAATCCATATGAACTAGTTGCTAATTTTTTGACTTCTACCCGTAAATCTAATAATAATGAAATATTTCTATCTTCACCAAGCATGCATAGCCAAGAAAATTTAGAAGAATCTACCAAAACTATGAAATAACCAAACTCTTCTAGAGAAGGGGCCATTCCATTGACCCCTGATAATAAAAACTCTGAATATAACTCAACTACTACAGTTTTGATTGATGAAAATTATGAAGAATTTGAGGCCCCTTCCATTAATGAAAATGTAACTATTATTCCATATTTATCTAAATTTTCAATTTTAGAACCTACTGAAGGGTTGAAAGGAAAAAATAGGTAGAGAATCAAGCTATTGAAGCAAGAAAATAAGAAACTATGAAAAATGATAGAACAAATCATAAAATGGCTTAGAAACTCTAGAGGAAATTACAGAAAGAAAATAAAAAATGTGACAGTTGGAGTCCAAAGTGAGGGGATTCCTATCAATCATGCAGGGAATCAGACTAAACGAATTTCTATCAATCATGAAGAAATTCAAACAAACATTAACCCTTTTGTGGTTACATTTGAGGCAGAAAACCAGAAAGACCTATTCATGACTACAACATGGAAAGAAAAACTAAAGTAGTGCTTCCTTACTCTCACCTGATCAATGATACCACTATCCATGTACTAAACATGGAATTGGAAGGGAATAAACTATTTTTGAAACAATACCGAGGGGAAGTGATGCCTTAGGTAGAACACTAAGAGTTGCTACAAAAGTACAAAGCACTGGCTAGTACTGAAGACGAAACCTATGCCAAACTTAGAATGGAGAAAAAGAAAACAAAGAAATTATGAGGACAACTCTAAAAAGCTCCGGAGAAAACCAAGGAAATATGCTTTATCTACTCTGATGTGTTTTCTTGTAGATCTCCAACTAAAAAATATGCCTTGTTCCTACTTAAATGATATTTATTATTGAAATTAAAAGATATACAGTCTGACTAGCCCTTTGAGTTCATTACTGTTTTCAATTTTATTAAGTCTTTTCGAGAGCAGGAGGATAATTTCAGGTATTTCTTATGTGAACTTTACCTTCATAACTTCTTTCTGGAAGAACAGAGGGATGAGAACCCTAGTCCTTTTATTGGGGATATTAAATTCCAAGATTTTATATACTTTTCTCGGAATCAAATCAAATTGTATAAGGCCTATAGCATATTACAAATAAGGGAGAATGGTTTAGACCTTTGGGTCATATGAGAACTTAAAAATCCACTGCAAACTTTTATAAAGCACAGAAGGTTCACGCAATGACCTGAGGTTGCTTCTTCTTTGGCTCCAACGCATAAATATGTTCTTATAGGAGGTCTTTAGTATTTTGAAGATATTGAAGAATATGCCCTTCATGCAGCACAATATCGATGGAAAGCATTTCCTAATAGGGTAAAAAACAGAGAGCCTTTTAGTTACAAATTTTTTTAGGTAGCAGCTAATCGAATGCAATATTATAGTCGTATGGTTCTGTCTAAAAGGCCCACTTGGATTGGGTACCAGTACATATTCCCTGTTATCTAGTATCCTCCAGATGGTTACAATGTTGGATATGAACTTCTTGAAGGAGATGAAAGTGAGGCTTTCAAGGTTCTTTGGAACAAGAATGGATTTTGGAAGTATGGTGAACGTTCTTAACCAGATTATTCTTTAACTTTGCTATATGTTAATCATATTTTTTCCTGAGGAAATGCAATAAGGTAAGCTATCGGATAATTTTGGGCAATGGAAATGGTATAGTTCTTCTCCTTATTTCTTTAATAATTGTTATGTTTTTAAGTAGTTTATGCTTAATTTGGAATGGTTTAAGAGAAAAATGATATTGAAAGTGAGTTGAAGATAGCTTAGTTAATTTGAGTTTTCTAGATATCAAAAATGTTATAATCTGACTAAATTGTTATGAAGACCAGTATAACTGAATGATTGCTGTTACGTCGAGATATTGGATCAGCCAATGCTATATTTGTGGCAGATGACAACTTGATCGCTGAGCATGGTCAGAGAGTGAAGTCAAAGAAAACTGATCATTACTATTCAAGGGCCTGATGGTTGAAATAGAAATCCTAAGAATTCTTAGAATAACTCCATATTCAATTTTTAAATGTAATATATAAGACGACAAGTAAAAAGACATATGTTGTTCTTTTTCATTATTACACTTTCACTGTATATTACATACAAAAATCTAATTTTGAACCTTTTTGAGGTTTTTTTCTAAACCACTTTGAGGTTAATTAATTTTAGCAAGATCTTACCTTAATTCCTTCATATTGAGTTTATCTAAGGCAATACTTCTGGAGACCGTGGGCCAGTCACCAGAGGATCTACTGTCTGTTATGTAGGATTATTAGTTGGTTACTTTTGTACATTCACATTAATTGTGTCAACATTTACATGCCTGATTTTTTGGTAGATAATTAATTGTGTATCTTGTAATTCTATTATTCATCTCCTCAAATAACTGATTGGATTGCATTACATAACTGTAAGGTGTGAGTGTGTCAATTCCATAAGTTATCTTTGAGAAGTAATACTTTCAAGTGTTCATATCATTTACTAGTCTTTCTTATGCATTGGATCCATTGAAAAATAGATAAATTGGTTTGTGAATTAGAATTGTCTTTTTCCACAAAACTGTAATTGTAGGAGTATTTATTTGTTTTTATAATTTATCTCTACAATGATTGAATTAGGATGATGATTCATGTAAATTTTCTGTAGTACTTACTTTACACTCTTTCATAATCTAAAGACTCCATTCTTGCATATATTGTACTGATAGCCTTCAAACAAAAGATGAATCCCGGTTGATAAGGTTAATGAAGGTAGGATTAAGTTGATTTTTAGGAGTCATGTTAGTGCCCAACAGTGACACTCAAATTATATCATGGGTTCATAATGATTAAGATCGTCACAAAATATACAAAATTATGATGAAGTGAGTCATTTTTTGGTTACAAATTGTAATATGTCAACAACAAGAAGGAGATTTTGTCCAATATGCTAACATAATTCGGTTACAATCATAGGTTCCAAATAGATAGGACACAAGGAGAGAAGGAATATCTCGTTATAGGTCCCACCTAATTCGATGGATTATGTTTGATAACTATTAGTGGATATTTATTTTTCATGTGTATAAACAACTTCTCTAGATAACTGAAAATTATCATGCATGAAGAATAACCAATTTATTTTATTTTACTAGCACACAATTGTAAAAACAAGTAGGCATACATGAAAATGAAGGAAATAAAAGCATTCTCTTAGACCATAAAATCTACATTGCTATAAATAGAAATACAAATACTCTTTTGATTTCAAGCATAAAAATACATAACACTAACTTGTGAGTTTAAACAATAATTGTAAAGAGAAATTTCTCTACGGAAGGGAATAATGTGTAGTAATTTACATAATCAATAGTAGAACTGAAGGCAATATTATCTTAAATATCAAAGGAAATAAATTGAGCACTAGTAGCTGAATTAAAAATATAATTTAAGCTTTACATATATAATTACAAAATACAAAGCGAGGCTTGAAATTTTGGCTATAAGAGAAGTTACACGCTAAAATAGGAGTCCACTTAGAAGTTCTTGGAAACAAGTAATGTGAAAAAATGGCCATATTATTTAATATTAAAATTAATCAATAAAAATAAATAAAATAAATACTGCTTGAGAAGCATGTTAAACATTAGGGGAATTTTGAGGTCTAAAATGGGCCTCCTAGGAAAAATGTACAACCAAAATAAAGTTTATAAGAACCAATAGGATTCAAGATGATGATGTCAACCTTGGGGGATGATTCACCATTTTTGGAGTAAAAGATTAAAAAGATTAAAAAATATTAAAATAATATAACTATTTTTTCAACTCATATTTTGAGCTTATGTCCCAATGGTTTTACTCAAATTTCATGTGGGAGTACATTTTGAATGCAAAATTTAATTCCTCATCCAAGGAGTACCCATGTTTCATACTTTGGATGGATCGTGCTAAACGAAAAATGAGAAATATATGAAAAAACGTGATTGCAATCACACTTTTCATGTATTTCTCATTTTTTATGTAGAATGGTCCATCGAAAATATTTAACATGGGTAATACTTGGATGAAGAATTAAATTATGCATGCAACGAGTATTTCCGCTCGAAATTTGAGTAAAACCATAGGGAGACAATTTGAAAATACGAGTGAAAAATTAGTTTTTTTTTCCCTCTAAAATTTGATGAAGTAATATAATATTATTTTATTATTTCCACTATTATTTTATAATTTCCTTAGGAGGCCCATTTTAGACCTCAAAATTCCACTAGAGAAAACTTTCCAAGGAGGAGGCTCAAATTTCCAAGCTAAAGGATCTCCAAACATTTAAACACTAACAACAATTATAAAACCCAAACATGGTATCACCCTTATTGTTGAAGAACCATGGGAAAATAAAAATAAAATAAAGGCTAGTAAGAACCTAGAGATGTGTATATGGAAGAGATGCTCCAAGATATATAACTTTCATTAAAAAAAAAAAAAAACATATTTGTAATCCTTTAAAGAAGAGAGATGAACATGTAAAAGAATTGAAAGAAATTTTTGAAATGAGTGGTTGGATAAATGATATTTATTATTATTAAGAGACAATGCAAAACACACAGAAGAAATGGTCGACATGGTTTTTATTTTGATTCCATATCTTACCTTAAAACTAGAAGTAACCCAAACATCGTCTGGCACCTATAAGCACCAATGATATAAAACATTAATATACGATTGAAGCGAGAGTTAGAAATGGAAGTAAAAAACCTTATTGGAGTTTACATTGGGGTTTTACCTAGAAGGGGACCGATACGGGGGCCATAGCCTTGGTATCCTTTAGAACTCAGAATGCTAATTGGGAAAATCCTCGATCAAATACAATCTTTGAAACCCTGTGGCTAAGTTTTAAAAAAAAAAATCTTATATGTATAAGTGTCCAGTCACAAAGAGATTAAACACGTCATAAAACAAAATATAAAAAAAAATCAACTGCAAATGGACCATAAAATAAAGCTGACAAAGAAAATTAAAACACTAAGAATTTTCATAGTCATTAATGTCAACATAGACCTTCCATTGTGGACCTTCAAGTTTGGTAAATGAAATGGAGGGAAAACAAGTTTTAGAGGTCAAACTAGAAGAGTAAGGGTTTGAACATAACTTGTAGTTGAAGAGCTCATTTAAGAGCTATCACAAGAGAAAATGTGATTGAAAAGGCGGAATGGTGGTCCGTATTTACACCAAAAGTGACTTTCATCCACTCCAACCATTGTTTTGAAACCACAAATGTGTGTTCCATTGATGTTCAGGCATGCTAGGCTCTCCATAGGTCATGACACAAACGTGTCAGTGGAATACAAATTGCAAATAGTCCAGATTGTTCTAACATTAATATGTAAAAACTACAATCATCCTCCATGATGAAAAAATCATTTCTTACATAAACTTATGCATTGTAATGTGCTATAAAATAATAAATTATATACCATATAAAATAATTACAACATAAAACTCCACCATGATAACACGACCGTAAATATGAATGTGGAACTTTGACACAAAAAAACCAACTATTTGTTGCATAGTTTGAACTATACTAGTGTTGCCTAAGGTTTTGAATGTGTAGATTGTATAGATTATAGTTGTAACATATAATGCTAATGGAATACCCATTTTATTAAAGATTTATATATTGTCTATAGGATTTAGGTTTTTCCCATATATATGGATTGAAAAAAAAGGTATTAATGTACTTATTTATATACTAGAAGATTAATAATTTCTAGGTTATATATATATATATATATATATATATATATATATATATAAACTAAGAAAATACCATAGATAATTAAAAGAGCAGAAGATGTCAAGTTTGAAGTGGATAAAATTATAGTTTAATTTAACTTGAGCCATGAAGTTTATATGTTAGGTCCCTATATTACTAGTATAGTCCCTTATTAATGTTATATTCTTATTTTGTACCCCTGTAACCCCAACATTGTTATTATTTATCCCTTACATTATTATTGTTAGGTTAGCTAGGATTCTATTGTGACCCCATGGACTCCTATATATAGAAGGAGGTTTTTTCATTTGTATCATCAAAGAATTTTTCATTTATGTAATGTGAAGGAGGTTTCCCCCTCGAAGTGGCTTATTTCTAAGGTGTTTATCTCTCTTTTCTTCTATTTTTGGAGTTGGTTTCATAACATTTGGTATCAGAGCTTTGGATTATAGGGTTTCGCTGCTCCAAACATGTCATCGTGGAATTTTCACTATAATGTTCTTTCTATGAAGTTTCAAAAGATAAAATTTTTATCACACGAAGCTGAAATACTGAGGAACATCATGAAAAAATTTCAAATCTTAGCTCGAAATATTTTCGGAGTAATGATCTGTGGAAGTCAGGGTTTTTTCAAGTTCCCGAATTTCATCTCAAAGAGGCGATAGTGGGAAAATGGTCATAAATATCTCTCTGGGAATCGGTTTGGAATTATATAAAAATTGGATGCAAGTACATGAACTGCAGTTTCATGTATATCATTTTTAGAGCCGAAGGAGGAAACAGTGACACGTGGCACGTCGTACAAGTTCACTCTACTGAAGCAGTCCATAATTAGGCCATTGTGGGAGATTGGGCATAAATTTTCCTTCAAGAATCCAAATTAGGTCAGACCTATGAAATTTGAAAGAACCTTCAGAGGGCTACTATAGTGCCAAATTTCAGATATTGAGGATCGAAAATCACAAAGATAATTCAGTTTCAATATCGAGCTCCTCAAAAGAAAGAAAAAGGTGTGTATTTATTTTTTCAAATTGCATAAGTCTTGTGTGAAAAATCAGTTTGAATTGATTCCAAGGGAATATTGTAGAGTATATATCCATATTGGGTTCTAAAATACCCCCTAAAAATAATTCAACACCCATTAAGCCTTCAGAAGGCACTACTATGACTCATGAAGACGAAGAACTGCAACATGACATATCAAAATTACAAGAGAAAGTGCACCAAATTTCACTCTCGCAAGGAGCAACAAAAAATGAAATGGAAGTTTTGAAGAAAGGCATGGAACCTAATATGGATGGTTTGAAGAAAGACATGGAAGATAAGATGGATGGCATGGAAGCTGCATGGAAGCTAAGATGGATGACATGGAAGAAAAAATGAAAGACAACATGGAAAACATGAAGAATGATCTAAAAGAAGACATGGAAGGTTTCACAAAGTTGATACAAGAAATGCTTCCTAATGGCGAAAATATAGTAGAGGAAACTCATGATGAGAATAATATAAATGTTAATCATGATTTCATAAACTCTAATGTTGGATGGAAGAACCACCATATTCCAAAGATGGATATGAGGAAGTTTGATGTCAATGATTGCATAACATGGATACTACATATGGAGCAATATTTTGATATCAATAATGTTCAAAACACACAAAAGGTACGCATTGCAACTTTACATTTAGAAATAAATACATTTGTATGGTATCGATGGCTTTTCTCCCGTAAAAAAATTGTCACTCAGTCAATTTTTACGGAGGAAATGATAGCACATTATGAGGATACAAAGAGCAACACCTTCTTTAGCCAATTGATAAATCTCAAACAAAAGGGTTCGGTGGTGGAGCACATTGAGGAATTTAAAAAATTGAATATAATTGTAAATGATATTCTATAGGAACACATGGTTGATGTCTTCATAGGGACTTTAAAGGATAACATCCAACATGAAGTTCACGTTTGGGAACCTAATTCATTGGAGAAGGAATTCAATTTGGCAAGAAAAAATTTATGTAAAATTATGGCGGCAAGGAATCCTAGCACTCACACCTATAAATATTGAAGTGTTGCTACTCCTAGACTTCCACAACCTATGAGGTTGACACCACAACAATTAGAAGAAAAAAGAGAAAAAGGTGTTTGCTACAGTTGTGATAGAAAATACACTAAAGGTCATAAGTGTGCAGAGAAGAAATTATTTTACATAGATTTTGAAGAGAAGGAAGAAAATGAACAAGAAACTTCAAAAGAAGAGGATATACACCAAGAACCGAACCTAGAAGAAGAATAAATGAGTCCAGCCATATTATGTAATGCATTGGCAGGAATTAATACTCCTCAAACTCTCAAGATAGTAGGACATATGAAGAAGAAAAATGTAATGGTGTTGATTGATATGGGTAGTACCCATAATTTTATTCATTGTAAGGTAGAAAAGGAATTTAATTGTTTCTTATGCCGAGCACTAAAATGTCAAGTGATGGTTGGAAATGGAGGAATTATAAATTGTTCTGGAAAATGCCATAATATCAAGCTAACCATGGGGGAATATGTATTGAATAGTCCAATTCTTTCCATTCCAATGGGAGGTGCTAATGTTGTACTAGGATTACAATGGCTACAATATTTGGGAACGGTAGCTGTTAATTTTCAAGAACTTTTCTTGAATTTGTTTCAGAAGGAAAGGAAGTCAAATTATGGGGAATCGCAGGGAAGGCGGGAAATGTAGGAATTTACAGGGTAAGTTCCATAGATTAAGAACCAAGGTCATCGCTCACAAAAAAATCACAAATCATTACACCAGTATAATCACGTGGTTAAAACCCTCAAAGAGGGAAACAATCCACAGCCTAAGCCAACGCGGCCACTTCAGGAAATGTATTAATATAAAAAGAAAAGTTACATATGTTTCTCTTATAAACGGTTACCAGAAAAATGACCCTCCATGCTCTTTAAATAGAAATCATGGACCAATTGAGTGTTAAGCCATGGATCAAGTGTCATTAATACCTAGGTGAGAGATAACCGTCGAATCAATACAAATCATGACCATCGAATTATAAGTTACAAATGTACATGGTAAAGAAACACACTTTACCTAACTCTACACTAGACTAATTTATTCTTAACTATTTCCCGTGTGTTGGAATATCCTAACATCCCCCCTTAAGAACAACTTGCGATAATATTGAAGGATTTACAAAGGTGACAAAAAAGGAGCCTATTTCTTATGTGTCAAAATATCCTAACATCCCCCCTTAAGAACAAATTGGGATAGGATTGAAGGATTACAAAAGTGACATAATATTAGAAGGAAGGAGGCATTAGAGCCTATCCTCCCTTAATGACAACTTTCCTAAACTCCAAGCATGGATCGAAGTTTGGTAAACTTCACTTTTGTGAGAGACTTTGTAAATATATCAACTACTTGATCATTGGTTGGATAGTATTGCACTTCAAGAACACGATCATGAATGAGCTTTCTGATGAAGTGTATGTGGAATTCAATGTGTTTCATACGCTGATGCTGAACTGGATCTTTACATAGCTAAGTGGCACTCTAATTATCACACCAAAGTGTAGTTGGATGCTACTTATGGAGACCAAATTCAGATAGGATTTGACGAAGCCACATGGATTCCTTGTTGGATTCAACTGCACCACGATACTCTGCTTCTACTAAAGAAAGAGAGATGGCACTTTGTTTCTTACAAGACCAAGTAATAGGTCCTGAACTGAGAGTGAATACATATCCTGTAGTTGACTTTAGATCATCAGGGTCACCAACCCAATCAGAATCAGTGAAACCAATAAAAAATGGATATGCTCCTTCACTGTAATGAATCCCAAACTGAACTGTACCTCGAACATATCAAATTATTCTTTTGGATGCTTTCCCGTTACTTTCATGAGGTTGGTGCATAAACCGAGGAACAAGACCAACGACAAAGGAAAGGTTAGGACAAGTATGGGTTAGATAAAAATGTTTACCAACAAGCTGACGATATAAGGTAGCATCAACTTAAGGGGTAGTATAGTTGACTGAAAGCTTGACTCTAGATTAAAAGGGAGAAGGGGCTAGCTTACAGTCTTCCATGTGAAATTGGTGTAGAAGATCACAGGCATACTTGGACTAAGAGAGGGTAATGCCTTCCTTGGATTGCAAGACTTGAAGGCCAAGGAAATAATGCAAGTGTCCTAAGTCTGTCATTTCAAACTTCTTTTTGAGGCTAGGTTTCACATGGTTTATATGTTTTGGATCAGTACCAGTAAGGATAAGATCACCAACATAAATAACAAGGATGGTGAAGAACTTACCCACTTTCTTGGTGTAGACAGTGTTGTCAGAATGACACCTAGTAAAGCCATTATCTAAGAGAAATCTATCCATTTTGGCATACCAAGCCCGAGGAGCTTGTTTGAGGCCATAGAGAGACTTCCTAAGGTGACAAAGAAGGCTGGAGTCTTTTTCGATAAATATAGGGGGTTATTCCATGTAGATTTATTCGTGAAAATCTCCATGTAATAAGGCGGATTTAATATCCATCTGATGGAATTTCCATTTAAAGGAGCCATCAAGGGAAAGAACAAGGCAGATAGAATTCATTTTGGCAATAGGGGAGAAGATTTTAGTATACTCAACGCCTTCAAATTGTGAAAATCATTTAGCGACAAGATGAGCTTTATGTCTATCCACTTTTCCATCTAGTCCAAACTTTTTTTTGTAAACCCATCTACATCTGACAAGTTTTCTTCCTTTTGGAAGAGGAACAAGATCCCAAGTATCATTTTCCAATAAGGAGCGATACTCTTCATTCATAGATTCATCCCAATCTGGATGACTGGAGGCTTCTTCAAAGATTTTTGGATCAGGATTTTCTGGAACTTGAGCTAATAAGGAAGAGGCTCTTTCAAACTGAGATTGTGTACGTCGTCGATCGTTAGGGTCACCTGCAAGAGAACCTACTGCATCCCGAGTAGAGTGGACCCATCTTGGAAGAGGTGGAGTATAAGGAACAATTTCAAGAGGCGGAGGAGGATTTTCATCCTCACTATCATCATCTGAACTAGAAGGAACACTATTAAAAATAGAAGAGAGAGAGAGAGGTGGCACATATGCTGAATCAGGCTCGCAGGCTAAAGGTGGCACACCCGCCGAACTATGCTCATAGGCCGATATATTTTCATAAAATTTTACATCTCTTCTAAAGATTATATTTCCTGATTTTGGTTGAAGAAGTCTATATCCTTTGACATCTTCATAATATCCAACAAAAATGCATTTTTCACTCTTAAGTTCTAAGGCTTTATGTTTCGCATCTGGAATATGGGCTGAAGCATCACTTCCAAAAACACGAAACTGACTTACATATGGTTTGATTGAGCTCCAAGCTACTTCTGTAGTTATATTTTTAAAACCTTAGTAGGAGTGCGATTTACTATGTAATTTGCACATTTAATGGATTCTGCCAAAAAATTGAGACTAAGTCATTTAGATTGAAGCATACAATTAGCCATTTCTTTTAAGGTGCAATTCTTCCTTTCAGCTACACCATTTTGTTCTGGAGTATATGGAACAGTATGTTGCAATTGAATGCCATGCTTAGTTTAGAAGTTGATAAATTTGTTGTTAACATATTCTTCTCCATTTTCTGATCTTAACTTAAGAATTTGATGTCTAGATCGTTTCTCAAAAAAGGCCTTAAAGTCCAAGAACATGTTAAACAATTCACTCTTGAGTTTTAAGAAGTATACCCAAGTGCGTTTGGAAAAATCATCAATGAAAGTTAAGAAGTACTTGCAACCAGAGAAAGAAACAACAGGAAGTGGACAACATAAATCAATGTGCACAAGCTGCAAAGGGGCTGAAGTGTGCCAAGTGGCACCTTTGTCAAAACTACCCCAATGATGTTTTATGAGTACACATTCGGAGAAAACACCATCTTGGAAAGCTACCATAGGAAGACCCATCACCATATTTTCCTTGCATAGGGTTTGAAGAGACCGATAGTTTAAGTGACCAAATTTCTCATGCCAAAGTTTTATCACATCATCATTATGAGCAACAAAAATAGAGGGAAGACATGATGATCCAAAGTTGTCAAAACTTTACAACCTTGTGGAATCATCAGCAATGCCAATAGCTAAAATATGTTTAGGATCTTCGAGGTCCTTGATTACAACATCATGAGGTGAGAATTCTACTATTTTCCCTTCACCTGAATGAGTTATTTGATAAACAGAGAGAAGGTTGCATGACAAGGTAGGAACACATAGTACATCATTAAATTGACCATTATTGAGATGAAAGGTTCCAGATCCTAGAACACGAAGAGATCTATCATCACCAACATAAATATGTTTGGTGTTACAATAATTTAAATAAGAAAACATGGCTTTATTTTTTGCCATGTGATAAGAAGCTCTAGAATCAATGAGCCACTAATGAGAATGAGAAGAGAAAGATACATTTAATGCATAGCCAGATCTTGATGCTTGACAACCACAAGTAGAAAGTGCCATTCCTGAAGATGAAGGTGAAGAGTGCTCCAAATTGATGTTGTGCTTCTTCATTGCTTCTTCTAAGGCTTCCATCTTCTTAAAACATTTGGACTCTATATGGCCATCACAATTAAAAAAGTTGCAATGTCTATCTGTCTTCTTTCCTTTGTTTTTATATGCCTTATCATTTTGGTGAGTTTCTTTTTCAATTTGCAGCTGAAATTGCTTAGGACCCTTGTTTGGTTTCGGACCATACTTTTTAGGATACTGCTTCTTGGGATTATTTTGATATGATAGCTATTGGGCTGCTAAGGCTTTCTTAGAAGCATTTACAGAAGTGATAAGACCAAGGTGTAAGAGTTTTTCTTCTTCTCTTATCTAAGAATCACAAAATGAATCAAAAGAGGGATTCTTGTAGGTGGTTCCTGAGGAAATGATGGCTTCTCTAGTGGAATGGAAGGCAGAAACAAATACAGAGTAAGCAGGGCCAAGCTTAGCAAGAATGCAATAAATGAGGCTACTATCTTCCTTTTTGACCTTAAAACTTCTAAAAGAAGTTTAAGGGTCTTGAATTTGGACAACAAGTCTTCAATAGAGGAGAAATTATTAGGGTCCAAAGTAAGCAACTCATATTCAAGTTGGTGAGCCCTGATTTGATTTTGAATGCCAAAGATAGTATTTAGCTTATCCAGGGCTTCATGAGGGGTGTCAATGTCAAGGATATGAAATAGAAGATCTTGAGCAATGGAAATTCCTATCAACCCTCGTGCTTGATTTTGTTTATTTTACCATTTAGAAAATTTATCATCATCAGAAGGTTTAGTTTCTACCCCTGTGGCTATTCTGTAAAGCCCTTTACTTCTAAGTATATCTACGATGTGAGGTAGCCATTGGAAATAATTGGTGCTGTTAAGAATAATTGGGCATGCACTTTCCATTTAAAAAAAAAATGAAGCTGAAAAAAGTTGAAACTAACTGCTCCAATGGAAATATCTCGAAAATTTGGGTCGTTTCAAAAGAAAATGGCTGGAAAAACGGCTTCTGGATGAAGAATTTATGCCTTTTTGAAAAAACTAGTTGAAGATGCCGAATAGTTACGGGAACAGGATGAAGTGCGACATTTAAAAAAAAATTCCGCCTCTTTTAACAATTTTTTTTTACAAAATAATCTTAAGAAAGAGATTTTAACCCAAGACCTCTATTCTCATAAACTAACCCCTCACCAAGTGAGATAGTAAAAGGATTTTGTTATTGTTTGAAAGCAGGAAGGGTTTTTTTTGCTTACTGTTGGGTGTGTGTGGCTTTTCCTGCACAAAAGAACACAAAAACCGAGAAAAAAAAAACGAAATGCAAGCCTTATGGCAGAATGTTATATTTTTGGTTAGCCTTACCAGCAACTATCAAATTTTTCACTATTTCTGATTTCCCGAGATCGCACAAAGACATGGGGAAAGAGCATATGTAGCAAAAAAAATCCTTTCTCCTGTTTCTGGTTTGTCGAGATCGCACACAGTGCAGAGAAAAGAGCATACACAGAGAAGAGGGTATAGATATGGCAAATAAATAAAACCTAAAAACTGAAAAATAAACAGAGGGAACCAAAATAAGTAGAACTATTAACAAATATAACTGAAAACAGATGCTTTATACCTCCGAATCTAAACTATCATAACTTGGGCAGCTGGAAACCTTTTCGCATGAAAAGAAAGGCGTTCCTCACTATAAAAAATGCTTCAGACATAACAAAGCAGTTCTCCAAGACCAAAAATGTTAAAAAATAGTACATCTACAAAATGACATTCGGATGCAGTCAAACCGGCTTCGGATTTTGATCAACAACGGATGCTGTCTAAGCCAACGTGGCCACTTCAGGAAATTTATTGATATAAAAAGAAAAGTTACATATTTTTCTCTCATAAATGGTTACCAGAAAAATGACCCTCCATGCTCTTTAAATAGAGATCATGGACCAATCGGCTGCTAAACCACGGATCAAGTGTCGTTAATACCGAGGTGAGAGATAACCGTTGGATCACTACAAATCGTGACCGTTGAATTATAAGTTACAAATGTACATGGTAAAGAAACACACTTTACCTAAATCTACACTAGACTAAGTTATTCTTAACTATTTCCTATGTGTCGAAATATCCTAACAGGAAAGATAATAAGCTCTAATCTCATGACAAAGCTTCTCAAGAAAGAACAACAAGGTGTAATTACACAATTATGCTCCCTAGAAGTGCCAAAATCAAAATCATCTATTTCTCTAGATCTCCAAAATGTCTTGGACAATCATTCCAAGGTTTTTGAAACTCCCAAAGGACTCCCACTGATTCATGATCATGATCATGCTATTCATTTGATTCCAGGAATTAACACTGTTACCGATGAAATAGGTAACCGCACTGTTACCTACTTTTTTTTGGTAGCATAAAAAGCACCCAATTTTGAAAAGTGGTGATGCAGAATCAACTTTTTTTTTTTTTAGCACATTTTTGACACTAATATTTTTATTTATGAAGCATGAATATTTGTTTTAAAATGTTAGTGATTTTCATGCTAATTTTGAAACGTATTGATGCAGCATCAAATTTTTTTTTTAGAACGATGATTTTCATGCTAATTTTGAAACGTATTGATGCAGCATCAACCTTTTTTTTTAGATTGGTGATTTTCATGTCGGTAATAAAACACAAAACTTAGATAAAAAAATATATATATATATATATATATATATATATATATATATATATATAAACAATAAAAAAAACCAATAAAAATGTAAAAAAAACAAAATTAACTCGTAAAAACAAAAAATTTAAACAAAAATAAATAAATAAAACAAAAAAAACAAAAATATTCGAAAATTATATCAAAAGAAATGACAAAATTTGAAAAAAAAACACATAATTTAAAAAAAAAAACAAAAATTAACAAAAAAAATAAAAAAAAAAACATCAAAAACATTTTTTTCTAAGTTATTAAAAAAATCCATATAATTAAAAAAAAAAATTAAATAGAAAAATTAAAAAAAAATTTAAATTACAAAATTAAAATTTAGATAAAAAAAATAAATACAAAAAAGAAAAAAAAAAATTACAAATTTAAATTAAAAAAATAATAATAAGAAGAAAACAAAAATACAAATTTTAAAATTAACAAAAAAACCAACTTTAAAAAAAAACAAAATTTAATATTGAAAAAGAAAATTAAAATAAAAGAATCATAATAAAAAAAAAAATCATTAAAAAACAAAATAAATGAAAAAAACCACGTGAAAATAATTAAAAAACAAATATCCATAAATTTACTGTTTTTTTTTAAATGACACAATTTATAAATTTTAAAAATGAAAAGCCAAATAAACTAAAAGATTAAAAAAAAAAAAATTTAAATTAAAATTTAATAAATTTAATGAATAAATTTGAAATTATAAAAAATAATTAATCTAAAATATTAAATTAAAAAAAAAAATTAAAAAAAATTAAATTTAAAATAAAAAATTTGAATTAAAAAAAAAAATTTTAAATTTAAAAAAAAAAAAAAAATTTGATCGTGGTGGCGCCGCCAGTCGGCCTCCCGCCCAGGTGGCGGCGGAGGCCGGCCGTTGGGCGGGCGGGGAAGCTGGCCCGCCCAGCGGCTGAACTCCGCTACCACTTGGAAGGGAGGTGGATTCCGGGAATCGCCCTCCCGAGGCGGGAGGCCGATTCCGGGAATCACCCTCCCGCGGGAGGAGGCCGATTCGGGGAATTGGCCTGCCACCGCGGGAGGCCGATTCTGGGAATCGCCCTCCCGCGGTGGCAGGGGGATTCCCGGAATCGCCCTCCCATGGCGAGAGGCCAATTCCGGGAATCGCCCTCCCGCTGCGGGAGGCCGATTTTGGGAATCACCCTCCTGCTGCGGGAGGTCGATTCCGGGAATCGCCCTCCCGCAGCGAGAGGCCGATTCCAGGAATCGCCCTCCCGTAGCGAGAGGCCGATTCCAGGAATCGCCATGAGGCTGATTCTGGGAATCGCCCTCCTACCGCGCCAGGCCGATTTCGGGAATCGCCCACCCGCCGCGGGAGGCCGATTCCGGGAATTGCCCTCCCGCGGCGACAGGCCAATTCCGGGAATCGCCTTGAGGCCGATTCCAAGAATCGCCCTCCCGTGCCATGGGAGGGTGATTCCAGGAATCAGTCTCCCGCATCACGGGAGGGCGATTCCCGGAATCGGCCTCTTTCCATGGTAGGGCGATTCCCATAATCGGCCTCCCGCCGCGGAAGGGCGATTCCCAGAATCGGTCTCTCGCCTAGCGGCCGACCTCCATCGTCACCTGGGCGGGAGGCCGATTGGCGCCGCCACCACGATCAAAAAATTCTTTTATTTTTTATTTTTTTCATATTTAATATTTATTTTTTTAATTTTTTTTTTAAATTAAAAAAATTTAAAATTATTATTTTTTAATTTAATTTTAATATTTGAAATTTAATTTGTTTTAATTTTTTTTGTTTTTTTTAAATTTTGTTTTTTTAAAAATTTTTATTTTATTTTATTTTATTCATTTTTTTGTTTTTAATTTTTTTTTTCTAGATTTTGTTAATAATTTTTATTAAATTTTGTATTTTTTTTATTTAATTGATTTTTTTTTTCTCATATATTTTTTTTATTATTAAATTTTATGTTTAGTTTTTTCATTTAATTTTTTAAAATTTAGTAAATTTTATATATATTTTTTTAATTTATTTCAATTTAATACTTTTTTTTTAAATTTTTTATTTTTTTATTATTATTTTTTTAATAACATAAAATTTTTACATTTTTTTTTATTTCAATTAAATTTGTGTATTTAAAATTAGATTTTTTTTTAGTTAAGTTTAATATTTTCAAATTAAGATGTTTTTTAATTTATTTTTTTCAATTTTTCAACTTTAATTGATTTTTAAAGTTTTTTAACTTTTTATTTTAACAATGTGTGTTTATTTTATTTTATTTTTTTTCTCTATATTTAAAATTTATTTTTTGATTTCAAAATTTATTTGTTTATTCATTTATTTATTAAAATTTAATATTTTTTTTAATTTAATTTGTTATCTTAATATTAACATTTTTTTTAATTTAATAAAATCTAATATATATATTTTTAATTTAAGTTCATATCTATATATTTTATTTTTTATAACTTAAATTTAATATATTTTTAAAGTTTTTTTAATATATATTTTTTTAAATTTAATATTTTCATTGTATTTTATTTTTTCGTTTTTTATTTTTAATTAATTTTTCATTTTTTTACTTTTAATTTCAATAATGTTTTTTTTTTTTTTTAAATTTTTATTTTAAAGTTTTAAATTTATTAAAATTTAATTTATTTCTTTAAATTTAATTTTTTATTTTTAAATATAATTTTTAATTTTTAATTTAATAAACATTTTCTTTTTCTTTTTTAAATTTAATTTCTATATTTTATTTTTTATAATTTCTTTCTTTTTTTAACTGTTTTTCTTTTTAATTTAATATTTTTATTTTGTTTTTATTTTTATTTTTTTTATTTCTATATATTTTGAAATTTTAATTTATTTTTTTTTCTTAAATTTTAGGTTTCTTTTTAATGTTTGAATTAAAATTTTTATTTTGGTTTTATTTTTATTTTTTTTATTCCTATATATTTTTAAATTTTAAGCTTTAAAATGTTTTTATTTTTAAAATTTATTTTTTTTCTTAAATTTTAGCTTTTTTTTAATGTTTGAATTTTAAAAATTAAAAAATGTTATTTCTATTTTTAAAAATGTCAAAAAGATGACAATTTTTTTTTTTTTTTGTTATTCCAGCGTCAACTGGTTTTGTTTTGAGGGTGTTTTTTCAATCCTTTTTTCAAGAAACAATTTTGTTTTTAGCATAATTTTATAAAATGTTGAAATTTGACCTTAAAAAAAAACCAAGTGCGTTCTCGAATACACTTTTTTTTGTTTTTGGGGTGTTTTTTCATGTTTTTTGAGTCTTTTTGGGCTAGAGTTGCCGTTTTGAGGTCAGGTTACCTATTTCATCGGTAACAGTGTTAATTGTTCCTCCAAACATCAGGCCTTACATATATCCTTATTTCCAAAAGAGAAAAATTGAACATGTGATTGCAAAAATGTTAGAGGCTGGTATAATTCAACCAAGTCAAAGTTCTTTATATGCTCCAGTAGTATTGGTGCACAAGAAGGATGGATATGGTGCATCTGTCCAGATTACAAGGAGTTAAATAAGATCGCTATTAAAGATAAATTTCCCATTCCTGTGACTGATGAATTATTGGATGAATTACATGGAGCAATTTATTTTACCAAGTTGGATCTTTGTTCAGTATATCATCAAATTAGAATGAAGACTTAAGATATTATGAAACAACATTTTGAACTCATGAGGGTCATTATGAATTTTTGGTCATTTCTTTTGGCCTTACTAATGCACCTTCTACATTTAAAGGTTTGATGAATTCCATTTTCAAACCCTTCCTTAGAAAATTTGTGCTGGTATTTTTTGATGATATACTAATATACAACAGGTCTTGGAAGGATCATGTTCAACATGTTGACAGGGTGCTCAAACTATTGGAGGAGAAAAAATTATATGCAAAAGCATCCAAATGTTTCTTTGGAGTACAAGAGGTGAAATATCTAGGTCATATTGTATCTCATAAGGGTGTTAAAGTAGACTCTAACAAAATTAAAGCAATTAAGGAATGGAAAGTCCCCACAACCATAATGTAGTTGCGAGGATTTCTCAAGTTAACAAGGTATTGTCGCAAGTTTGTTAAGAATTATGGGAGAATAGCAGCACCTCTAACAACATTATTTCAAAGAAAGATGCATTTTCATGGAATCCTAAAGCAACTAAGGCCTTTGAACATCTTAAAGAGGCAATGTGCTTAGCACTAGTCTTAGCTATGCTAGACATCATAAAAACCTTTCTTGTGGAATGTGATGCCTCAATAAATGGAATTGGTGTTGTTTTAATGCAAGAATGAAGACTCATTGCTTTTGAAAGTCGTCCAATCAAAGGAAAGTATTTAGAGAAAGCTATTTATGAGAAGGAAATGTTGGCAATACTATATGCACTAAAGAAATGGTAACCTTAACTAATGGGAGGACACTTCAAGGTAAAAAATGATCATGATAGTCTTAAACAAATTTTGGAACAAATACTATCTTCAGAAGAGAAACAAAAATGGGTTATAACGATGTTGGGTTATGACTGCTAAATATTGTTGCAGATGCACTCTCAAGAAAGGATGAAGAGGTGGAAGCTTTGCTTTGTGAATTTTATATTACCCAACCAGATTGGATAACTGAAGCAAGGGATGAATGGAAGAAGGATGAAGAAGTGTGGACACACATTCAAAATTTGCAACAAGATCCTAGTACATCTGATACATTTATTTGGAAAAATGATTCCTTATGGTACAAATATCGCTTATATATTTGTAATAATTCCCAACTAAAACAAAATATTCTTTTGGAATTGCACACTTATCCTTTAGGAGGACACTCAGGATTTTTAAAAACTTTCCACAAGGTGAAGAAATATTTTTTTTGGGATGGACTTAAATATGATATTCAAAAGTTTCTGGCAAAATGTTTGGTTTGGAAATAAAATAAAGTTGAGACAATTAATACCCAAGGTCTTCTACAACCTTTATCGATTCTAAGTCAACGTTGGGAGGATATTTCAATGGATTTTATCATAGGTTTACCTAAGTCCGAAGGAAAGAGTTTCATCATTGTGGTAGTTGATAGAATCACCAAGTATGCACACTTTTGTGCATTATCTCATCCATTTAAAGCAAGTACAGTTGCTACTGCATTTGTGGAAACAATTCAAATCTACATGGAAACCCAAAGATTATTGTAAGTGACAGAGATCCCATTTTTATTTGAAATTTTTGGACAAAATTATCTTCTTATTTGGGTACTCAACTAGCTCATAGCTCATCTTATTATCCTCAATCCGATGGTCAAACTGAGATAGTGAATAAATGTTTGGAAGGATATCTTTATTTTTTTGTATTTGATAAGAAAACACAATGGGTCAAGTGGTTACCTCACGCTGAATGGTGGTATACCACTTCCATACTGCAGCAAAAATAACCCCATTTGTGGAACTTTATGGATATCATCCACCGACCATCACATCATATTTAAGAGAAAGTTATAAGGTTCAAGTAGTGGAAGATCACATTGAGCATCAACAAGAGTTTCTCCAAATCTTATAGGATAACCTAAATTTGGCACAAAATCAAATGAAACAATAGGCAGATTAACATCGTAGCGAGAGAAGTTTTCATGTAGGAGACTAGGTATTTTTATGACTACAACCATACAAACAAATGTCCCTCAAGAAAGCTAATATTTATAATACATTATCGCCAAAGTACTATGGTCCTTACAAGGTGTTTCAAAAGATTGGTACTATGGCATACAAACTAGAGCTTCATGATTCTTCATGAGTGCATCTAGTTTTCCATGTTTCATGCTTAAAGAAGGTTATAGGTGACAAACTTTCAGTTCAAACAATATTGCCAACACTTGATGAGGAAGGAAAAATCACATTGGAACTTGAAGCAATCTTGTAAACAAGAAATCGACAGGTATGAAATCGATCAATTTCAGAGTATCTCATCAAGTGGAAGAAATTACCCACTGAAGATTCTACATCGGACGATGATAATTTTATATAGAGGCATCCAGAGCTACTCAAGCATTGAGGAAAACACTTTTTTGAAGGAGAGGGACATGTTAGGTCCCTATATTACTAGTATATTCCCTTATTATTGTTAGTGTAACCCCCTTATTGTTATTTTGTACCCCTGTAACCCCAATATTGTTATTATTTTTCCCTTACATTATTATTGTTAGGTCGGCTAGGATTATATTGTAACCCCATGGACTCCTATACATAGAAGGAGGTTTTTTCATTTGTATCATCGAATAATTTTTCATTTATGTAATGTGAAGGATGTTTCCCCCTCGAAGTGGATTATTTCTAAGGTGTTGAACTCTCTTTTCTTCTATTTTTGGAGTTGGTTTCATAACATTATATGAGTTCTAGTATTATGATTTGGTTCTTATTTCCTTAAGTAGAAGTAGTTATATTATGCATTATTTAAAAAACAATTTCTTCCTCCGGTATCTAAATTTGTTTATAAGTATAATTCCATGAGGGACGTGACAAGTGGTATCAGAGCATTAGGTTCCAAAACCATTCCTTTTACACAGTCAATACAAGGAGGATAATTTGATAAAGAAGTACCTCATAGTAGAACCTAATGAAGGTACCCATGATTGGTGAAGATGAAATTTATGTACATTTAGGCCAACAGGCCAAATTTCCCACTAGGGAAATGTTGAATGTGATGAAATAATTGCAAAATGAAATAGTAAATATTTGTGTTGATCATGATATATTGCTGAAGGCTAGTGTGGAATAAGTTTAGATAATTAGGAATCTAATAGATATACCTAATTCCAATTATTTGGAGGAAACAAAAGAAGGAGAGAATAAGGGAGAAGCCTCTAAACATAAAATCATGAAGGAATAAGTTGAAAGTCAAAGGAATAATATTTATGGAGAAGAACATAGTTCGTCCAAGGCTCAAAGTAGAAAAAAAAAGAAACCTATTCAGTATACTTGCATGGAGAATTCATAAAAAATAGACCCCTAACATATGATGGGGAATCTAAGGAGGCGACAAAAGCATGTTCGTTGAACATAAACTGATATTTCTGGTTTTATGATTATATAACTGAACAAAAAATAAGTTTTAGACTTATCAATTCTAAGGAGAAGCATCCTTGTGGTGGGAGGAAGTTCAAACAGTTCACAATTTGGACTAAAAAAAATAAAATCAATTTGGATGAATTCCAATGCTTTTTCAAGGAAAAGTACCTCTCAACACAATATTTTGATGACGAGGTGAAGGAATTTCATGATTTAAAGTTAGGAAAGATGTCCATGGATGACCTAGTAACCAAATTTATGAATTTTATATGCTATGTACCTTATATAAAGGAAGAAAAAGAAAATATTTAGCAGTTCATAAGTTTCCTTCCCCCTTATTCGAAGAGCGAATCAAGTATGATAACCTTAAGAATATGGATGAGGTCATTTGTAAGGAAATAATTTTTTACCAACAAGATAAATAGAAGAATGAAAACTCAAGAGCATAACTTAATAAAGAGAAGGAATGAGACATCAAAAATAATAAAGCGGGAAAAGGCATACAATTTAGGAATAGTGGAAAAGGGGGACATAATCGTAACTTTAGAAAGAATGATGGTGAATCTCAAAAGTCACAAATGTAGATCCATATTGGGTCCAAGCACACTCGAACTAATAAGGGACCTAATGGGAAGTAAAAGGAGTCATTAAAATGTTGGCGTTGCGCTGAAATCCACCCTTTATGAAATTGTCCTTACAGCAGAAAAATAATTCAACACCTATAAAATGTTCAAGAAGCCTCCACCATCAATGACATAGCCAAGAATATTCCATGCATTAACGTAGCGTTGGAGGAGCAAAAAGCAGAGTACCAATCCACTATGGTGGAAGCATAAGGCACTATTCTTGACCAATTTGTTTCCATATTAATTTATATTGGTGCTATTTTAAGCTATGTTAGCCCCAAGGTCATAGAAAACTACAAACTAGTGGCCGAAAAATATAAAAATCCCTGACTCGTAAAACTAGTTACGAGATAAAAAAAATAAGATTCACTGGTTGGATTAAAGCTTGGTATATTGTGTTGGATAGAAAATAGAATACATTCAATTTAAATGTATTGCCATTGGAATCCTATGATGTTTTCATAGGCATGGATTCACTGGAAAGTCATAAAGCACTCATTAAGTGCCTAGAGAAAATAGTTACTTGCGTAATAGACAGTGGTGGAACAAAATTTATAAGGGGCACATTCAAACTAGCTAGGAAAGGATGTTAGAAAAATTGGAAGTGGTGAGAGACTTTCAAGATGTATTGCTAGAGGAGATTCCAAGGGCTACCTCCTAGGAGGGAAATATATTTCTCCATAGAATTAATGCATGAGGCTGCACCAATGTCCAAAGATCCCTACCAGATGATGGCACTGGAACTCATGGAATTAAAAATTCAATTGCAAGAGTTGTTGAGAAAGGGGTATATTAGTCCTAGTGTATCCCCATGGGGTGCACTAGTCCTTTGTTAAAAATAGGATGGAATGCACAAACTTTGCATCAATTAATCACAACTAAATAAATTAATAGTTGAGAATAAATACCCTTTACCTCAAATTGATGATCTCTTTTATCAGGTTAAAAGGGAAGTTGTGTTTTCCGAAATAAACCTTCAGTGCAGATACCACCAATTAAGGATGTGATAATAAAATATACCGAAGGTAATGTTTAGGACCCGGTATGGACACTATGAATTCACTATCTTACCATTTGGGTTCACAAATACATCTGCGACTTTTAAGTGCCTAATGAATAGTGTGATAAAAAAAAATTTAGATGAATTGTTTTTCATTTTTATCAATGATATATTGGTGTAATCTAAAACATTGGAAGAACATAAAAAAAATTTGGAAATAGTTCTGTGAACCTTGTAGGAATACTATTTATATGCACAATTTAGTAAATTTGAATTCTTTTAGGATCAAATACAATATTTAGGCCATGTAATTTTAAAGGAAGCGATAACAGTAGATCCTAAGAAAGTGAAGCCTATCATTGAATTTCTAGTACTAAAGGGCGTGGATGACATAAGATATTTTATAGGAATAATTAACTTTTACTGCAAGTTTATTGAGGGATTTTCCAAGTTAGCGCACCCTATGACTTCCCTACAAAAAAAGGGAGTAAAATTTCTATACAAATAGCAGTGTGAAGTAATCTTTGAAAAGTTGAAATATTTGCTTACTATTGCTTTAGTGGTTAAAATAGAAGATATAGAAAAATATTTTGAAGTATGTATAGATGTATGCCTATAAGGCATGGGAGGTGTGCTTATGGAGGAGGGGCATGCCATGGATTACAAGTCATTAAAATTGAAAGAGCATGAAAAGAATTTTGCAGTTAATTATTTGGAGTCAGCTGTTGTGACTCATACTCTTAAAATGTGTAGGAAGTATTTGGTTGGAAGGGAATTCACTCGAACTTTTTTTTTCTAAGTCTAAAATCTATTAATATAACATATGGTACATGGAGATTCTGGCCTCTAGGATTTTTGAACTAGCCAATTCTAGAGGCATTATATGTCAAAAGAAAAAAATAGTGACTACCCCAGAAGGGGAAACCGGTCAAACCAGTCTTACTGTAGCTGCCCATAACTGGGAAACCAACTTCATACAAAAATAGTAGAGAATTACGAAAATATCGAAGAGAGACATAGTAATCCAAAAAAAGAGACCCAGACTGAAAAGAAAACCTGTAGAAGCTAGGTTTCATTGTGCGTGGGTGGTGACTCCTCCACAATTAGGCACCTGTACTCCTTGGAGGAGTCATATGAAATATTGTCTTGAGGCGCGGTTGGTTCAGGAGTAAGGGCAGTGCATTCACTTCCTTTGCTACCATCATCGCCAGATAATTCCTTGTTGATGCTGTTACTGTTGCTACAACCGTTGCTACTGCTACCCTTGCCTTTATTTTTGGAAGAGGGGGTGCCATGAATGATGGGGAGAGCTTCAAAATTTCGCGAGGGCGACTGAGGTTCCGAGTCAATGGTGGATTTTCTGAGCATTTTCCTAGGGTGATGGCTATCAGCAAGGGAAGATTCCTCCTTGAAGCTGATGGATATGGTGGCTGTGATATGAGGGCAGTCCAAGGTGTAGTTGTAGTGGAATTGTGCAGAGTGCGCAGTGGACGGAGAGGATAGCGTTTCAAAATTTGGCAAGGGCGGGGATGAATGACTGGTCTGGTGGCACAACACCAAAGTGCCAGCAGGAGATAAAGAGCGAGATCGCCTCGAAGCCAGAACTCAGCCTTTGCCACTGCGAGTAGTAGAATAGTGGCCATAAGAATCCTCAAGATACGGAGAAGAGGATTCAGAGCGGTTGGAATGCAGAGGTCGAGACGCTTGTCGACGCTAACTGACTCAACGAAAGCGCATCTAGTGGCACCTAGGCATAATGGAGGTGTTGGTGATGGCTTGAGAGAGCTGAGCCGAAGGATAGAAGTTTGAGGATCCAAATGAACATAAGTCTGGGGACCCAAAGTGTGTGGCTCAGAAGCAAAATTAAGGGTGCAATGGGGGCTATGGGAGACGTGGAGACCAGGGGTGATAAAAATACAACAATAGAGGCCGAATCACCTCCCTATGGGCGGTCTAGAGCTCCACTCTAAGACCATAGAGGGGCAGATGTAGCTTGAAGGCAATGGAGAAATGCTGTAGCGTGGAGGTATTTTAAAAGGGTGGTGGCCAAATCGACTAATGGGAGAATTAATGAGGCAAAATTGAGAGTAGTTGGCATGTTTTAATGCTCGCAGCTTGAGCCCATGTGTGACCATGTGGATGACCCATGTGACACGCATTGGGCTCATCGTATTCCCGCCTTTAATATTCACCCGCATCTGAGAAATTCATGCTAATTAAGGATCACATAAGTATAAAT
The DNA here is from genome assembly GCA_034641835.2 of Pinus albicaulis. Classification (NCBI taxonomy): domain Eukaryota; kingdom Viridiplantae; phylum Streptophyta; class Pinopsida; order Pinales; family Pinaceae; genus Pinus; species Pinus albicaulis. Next base: position 369,138,335 of record CM076579.1, read on the forward strand.
TACTTCTTCAGTTTACCCAAATTGAAAACCAAGCAAGTTAGGTTGATTGATTTCCTTAGAGAATTTTACTTTGACAGTAGACATATCAAAGGGAAGGAAAATTAGGTGGCGTGTGCCTTAAGCTGATATCCAAAATAAATTTATAAGGTTTCTATCAGTAAAAGTGAAATATATTTTGTGGGAAAAGTCAAAGAGGAAACACTAACAAATCAGAAATATGAATGTTTATGTAAAAAAATAGAAAATAAATTTGATTGAGATAAATAGATTGATTATAAAATAAAAATTGGAATATTAATGTATACAAATTACTTTGTATACCATATCAAGAGGAAATCAAACAATTAATTCTATATTAACATAATAATAAGATTTTTTACACCCTACAAAATACTAAAAAATGATAGAAACCCTAAAAGAAAGATTTCGCTTCGCTTCGAATGAAGAAGTAATTGATTGGATATATGGTTAGGTGTCACAAATGTCAACAAGTGAAAACAAAACACCAACATCCAATCGACCTATTAAACCCCTTACCTATACTAAAGTGGAAGTAGGAGGTGATATCCGTAGAGTTTATTACAAGATTTCCTTGGACACGAAGGCAACATGATGTGAGATCCCTAGTCAATTGTATATTAATTTCTATTTCTTTCATTATGACTGAAAAGTGAAATAATTATAGAAATAGATGTTTATGTAAATATCTATATTTTTTATATAAATAACTCACGTTTTGTGTAGATAAAAAAAAAGTGTGTGTTATTAGCACTATTGAGAATGTGTTAAGACTTGTCAAGTGGATAATAAATCCCACCTATCAGGGAAACAAATGGAGTCAGTTATTCCCAAGAAATTTTTATCCATTTGGCATTATTCAAAGGAATAAAAAGAGAGAGAAAATATGTATGTCACCTATATAGATAAATGCCATCGATCTAGCTCTGTTTAGGAATCTTGTGGTAGAGAAAGAAAAAGATTCCTAATTTTAACTAGTGGGAGATAAAGACTGGTTGGAACATCATAAATAAAGAAGGATACTTGTTTTAGACATTCAGTGGAATTAGTTTCTTAAAAAGGAACAAACAAATTCCTCAGGTTCTTTCTTTGATAGGAAGGAGAAGAGTTTGGGGGTAGTTGGCTAAAAAGGAAAAGAAAATGGATTATGGTTGGGAGGACTCAGATAACTCTTATAACATTCTTAGGAGAATAATATATAAGAATGTGATTGATTCTAATTATTATTGATTTATTTTACATGAAGAGTATAAAATTTAATGAGTAGGAATTTGTGTAATGGTTGTAAATTTTAGATTTAGTATCATGCTTAGAATTGTTAGCTCTAACTCATAAAGAGCGGGGATGCTTCCATGAGCCTAAATATTTAAATCTAAATAATGTAAATGACTTGCAGGGAATCTTGGAAAAGAGTAATAATATAGGTAAATATTATGGTTATAGAGGGAAACTAAATATTACTAAAAAAAGAATATTAGTTAGGGTTGCTTGCCTATTATTACTGAGTTAGTAACATAAAGGTAGTATGTTTAAGAAATTTTGCAAATAAACTATTGTATGTACCCACAAGTCTATGTATATACATATATTTTGATAATAATAATGATTAGAAGTGAACCAAGTTAGCTACCACCAAAGGAGGGTGTGTAAGTTGACACCCTTCTTATCTAATTATGTAACATTCCTAGGTTCCAAATAAATAGGTGACAGGGAGAGAACATAAGTCCTGTTACAGGTCCTGCGTAATTCTCCAGACTATGCCTTATAATTGGAAGTATGTGTTTATTTTTCATACCAATTTAATTTATTTTACTAGAAAGAAACTGTAAAAAAATTAGGCATGAATGAAAATGAAGGAAATACAAGAATTTTTTTAGATAATAAAATATATAGAATTTTAAATGGAAATACAAATATTCTTTTGATTTCATGCATAAACATACAAAACACTAACTTGTGACATTAAACAATAATTGTAAAGACAACCTTCTCTGAGGAAGGGAATAACGTGTAGTAATTTACGTAGGAAATAATGGAACTGAAAGTAATATTATATTACATATCGGAGGAAAGAAATTGAGCACTAGTAGCTCCCAATTAAAAACATAACCTAAGATTTAAATATATAATTACAAAATAGAAAGATAGGCTTGCAATTTTGACTATAAGAGAAACCTTAGGCTAATAAACGATTCTAGTTACATGTTCTTACTGTTATGAAACCAGCTCACAAAAATAGAAGAAAATATAGATTAGCAACATAGAAATGAGTTTCTTTAAGAGGGTAAACTCCTTTAAATTACATAAATGAACAATTATTGGATGATACAAATGACAAAAACTACTTTCTATTTATAGGAGTCTAAGGGGTCCCCATATAATCAGAGCCTACATTATAATAATAATGTAAGGGCACAAAAATAAAAAAATGGGCTTCTATGGGGCACAATAATAACAATATGGCGACTACTTGGACAAAGAATTAAAAATAAAGGGGTTACACTAACAATATAAATAAGGGGTTATACTAGTATTATAGGGACCTAACATGCCCCTCGCCTTCAAAAAAGTGTTGTCCTCAACCCTTGGGTAGTTATGGATGCTTTTGTTTAAAAATTATCATCCACGCATGAGGAATCTTTAGCTGGTATGTTATTCCACTTGATGAGATACTTTGAAATTGATCGATTTCATAGTTGTCGAGTTGTTGTTTCCATGACTGCTTTAGGTTCCAATATGATTTTTACTTCCTTGTCAAGTTCTGACAATATTTTTTGAGCTGGGAGCTCATCACCTATAACCTTATTTAAGGATGAAACATGGAAAAATGGGTGCATTCAGGAAGATTCCGTAAGCTCCAATTTGTATGCCATAGTACCAATATTTTTCAACAGCTTGGAAGGACCATAATACTTTGGTGATGATTTATTATCCTTCTTAACTTGCTTGAGGAAATTTTTTTTGTATGGTTGTAGCCGTAAAGATACCCAATCTCCTACATCAAAACTTATTTCGCTATGATGTTGATTTTACTATTGTTTCATTCGATTCTAAGCCAAAGTGAGGTTATCGTTTAAGAGTTGGGGAACTTGTTGTTGATTATCAATGTGATCTTCCACTACTTGAACTTGTAGTGAGCATAATTGTGCAATTATCCCTTGTTGTTCCTTCCTCATAAAATTTTTCATAACAGTAGAAATGATTATCTTTCTTGGTTTCCTTGCAATACCGCATAATTCAACTTCCTTTACTTCCCAAAAATATTTCAAGAAAAGTTTTTTAAAATTAAGAGCTATTGTCCCCAAGGATTGTCACCATTGGACTCCTAGTACAACATCAACACCACCCATTGGAATGGAAAGCATTGGATTATTCAATACATATTAACCCATGGTTAGCTTGATATTATGGCACTTTCAAAATTAATTTATAATTCCTGCATTTTAAAAAATCGCTTGACACTTTGGTGTTGTATATAACAAGCAATTCAATTCCTTGGCTATCTTATAATGAATAAAATAATGGGTACCACCCTAATCAATCACTACTATTACCTTTTTCTTATTGATATGTCCTTCAATATTGAGAGTTTGAGGAATGGCAATAACTGCCAATGCATTAAAATATATTATCATATTCATTTATTCTTTCTTTAGGGCTGGTTCTTGGTGTATATCCTTTTCTTTTGAATTTTCTTGTTCCTTTTCTTCCTCCTCTTCATAATCTTTGTAAATTAATTTCTTCTCATCACACTTATGGACTTTAGTGTATTTTCTATCTCAACTGTAACATATCCCTTTTTCTCTTTTTTCATCCAATTTTTGTGGTGTAAACCTTATAGGTTATGGAAGGCTCGGAGCAATAACATTTCCATATTTATAGTTGTGATTGGTAGGCTTGTTGCCATAGTTTTTCTTTCAAATTTTCTTGCCACCCCGAATGCCTTCTCCAATGAATCAGGTTCCCAAAGACGAACCTCATTTTGAATTTTTTCCTTTAAAGTCCCTATGAATACATTGATCCTATGCTCCTCTAGAATATATCCTACATTATATTCAATTTTTGGAAGTCCTCAATGTGCTGCATCATTGAACACTTTTGTTTGAGATTTATCAATTGGCTAAAGAAGGTGTTGCTATCTGTATCCTCATAATGTGTTATCATTTCCTCCATAAAAATTGACGAAGTGACAAGTGGTTTATGAGAACAAAGCCATTGATACCATACAAACTGATTTTGTTCTAAATATAAATTTGCAATGCATACCTTTTGTGTGGTTTGCACATTATGGATTTCAAAGTTTTGCTCCATTTGTAGTATCCATGTTATTAGATATTTTCCATCAAAATTCCTCATATAGATATTTGGAATATGGTGGGTTTTAGATCCAACGTTAGAGTCTATGAAATCATGATTAACATTTCTTTTATTCTCATCATGAGTTTCCTGTACTACATTTTCACCATTAGGAAGCTTTTCTTGTAGAAACTGTGTCAAACATTCGTTAAAACCTTCAATTTTTCTTCTACACCATAGATATTAGCTTCCATGACATCCATATTAGCTTCCATGTCTGCTTTTAAACCATCCATGTCACCTTTTAGTTCGTATTTTATTCCTCTTTGTGAGAGCGAAATTTGTTGCACTTGGTCTCGTAATATTTATATATCGTGTTGCAATTCATCCTCTTCATGCATCATAGTAGATTTTTATGAGGGCTTAATGGGTAGAATTATTTTTTGGAGGAATTTTAGAACCAAATACAAATATATATGCTTCAATATTCCCTTGGAATCACTTCAAACTAATTTTTTCAAACAAAAGTTATGCAAATTTTTTTGAACAATACACACATTTTTCTTGCTTTTAGTAGCTAGATATTAAAATTCTTGTAACTTTGTAATTTAGGATCTTTGAGATCTTAATTTCGTTTTTATGGTATCCCTCTAATTCATGTTTCCAATGCCATAGGTCGGACCTAATTTTGAGTCTTGAAGATAAAGTTATGCCTAATCTCCCACAATGGCCTAATTATGGGATGGTTTAGGAGAGTGAAACTGTATGGAGTGCCACACGTCACTTTTTTTACCTTCGGCTCTAACATCAATACATAAGAAGCTACAATTCATGCACATTTATCCACTTTTTATAGAATTCCAATCTGATGTCTGAAATAAAAGTTATGACGATTTTCCCTCAGCAACCTGTTTTAGATGAAATTTCGAAGCCTGCAAAAAACCTAACTTCCTCAGATCATATCTCCACAGATATAGTGAAAAAAGATCTGAAAATTTTACATGTCATTCTTCCATATTTTAGCTCCAATGGGTTTGATTTTTAGCTTCTGAATCTTCATATAAACAAAGTTATAGTAAAAATTCCAAGATGACTTGTTTGGAGCAGGAAAAACCTATAATCCAAAGCTTTGATACCAAATGTTATGAAACTAGCTCATAAAAATATAAGAAAATATAGATCAACGACTTAGAAATCAACATCTTCGAGGGGGGAATCTCCTTTACATTACATAAATGAAAAATTCTTTGATGATACAAATGACAAAACCTACCTTCTATATATAGGATTCTAAGGGGTCCCAATATAATCAGAGCCTACATAAGAATAATGATGTAAGAGCACAACAATAGCAATAGTGGGTTTCTATGGGGCACAATAATAACAATATGGGGACTACATGGGCACAACAATAACAATAAGGGGGTTACACTAACAATAACAATAAGGGGTTATGCTAGTATTATAAGAACCTAACACTTAGAAATAAGTAATGTGGCTAAATAATCATAATATTTAATATTAAAATGTATTGATAACAACAATAAAGAAAAATTTCTCGAGAATGTTATTAAACAAATTGCCAAGGACGATGTTCAAATTCTCAAGCTAAAGGGGCTCCAAACATTAAAACCCTAACGAACATCATAAAAGCCAAACAAAGTCTTGGCCTCAAGGTTGAAGAAGCCTGGATGAAAGAAATAAATAAATACTCATCAAAAACTCAAGATAGGTGGGTCAACGAGTTTCTCCAAGAGATAGAACTTTCATTAGAAATAATGAAATCATAGTTGCAATCCTTCCAAGGAGAGAGTCGGACCTATAAAGTAATTCAAAGATTTTTTCTAAATGAGTGGTTAGAAAAATGATATATATTATTAATAAAAGAAAACATTAAACACCTAAAAGAAATGGTTAGCATGGGTTTATTTATGAGTGCATAGCTTATATTAAAACTAGAAGGAATGTAACCATCATCTAAAACCTGTAAGCACCAAGCAGAAAAAAAAATTAATATAAGATTGAAGCAAGAGTTAGTGAAGGAAATAAAAACCCTTGCAAGATTTAAAATTATGGTTTTACCTGGAAGGGAACCAGGTAGAGGGACCAAAGTCAACATCCTTTAGAACCTATAATGCTAATTGGGTGAATCCTTGGTCCAGTGCAAGCTTCAAAACCCTGTGGCTAAGTTTTTTAAAAAAAATTGGAGATATGGATAAGTGTGTAGTCATAGAAAAACTAAACATGCCATGAAAACAAATATAATTTTTTTAAAACTAATAATGGTTGATGGAACGAAGCTTCCAAAGAAAACAAAAATGCTAAGAATGTTCATAGTCATTACTATCAAAGAAGACCTTCCATTATGGAGCTTTTAGTATAGTAGATGGACTAAAGGGAAAATAATTTATGGATGTTGAACTAGAGGAGCAAGGGTTTGAACATGATTTGTAGTTACAAAGTTCGTTCAAGAGTGAGAAGAGGAGAAAATGTGACTGGAATGGTGGGATGGGGTCGGGTAGTTACACCAAAACCAACCTTGAACCATTCCAATCATCGATTTCAAACACTAAATGTGTGTTCCATTGATGTTTGGACATGTCAGGGTCTCCATAGGTCACCACACAAAAAAGTTAATACAATAAAACTTGCAAAGAGTCCAAATTGTTCTAAAAGTAATACTTCAAAATTATAATCATGATCTATGATGAAAATATCATTGCTAACATAAACTTTCTCATTGTAATGTGGCGGAAAATAATAAAGTACATACTATTTAAACAATTTACAACATAAGCTCTATCATGATAATACGAATGTAAATATGAATGTTGAACTTTGATACAAACAAACCAACAATCTATTGTATAATATGAACTATACCATTCTTGCCTAAGATTTTGAATGCGTGAATTGTAGAGATCAGAGTCGTAACATATAATGCTAAAGAAATATTCTTTTTTTAAAGATTTATATATTTTTTATAGGATTTAGGTTTTGTCCATATATATGGATTTCAAATAAAAGTCTTAATGTACTTATTTATATACTCGAAGAGTAATAATTTCTAGAATATATATATATATATATATATGACTTTTGTATGCATAATATATATAAACCAAGAAAAGACCATAGATATAGATAATGAAAAGAGCAGAAAATGTCGAGTAAGTTCAAAGTGTATAATCTTATAGTCTAATTCAACTTGAGCCATGAAGTTTATATGAAGATAACTATTACAGTTGGGTTTTTCTTTCCTTAAGTAGAACCAGTTGTATTACACATTATTTAAAAAAAAAATCATTTTCTCTCATATCTAAACATATTTATGAGTATAATTCCATGAGGGATCTGACAGTACTATTTTACAATTTTTGAAATTATGGAGTATTGCAAGGCAATTAATTACCTCCTTGTTCTTAGTTGACTTATGTTATAGGATATATGTTGGGAATTTTCTTAGATTTTTGTTTGTCTACTACATAAATAGATTTACACTTTTACACTTTTTAAGGGGGAAATGGTGAGTAAATGCTTCATATACTTTATTTATTTATTTGGGGAATACAAAAAGATAGAGCTACTTTTTTAATACATAAAATAGTGGTTTATAATTTGAGATAAAATTATTTATAGTTTAAATTGAAATTTAGCTTTTAAAAATATTTTATAATATCCTCCATTTTTATATTATTAATAATAAAAAAACATTCATTAAAGATTATCTAATAAAGTGATAAGTAAAAGAGTATCTAATAAAGTGATAAGTAAAATGTATATTATATATTTTTTGAATAAATACATAATATATTAATAAATATGAACTAATATATGAAATCATCTTATTATTATTACACCTATAGGCGTATTTATTTGGTAATTGGGCTCAAAGCAATTTTAATTTTGTTTTAAAAAATATTAAGTGGAGAGTTGGGATTTTAGTGGATGCAAATATTCTTGATAGTATATTAAGATGGAAAGTTGAAATTCATTTAAATCCCTAATCTTGTACGTTTAAATTTAAAAACAATTAGTTTCAATTCTTTCAAATGTATTATCCATTCAATTTGATTGAGTGATCTTCTAAATTTGCAGACATGATATACTCACTCGGATTACGTTCTAATGATTGTTAATTCTTTTACTACACCCTATTGCATTATCAATGATGAATCGATTCAATGGAGTGCCATAAGTGAAATGTAAACTTCTTCTTCGGAGGGCAGTGACAAAGTAATAATAGTAGTCATTTTTTGAAACCTGTTATTGTAGTAGGAGCCAAATCTCAAGCATTTTTCTTGGTTTTCTACGACTTTGTTGGCCAAAGTACATTGTTACGATGAGCGTGTTGTTTAAATGAGTCCTCGTGAAATGCCATCATGTGACCTGCTACCTGGTGCTCTGATTTGACATTCCTCTTAAAATTGCTAGAGATTCATGGGGGCTTTAAAAATTTATGCCTTTTTCTTGGGCTTCAAATTGAGCAATGAGAGGAATGGGATGAAATGAATTCATTGTTAAATTTCAAGTCATTTGATTCCCTTCATAAATGAACCTGACATTAAAACCGATAGGGGTATCTCATCACCCAAATGAACGTGAGTTTTGTTTTCGGTAATTTTGGTCGTGACAATTTTTTTTTCATTTTGGCTTTAATTTAATGGATGGAGATTATATGAATTAAGAGATCAACTTAAAATGGGTGGTTTCTTGTTTCAGAGTATTCCGTTGCATTTAAAGGAAGAATATATGCATTCAAATAGGCAGTTTTGGGTTTTAGCCTATTAAATCGCATGGACCGCTAAAATGTTTAATGCCACGTTAACATTGGAGTTCATTGTGAAAGAACCGCCCATTACGAGAAAGATAGATACTACATAGTTCCACCACCAATCAGGAGATTTATAATCAAAATGAAATATTAACATTTAAATGTATATTGTAATTAGAGAATGTTTACGATGAGATTAGAATTTTTTGGGCGAAATTTTATGTTGTTTAATTTTTTTTTATTGTATATATGAACTGAGTATCTCAAAAATATCTAGATATCTAGAGGTGTTCTGATTGTGGAGATTATAAAACTCAAACTTTTGATTCCAAGAAATCCTTGTCGAACTCTAGTCAAATTAGTCTAAAAATTCTCGAGAACATAGAATAGATAGACTGCAACAAAATAAAAGAGTTGTCTAAACATACTATGTTTTGGAGTTTTTGTTTTGAATTTGGCGAAATTATTTTTGACCAAATCTTAGTTTTCGATGTTTAAAAAAGTTTTTAACTACATATATGGATTCAACACCCTAAAAAGTCCTGCAAAGCAACCAGATTGTCAGAATCGTACAAAAATATGTGGAATGTTGCAATGCAACAAACATTGTCAAAATGCGACACACATTGTTGCAATGTTAGATTACATTGCAATTTATCCAATGCCTTAGTGGGACATTACAAAATTAGTCAACCATGTTTGCTAATGTGGTTGACTATGTTAGACAGTCAACACTCCTCAACTTCGGTCAAACATATTCACCTATTAATATTATTAATTAATATTAGCACTCTAACATAGTCAACCATTTTTTACCATGATCAAACTTGGTCAAACCTATGTTTAACATGTTTAACAATAGTCAGTCTTATTCACTTATAGTTGTCCTGAGTCAATGTAACTTGACCATATTCAATTACATTCAAGCATCATTTACCAAAGTCAAACATTGTCAACCTTAGTAAACTAAAGTCACCTTGGTAGGTCAGTGTGAATATTTAAAAATGTTTAATAATAATAATAATATAATTTTTTTGAATAATAATAATAATAATAATAATAATCTCATTATTATCATTATCATTATCATTATCATTATTTATTATGCCATATTGGTGCACAAATTACAAGTTAGCTAATGTCCCAATAAGACATTACAAAATTAACAACCAACAATTTTCAACTTTGGTCAAACATTAACACCTATTAATAATATTATTGATTAATATTAATAGTTAAGCATGAGATATTGAAATGGTATAAAAATCTATCCAATGTCATGTTCTGACAAACATTGCCACAATGTGATAAACAATGCTGCAATATTACATTACATTGTAATTTATCTAACATCACAATGAAACGATACAAAATTACTCAACCGGCTATAATAATGTGTTGACTATGTTCAACTATGTTTGGAAGTCAAACATAATAACCTGTTAATATTATTGTTTAATATTAATACTCTAACATAGTCAGCCACATTACTCAAACATAGTTAACCATGTTTAACAAGATCAAACTTGGCCAACCATATGTTTATTAGATTTAATAATAGTCAACTTTATTCACTCATAGTTGTCCTAAGTCAACATAACTCAACCATATTCAATTATAGTTAACTGTGATTGATGAAAGTAGAACATTGTCACCTTAGTTAACTATGGTCATCCTTGGTTGGTCAAAATCATGATTTAATTTTTTTTAATAATAATAATATTAATTTTAATAAACTTGAATAATAATAATAATAATAATAATAATAATAATAATAATAATAATAATAATAATAAGGGTGAGTGTATTATTATTATTATTATTAATAGTTTACCATGATCAAACTTGTTCAATCTTATAAAATTATTATTAATATTAATAAATTTGACTATATTGACCATATTCAATTATAGCCAATCATTGTTATCTAAATTCAAATATTGTCAACCTTAGTCAACGAAGGTCAACCTTTATCGTTCACAAGCAAGATTAATTTTTTTTAATAATAATAATATTAATATGAATAAAGTTGACTAATAATAATTATAATAATATTACTATTAATATTGGTTACAATAATAATAATAATAATAATTATTATTTGACCATGATCGACTATGACTAAGGTTTAACGATTAACAATAATATTAAGGTTTCTGAATAAGGTCAAATATTTAATAATGTTTAATAACATTAATATTGATATTTATAAATTTGACCATCAATTATAATAATATTAGTATGGTAGGAATTAAAGCTTCTCATGGATATTAATGGAAATGGTAAGTCTGTTATGAAACCAACTCACAAAATAGAAGAAAAGATAGATCAACGCCTTAGAAATCAACCTCTTCGAGAGAGAAACCTCATTTACATTACATAAATGAACAATATTTGGATGACACAAATGAAAAATCTTTCTTTCTAGATATAGGTGTCCATGGGGCCACAATATAATCCTAGCCAACCTAACAATAATAATGTAAGGGCACAATAATAACAATATGGGGACTAGAGGGGTACAACAATAACAATAAGGGGGCTACACTAAGAGAAATAAGGGACTACACTAGTAATATAGGGCCCTCACATGCCCCTCTCCTTCAAAAAAGTGTTTTCCTCAATGCCTGAGTAGTTATGTATGTTTTTGTACAAAATTATCATCCTCCCATGTGGAACCTTCAGTGGGTAAGTTCTTCCACTTGATGAGATACTCTGAAATTGATCAATTTCATAGATGTTGAGTTCTTGTTTCCATAACTGCTTCAGGTTCCAATATGATTTTTCCTTCCTCATCATGTTCTGCCAATATTGTTTGAACCAAAAGTTTGTCACTTGTAACTTTCTTTAAGCATGAAACATGGAAAACTATGTGTGCTTGCGAAGATGCAGGAAGATCCAATTTGTATGCCATAGTACCAATATTTTGCAACACCTTGTAAAGGCCATAGTACTTTGGCGATAATTTATTATCCTTCTTAGCTTGCTTGAGGGAAATTTTTTTGTATGGTTGTAGTCGTAAAAATACCCAATCACACACATCAAAACTTCTCTGGCTGCGATGTTGATCTACTTGTTGTTTCATTCGATTCTATGCCAAATTAAGGTTATCCTTTAAGAGTTGGAGAACTTGTTGTTGATGCTCAATGTAATCTTCCATTGCTTGAACCTTAGAATTTTCTTTTAAAGATGAAGTGATGGACGACGGATGATATCCATAAAGTGCCATAAATGGGGTCATTTTTGTTGTAGTGTGGAATGAAGTGTTATACCGACATTCAACCAGATTTAACCAATTGAACCATTGTGTTTTTTTATCAAATACAAAGAAACAAATATATACTTCCAAAAATTTGTTCACTCTCTCATTTTTCCCATCGGATGGAGGATGGCAAGATGAGCTATGAGCTAGTTGAGTATCCAAAAAAATAAAAAAATTCCGTCCAAAAATTTCGAGTGAAAATGGAATTTCTATTGCTTACAATAATCTTTGGGATTCCATACTTGGTAAGCCTATCAACTACCACCATGATGATAAAATCCATTTAAACCTCCTCTCAATGTTGATTTGGAATGGATAAAGGTTGTAGCAGACCCGAGGTTTTAATTTTCTTAACTTTATTTTGCTGGAAAACTAAAAGTTCTGCCACAAAATTTTGAATATCGGATTTAAGGCCATCCCAAAAAAATTCTTTCTTCACCCTATGATAAGCTTTTAAAAATATTGAGTGTCCTCCTAAGGGAGAGGTAATTCCGAAATAACATTTTGTTTTAGTTGGGAATTCTTACAAATATATAAGCGATCTTTGTACCATAAGGAATCATTTTTCCAACTAAATGTATAAGATGTATTAGTATCTTGCTTCAAATTTTGAATTAGTGTCCATAATTCTTCGTCATTATTCCATTCCTCCCTTTCTTCGGCTATTCAATATGCCTGGATAATAGAAATGGCACAAAGCAATGCTTCCACATCCTCATCCTTTCTTGAGAGTGGATCTGCAACAACATTTAGCTTCCCTTTTTTGTAGATGATTTGAAAGTCATAACCCAACATATTTGTGACTCATTTTTTTTGCTCTTCTGAAGACAATCTTTGTTCCAAAAAGTATTTAAGACTATCATGATCATTTTTTACCTTGAATTGTCTTCTCATTAGGTATGGTCGCCATTTATTTAGTGCATGTAGTATTTCCAAAATTTCATTTTTTTCCTTTGATTGGATGACTTAAAAAAACAATGGGTCTTCCTTCTTGCATTAAAAAAACACCAATTCTATTTCCTGAGGCATCACATTCCACAATTTTTTTTTTTGTGAAGTCTAGCGTAACTAAGACTGGTACTTGGAACATTTCCTCTTTAAGATTTTAAAATGCCTTAGTTTCTTTAGGAGTCCATGAAAATGCATCTTTATTCAATAATGTTGTTAGAGGTGCTGCTATTTTTCCATAATTATTAACAAACTTGCGATAATACCCTGTTAACCAAAGAAATCCTCGCAATTGCATTATGATTGTGGGGAATTTTAATTCCTTAATGAATTTAATTTTTTTAGGGTCTACCTTAACGCCCTCTTGAGATACAATATGACCCAAATATTCCACCTCTTGTACTAAAAAGAAACATTTGGAGTATTTTGCATATAATTGTTTCTCCTATAATAGTTTGAGCACCTTGTCAACATGTTGCACTTGATCCTTCGAAGACCTGTTGTAGATTAGTATATAATCAAAAAATACTAACAAAAATATTCTAAGGAAGGGTTTAAAAATGGAATTCATCAACCCTTGAAATGTAGAAGGTTCATTGGTAAGGCCAAAAGGCATGACAAAAAAATCATAATGAGCCTCATGAGTACGAAATGCTATTTTCAAAATGTCTTGAGTCTTCATTCTAATTTGATGATATCCAGAACGGAGATTCAACTTGGTGAAATAAATTTCTCCATGTAATTCATCTAATAATTCATTAATCACAGGAATGGAAAATTTATCTTTAATAATGATATTATTGAGCTCCCTATAATCTTGACACTTGCGCCAATGATCCATCCTTCTTGTGCACCAATACTACTGGAGCAACGAAAGAAATTTGACTAGGTTGAATTATATCGGGCTCTAGCATTTTTGCAATCATACGTTCAATTTCGCTCTTTTGTACATAACAATATCTGCAAGGCCTGATGTTTGGAGGAACAATTCTTGGAATGAAATGAATAGCATCATCATGATCATGAATAGGTGGGAGTCCTTTGGGAGTTTCAAACACCTTGGAATGATTGTCTAGGAATTTTTGGAGATCTACAGAAATAGATGATTTTGATGTTGGAACTTCTAGTGAGCATAATTGTGCAATGAATCCTCACTGTTCTTTCTTCAGAAGCTTTGTCATGAAATTGGAGCTTATTATACTTCCGGATTTGCGATACCTCGTAATTCAACTTCCTTTCCTTTTGAAAAAAAAATTCAAGAAAATTTCTTGAAAATTAAAAGCTATCGTCCCAAAGATTGTAAACATTGTATTCCTAGTACAACATTAACACCACGCATTGGAATGGAAAGCATTGGAATATTCGATACATATTCCTCCATGGTTAGCTTGATATTATGGAACTTTCCAGAGAAATTTACAGTTCCTCCATTTTCCACCATCACTTGACACTCTGGCGCTGGGTATACGAAGCAATTCAATTCCTTGGCTACCTTACAATGAATAAAATCATGGGTACTACCCACATAAATAAGCACAATTACATTTTTCTTCTTGATATGTCCTTCTATCTTGAGAGTTGAGGTGTGGTAATTCCTGACAATGCATTTTAGGATATGGTCAGATTCATTTCTTCTTCCTCTAGGGTTGGTTCTTGGTGTATATCCTCTTCTTTTGAAGTTTCTTGTTCCTTTTCTTCCTCCTCTTCACAATCTATGTAAAATAATTTATTATTTTCACACTTATGACCTTTAGTGTATTTTCTATCACAAATATAGCAAAGCCATTTTTCTCTTTTTTCTTCAAATTGTTGTGGTGTCAACCTTGTAGGTTGTGGAAGTCTAGGAGTAGCAACACTTCCATATTTATTGTTGTGAGTGGTAGGCTTCATTGTCGCCTAATTTTGCTTTCAATTTTTCTTTCGAACCTGAATGCCTTCTCCAATGTCTCAGGTTCCCCAAAGGCAAACCTCAGGTTGGATGTCATCCTTTAGTCTCTATGAAGACATAAATCCTATGTTCCTATGGAAAAATATTTACCTTTATATTCAATTTTTTGAAGTCCTCAATGTGCTCCATCATTGAACCCTTTTTTTTGAGATTTATCAATTGTCTAAATAAGGTGTTGCTCTTTGTATCCTCATAATGTGCTATCATTTCCTCTATAAAAATCGACCAAGTGACCAATTCTTTACGAGAACAAAGCCATTTATACAACAAAAACTCATTTTTTTCTAAATATAAATTTCTAATGTATACCTTTTGTCTGTTTTTTGTATTATAGAGCTCCAAGTATATATCCATTTGCAGTATCCAAGTTATCAGATCCTTGCCTTCAAAATTCCTCATATCTATCTTTGGAATATGGTGGGTCTTAAATCCAACATTAGAGTTTATGAAATCATGATTAAAATTTCTTTTTTTCTCATCATGAGTTTCCTCTACTACCTTTTCCCCATTAAGAATCTTTTCTTGTGCAAATTTTCCAAACCTTCCTTCAAACCTTCCATGTATATCTTCAAATATTATATACCATCGAACTTAGCTTGCATGCCATCCATCTTAGCTTCCACGCCATCCATATTAGCTTCCATGCCATTATTCAAACCATACATATTAGCTTCCATGCCTTTCTTCAAACCATCCATCTTATCTTCCATGCCTTTCTTCAAACCATCCATGTTTCCTTTATACCGTCCATCTTAGCTTCCACACCATCCATCTTAGATTCTATGCCATTATTCAAACCATCCATCTTAGCTTCCATGCATTTCTTCAAACCATCCATCTTAGCTTCCATGAATTTATTCAAACCATCCATATTAGCATCCATTTCATTTTTTGTTACTCTTTGTGAGAGCGAAATTTGTTGCACTTGTTCTTGTAATTTTGATATTTCATGTTGCAATTCTTCCTCTTCATGAGTCATAGTAGAGCCTTCTGAGGGATTAATGGGTGTTGAACTACTTTTAGGGGGAATTTAATAACCCAATACTGATATCTACGCTTCAATATGCCCTTGGAATCACTTCAAATTGATATTTCAAACAAGAATTATGCAATTTTTAAAAAAATACACACCTTTTTCTTGCTTTTGATGAGCTTGATATTGAAACTGATTTATCTTTGTAATTTAAGATCCTTGAAATTTTTTCTTCAGTCCTTGAGTAGCCATCTGAATCGTATTTCCAATGTGATAGGTCAAACTCTATTTGGATTCTTCAAGGCAAAGTTATGCCCAATATCCCACAATGGCCTAATTATGGATTTCTCAGTAGAGCGAATTTTTATAGCGTGCCACATGTCACTGTTTCCTCCTTCGGCTATGAAATTAATACAAAGGAAAATAAAGTCTGTTTACCTTCAGTTTCATTTTATATAATTCCAATCTGATAAACAGAGAGAGAGTTACGACGATTTTCCCAAGGTCACCTATTTGAGATGAAATTCGGGAGCCTACAAAAACCCTTTCTTCCACATATCGTATCTTGTAAAATATTGCGAATGAAGATCTAAATTTATTACACGAATTTTCTCATTATTTATTCTCAAATGGGATTTTTTAAACTTCTACACCTTTGTAAAAAGAAAGTTGTAGCGAAAATGGCAGAATGACCTATTTGAAGCAGTGGAACCCTAGAATCCAAAGCTATGATACCAAATGTTATGAAACTCGATCACAAAATAGAAGAAAAGATAGATCAATGCCTTATATATTAGCCTCTTCGAGGGGGAAACCTCATTTAAATTACATAAATGAACAATTCTTGGATGACAAAAATGACAAAACCTCCTTTCTATATATAGGAGTCCATGGGGGCATAATATAATCCTAGCCAACCTAACAATAATAATGTAAGGACACAATAATAACAATATGGGGACTAAAGGGGTACAAGAATAACAATAAGGGGGCTACACTAACAAGAATAAGGGACTAAACTAGTAATATAGGGCCCTAACAAAGCACAATATAAGGCATATCTCCAGCGGATGGCATTCTTGCACGATAAGGAGAGGAAATAATGTTATCACATGTGACAGTGCGTGGAAGGTTGTTATGCTTGATGACAGGTGGAATCCTCCTCCCTACAAATTTAATATTTGACTCAAGGGAATGAAGTTCAATACATCATTCAATATGGAGAAGTTATCTTTGAGCAAGTTTAGAAGTCTGAAAATGGATACATTGGTGGTAATTTGGGCTTAGTTCCTGCAAGGAAGGGAAAACAACATTCAATGAAGAGGGTTTGAGGTCGATTCGGGACACAATCGACTTAAGAAATATAAATGGAGTTGAGGGGCCAAGAATTATGCAACGATTTGTATTTCACTAAGTGTGCAATGTAGAATGGTGTCTCCAAGTAAGGAAAACAATGGTAATTATGGCAAGGATCCACTGATGGGAAAATTAGAAGACCTTTCAGCCCTTGTTTCCAATATGGCTGAACATGTAACATTGGGAGATCACTCCCATTTTATGTTGATTTCTAAACAATTAGAAGACATGGGTGAGGATGTTGAAAGAATTCAATTATCAATGGATAATTTGTCAACTAAAGTGGACAGCCTGAACCAGAAAGTGGAAGGAATGGAAGTTAAAGTGGAAGTTGCAACCATGGGTGTCCTCAAGGAAGTTTTTGGTATCTCTGATAAATTTTCAAGGAAGTGTTTGGCATATTTGATAACCCTTGGTGTGCAACCATCTTCTCACTTGGAGGAATATCCATACCACACTTTATATATAATGCTCCCACGGTAAATGGAGAAGGATCAGAATGAGAATGAAGGAAGCTCTGATGCCAATAAAGATGAAAGTGGTTATCATTTTTTTATTTATTATGAATTATGTCGAGTATGCATTATATAATGGGGTTTTTTGGTGATTGTATAAAATAAGGGTAGCATAATTTTGGTTAAAATAAAGCAAGGTAGAACTATAATGTTTTCATAATAATGTGTGAATGTTGATGGAATAGAACAATATCTAATTATAATGGTACTAGCCTGCATTCGAGTTATCTTAATATAAAATCTACCTGTTTCTTTCAAAAAATAAAAATAATATTACTACGGCTGACTATATTATTTTCATTATTATATGATTGAATATATTATTAATATTTTAGCATGATCTAACTAGGTAAACCTTGTAATTACCCTAGTTAACAATAGTAAACCTTGCTCACTCATAATCATCCTTAGTCAATGTAACTCACCCATATTCCATTATAGCCAAAACATGGTTGACAAAAGCCAACAAAGGTAAACCTTAGTATAGTCAAGGTTTAAATTTTCTTAATAATAATAATAATATTAATATTAATAAAGGAGGATTTGAGTGAGTTATAGTCAACCATCATCTACTATTTCTCCCCATACACATCAATATTCAACTATCACAACCACATTTGTAAATATGGTTGGTATATGCCAATTGTCATATGAAAATATCACTAATTGATATATATCAACCACATATAATACATCTGTACTATTTTAATCAAAATTAAGTAATTAATCATGTATGTGTTTTGTATATTAAATATAAAAGCGTATATTATTGAAATTATAAAAATGTATATAATATAAATTATGGTAGGTTAATGCTTATCATTGTATCACATAGGAAAATAATATATAAAACATAGTAATATATGTTGATTATCATAAAACCTACATTGATTTTGAATATGACATAAATTACTATTGAAGTAAAAATGTTTCGGGTAAGATAAGTATATAGGGTCAATATGTATGTGTACATCGAACGTTGACCTCATTTCACCATAAATTTATTTAATATTTTTAAGATATTTCTTTGAATTTTACATGCGATAATCAAATCGAGATTGATATTTTATGAAAGCCGCCTAAATTGTCTTTCTTTTCTTGGAAGTTCGGTTTTCTGAAGTTGAAGTTTATAATTTCAAAGTTATTAATTATTTAGATGAATTTTTGTATTCAAAAATTCAAAAAATCTGTAAAATTAGTTAGAATAACACAACCATATTAATAAATGTGGTTGATATATGCTAATAAACTTATATTTTTATTATTATTCAAACAAACACTTTTTTATATTATTTAAGTATTTTAAACCCAACCACTCTCATCATACACATAGATAATATTTTAATCCTTTTTAATTAATATTGTGCATATAAGCTCATAAAATATTTAACCCCTATAAATCACTCAACGCTTAAATCTAATTGTAAATAATAACACAAATATCCCAATACTAGCAAAAGCACAATAACCTATCAATAGCAATAAATCAATGAATTAAGTTTGAAAATATTTATTAACATTATAACCTAATAAGGGAAATAACATGCACAAACTAATAAGGTGTTAACATGAACGCATTATTTATTAACACTATTAAAACTAGCCTATAACACAAAATATTTCAATATTGAAACTAACCTAATAGGTGAGAAGTCGTACTATTTTAAAGAAATAAGCTAATCTGTTAAGATAGTGAATGAAAAAATAAAACAACTCTTAAATTTATCAAAACCAAATATCTCTTAAAATAATCATGAGGAGGTCTAGACAGAGTGCACCAATCATGGTCTCCTGCATCAACAACTTAAGTCATGGTTTGTTGCATCATTGGACAAGGGATATCCACTCCATATCTTGCATTGGTGGTGACCTAAAATATCATTTGGAAATGGATGGGAACTATACAACGAGATAGATGAAGGATAGGTGTCTAAACCATTTTGTTTTCGATTAAATGTGATAGAGAACCATAAATATTGCACTAAATTATAAGTGTTGAAGGGTAGAAAAGTAAATATATTAAAAAGTTAATGTTGAAACATGATATATTGATGTAGCGACAAGTCCTTAGATCAAATTTTTTAATTGAAAGATGATTAATCTATGTTTAAACACATTAAGATTGTTAAATGTGAGATTTCGTTAAAAACACATAAACTATAGAAAGTATTGAAAAAAAATTAAAACAAGATTTTAAACAACAGCATTGTAATTATTTGATTCATAAAAACTTTACCATATTGATTTTATGAAGATCACATTTTATGAAAGCATAGTTTAAATCATGAAATTTCTTTCTCTAATCACTAGAAGAATAGAACCATGAAATTTTCATAGCTCGACCCTGACCTCAAAATTTTAAATGCATTTAGTATGGCACACTCAAAAAAGTAATCTCCAAAGCTGTGAGAGGTCATAAAAAAGTGAAAAACTATAAAAATCATATGCACATGATGAATAGTAAATCCTTCCTAAGATGTAGGAATCTAACATTTCAAATGATGATGGGAAAATCGAACTTGAAAAATGAAATTAGAGTAAGAAATCAAAGCGAAATTGAAAAAAAAATTCACCTACTCATGATGACATGCAATGTTTCAAAATTTGATGGGAAAATTATACTTGCAAAATAAAATCATAAGAGGGTAAATGCATGAAAATGGGTTACACTTTACGGCTAAATGTGGTGATGAAAATTCAAAATTTTACTCTTTTATCGAATTGAAGCCCTCAAAATTCAGATAAGCATGGTGAATTTTTATTCAGAATAAAAATATAATTTGTGAAGAATTATGTTGTTTCCATAGTGATATTTTTTGCAAAATTATTTAGTGTCATATTATGTGTCAATTTTCCATTAAATGAAATTCTTGTCCTTCCAATGTTTTGCACATATTAAGAGGTATGTGTGTATTCACGTACCATAACTTAGTCTAAAATGTGTATTGTATATATATATATATATATACACACACACGCACACGAAGAGAACTAATTTATGTATATTATAAATTTATTTTTTTTATGTAAAATTATATTTTTTATTATTTTTCAAAATTGACGAAGTAATATTTCAATTGTATTTTGAAGACACATATTCACATAAGGTTTTTTCCAACTATTGAAATAGATTAAAAAATAAGAGTAACCTTTTCAATACGACTCGTAAATGAAGGGAGTGGTATTTTTTGAATTTTTTGATTGTAGATATTTTATTTTATTGATTTTTTATTCAACTCCTTTGAAAACATCTAAAAAAATTTCAAACAGTATGTTTAAAAGAAATTAGATGAAAAATATCATATGAATTAAAAATTGCCAAACACATATGCTATTGGATACAAGATTCTTTCATGAATTCAACATGATCAACTTTTCCACTTAATGACAAATTCGTCCCTAAATCTGCTAGGGTACAAAATGATGTTGCAGAGAAATATATAGAAGGGGTGTTGAAGCTGTGATTTTTAGGACCTTAACAGCTCGATCGAGCCATTAAAAAATAAAAAATTTACCAACCGAAAACCAACTTTTATTTATGGTATTGACGCAAATTGATATGACATAGAAGCTCGATCGAGCTCCTGCTGCTACAAAAATAAAAATAAAAAAATACAAATTCGAATTTGCATGCATGGAAAAATAATAGCAACCATTCATTCATACAAAAGCATCAGATCATGGAAATGACACAGGAATTCACAACAAACATGGATATTTCGATCTTAAAGAGCTGAGAAAGTTCCAAGAACAGAGGAAGTGAGAGAAAAAGCTAATGAAAGGATGAGAAAATGACAACAAACATTGAAAGAACAACAATATCATGCAATTCAACAAATTCATGCAAATACATGTAATTCGAGTTGTCTCAATTCTCATATTACCAGCTTCATATTGCATCCATTAGGAAATATGATTGAAGAAAAGAAAAAAAATGCAGAATGAAATAATAGAAAGTAATACCATGTAGTTAAAAATTGAGATGTAACAACAACTAAAGAAAAATCACTTCATGTGATTAAATGGTTCATTCGATTGTTATGAAACCACTTTAATTCACGAAAATTATGAAACAAATTAAAATTTTTATGGTTTAGGATAACCCACAAAAAGTAAGGATGTGATTTTACCAAAGAAAATAATTACATTTACATATATTATTTACATGAATTACAATTCATGTGAATCTATTTACATGGGGGATTAACAAAAATTGTTGTCACATATATGCTCCAAAACCATAAACATTAGTTTCATTAATTCTTGATATCTTTATAGGAGTTAAAAGAGACAAAATATGTCAAGATATTGAAGAATAAAGAGTGTCCCTCCTTCCAATGTGCATGTTGTGAAGGCATTATTTGTTAACCATATAACAACATTAAATTTTCATGACATCCATCATCAAATATAAATTTTAACGATTCCTTGAATCCTAAATGATGATCCCTACCTTTGAAAACCTCACAAGTTTCTTCTTTGAATATTCACATCAAGCCTATGAGAAATGTTTTAAGAGAACATGCTTTTTAAAGACATACAAAGTGTAGTGTAGATTATTTTTTACACAAAAAGGAGTGTATTATTGCATATCAGTTTTCTACTCCAGAGAAGGCTCATCTGATTAATCAATATTAAATTTATAAATAATAAATGTAAAGCAAATAAATATCATGCATCTATTGATGACATGCTAGAAATGTTTACAATGTTAATATTCTTGGACTATGGAAATTTAGTGATGATTAAATTCATATAATTGTATCTCAAAAATGTAATCGTGAAATATATTGCAAAGTATGGTTCAAAATGTAAAAAAGAGGAACCTTTTTTGAAAATTGTTGAAAATTTAATGAAAATAATTGAAAACATAAAATACATTTGATATCCTTATTTTCACATCCATAGAACAGGTTCCTTGTAGAACCATATAGTTTTTAAAATCCTCTTATCCTTCCTTGTTCCCTACATCATTATTGTGCTAAAACTTTCATATATATTCTCCAAAAAAAAACTTAAATAACTTTGTTACAGGTCAATTTGGGTATCACTCCCAAAACCTAGATCAATATAAATTAGGGTGTGTCATAGTCTAAATTAGTTGCTACATGCCCTAAAAATGTCATCCCATTGATGGCTTTCCTCCATGAAAGTTTTTGTCCTTAGATGCCAGTTGAAGTGTTCCATTGAGCCATCAATGCACACCTAGACTGAAGTAAGTGCTTTGCAGAGCATCTACTCCCATGCAAAGCTATGTTACAGAGCTTCTAGGCCCACTTTACAATGCATTGGTCGAGTGGGAGTGAATTCTGCATAGGATTCTAGGAATCTTCGCACACTTTAGTGGCTTCTAGAAGTTGTTCCAGCTATCACATCATCTGATAAATTTGAATATGGACACCATGGAGCCATTGAACCTCTTATTCTCCTATTCCATTGAACAAGGAAACCTCCTCATCCATTTTTGGAAAATCCATTCAATGATCCATTAATATCAAAATACCTTCACTACTTATAAATTGAGCACTGATCATAGTGCACAAGAGAGAAAGAATTTAAATTAGTAGAGTTATGCTAGTGATATCACATATATTCGAGGTTTTTTGCATGTAATGTTATGTTTCTAGAGTGATGTTTTTGATGTGATGAGGATAGGGCTGAAGCTTGAGCGAGTTGACATTGAATCGATCCAACTAGTTGTAACTTCTCCTTTTACTTCATAATAAAAATATGTGTTCCTTTCCTAATAGATGTGTTCATATTTTTATATGTTTATTTTCAAATTAAATTGATTGAATTTGTTTAACATGAATAGATCATATGCCTTTACGTCGTTTTCTGTATTCTGTTAGCCATTGCAGGTACCAATCAAGTGAGTTAAGTTCGATTGAGAGCGATGGAAGTGAAAAAAGGGAGGTGAGGAATAGCGAAAGATCACAATTAGGTGTTCTTCCCTTATCTATTCATTTTAAGGAAAAAGGTCAAATATATTTGTTTTGTTGTTCTAAGTGTGACCGCCACACTTAGGGAAAACATTTCTATGTGTAGGTTTGATTTATGTATAACAAATTTGCGACCATACTGGGGATCAACAGATCATCTCTGGTGGTTTTTTCCTTGTTTATCAACCTCTAGTAGACTTTAATTTCTTTATTTTAGTCATCTGAATGTGTTTTAGTAAAATAAGTGTGTTTGATTGCATTTTCTGAGTTTCCTCTAGCACCAACACATTTTTGGTCTTGACACAGTGCTCTGCATAACATTGTTAGCTTAGGGATAGTGCTCCGCAATGCACTGTATCCCACTCAGGGGTGCATTGCTCCTGTGACAAACCAAAAATCAACATATTTTTTTCTTTTACAATTAAATAAATTAAATATTTAAAATTAGGATTTTATGCGTAATTTTATAGATTATGTTAGTTCCTCTTAATTAGGAGTTAGTTTAGGTCTACCTAAATTAGCTCCTAGATTAGTGTGTGTGGTTGAGATATTTTCTCAACCAAGTTGTCCAAGATAGACACACTATCTTGAGACAACTTCCTTGTCTATTTATTTGTATTATTACATCCTTTTAGTAATAAAGAATATGTGAGGAATGCCATAAGGCTCTTAGGCCTTTTCCTCCAGTTCGATGTCTTTGGTGTTTTTATGAGTGTTTTGTGTGTTTAGTTAATTTTCTACATGTGGTATCAGAGCAATAGTCCTTTTGGGCCCGATATCATGGAGCTGTAGTCCTTTGAGCTTGATATTAATGGTGTGGCTGTTGGAAATGGACGTAATCACCATCATGGTTTCAGCGCACAACAATGTTTTGCTTTGTGTTGTGTGTTGATCTTGTGTGTGGCTGTGTGCAGTTATTAAGGTTGTTTCGTCCGGTGTAAACCTATTCTCATTCCTTCTGTCTCAAACATTGCATTGATGATTGTCTCCACTCAAAGACAATGAAAGATCAAATATTGTGGGGTGACGAATCTTGTTCATACGTGGTGCAGATCTAGAACCGTTTCTTACCATATGCACAGAGGCCTGTACCAAACGAATCTGGGACCATTGCAACTGCAGCTATCGGATACGAGGTCTCTCATTCCTTATGCTATCAATAGAGAGCACGCCATACCAAAGGGAACATTATGCGGGAGTGACTAGCAAGTTAGTTGGGAAATGTTTACTTGCCTTTTCCATCCTCCTGGCCTTATTTAGTGTTTCAGGTAACTACTGTGGATTGATAAGAAAATTGGTGTTGTCGCGCTTCTCTACATGGTCTCTTTGGATTTTCCGCAACAAGGTTTTTTTCAAGAAAAGCCGACGAAGTCAAAATTATTACATGACGACATATTTTCAACTATATAAGAGTACATTATTTACATCGCGAATTTTTTTTTCTTTGATTCTAGCACCAATGCCAATATATGCATCTTGTTCAAATTTCTTAGGATAATTATTTCTTCCACCATAATTCGATTCTCATTGTGTGGTTGTGAAAATTCTTGTTCTAGATCAATGCTTGCATAATTTTTATTAACTATTACTCTAGAAAAATAATTTGGATTGGGTTCATCTTTAGTTTGAGAAAGAGCACTGCTTACACTGACATCAATAACGATTTTTTTTTTTCTGCTCCTTCTCGGGCAATATTTTATGTAATATGACAAGGAGGTGAATTTTTAAGGCATATTAGTGTTGTAGTTGTTTTAGAAGCAGGAGCATCTACCGTGGAAAGAAAATAGCTCATCTACATAAATTTCATGCTTTAACCCACTTAATGTCTAGCTTCTTGACTCTTTCCAAATGAAGATTCATTCGATCTAGCACTGCAATGAATGATTTTTTTTTTAAGTTCGTTATCGTGGGTGGAGGTGTTGTAGTTGGATATGCAACCAGAGAGTTTGTTAAGTTGAGTATCAAATCTAGAGAGCGGCGCTATGTTCACATTATCGGAAGAGGGCAGGATTCAGGATTTAGGGGTCGAAACACTTGTGAGATTTTTCCCTCCAGCCAACTTGGGAATGTGGAGAAAAGAAGCAGACGAGAATGAATGTTTCACTTTTCTATATCCATGATCAAAACTAATGCATAGATCTAGTAGTTTGTTACAAACTAAACCTTATTAACGAGTGTTTCTTGGTGAAAGGATGCAACATTAGAATACATGGAAACACACAAAAATTTAATGTTAGTGGCTCCTGGTTGTAGCAGAGGAGGTCGATGCAAATTTGGACTCTCACTTGCCTCATTTGGAGATTCCAATTCATGCGCACAGGGAGATTGGATCGAATGAGGTTTGTGAAGATATGTGAAGAATATACGAGCATATCCATGAAAATTTCCACCTTATCAGAGGAATAACTCTTAAAAATTCAAAATCTAATGAATTGGAAAAAACCATGTAATACACCACGAATAGTTCGAATTGAATGCTTTACAATTTAAAAAAATCTTGTGTTCAACGTTTTGGAAGAAACTTGCATGAAAATCTTTGAACCTGCCTAAAAGACCAGCCTCCAACATGGAAGAATATTAGAGTAATATTTAATTAAGGGTGCTCATTTATCTTCGTGGCCCCTTTGTGTGGAATTTTTTTTTTTGCATTGGAAGAGTTATGGTGTTCAAAGGTCTCTCGAGTGACCTTTTATGATGAGTATTTTGTGCTCTGTGCTTTTCAGTGAATAAATTATAAAGCTCATTTAAAGGTAACCCAAAATCACTTTTAAGTGATTTCAGAAAGTTAAATTTATTTCATAAAGTTATTTCAATTATTTTAGCAAGAGCCTTTAAAAAAAATAAAATATAAAAGGAGGTTATTTATGGAGAGAATTTTGTAAATTTTTGAGAGATAAATTGTAAATTTGGAGTGATAACATGTATTGAATTTTTCTCTTATGGAGAGATAAGTTGACGAGTGATAAATGTATTTATTTATTTATTTGGGAGTTATAAAGGGTGAGTGAAAATTGTAATTTTGAGTAATAAGGTGATATTTTTTGGATTGATAACTTCATTTTTTGTAATTCGGAGAAATAAGGTGTGTTCCAATTTTTTTTTTTTTTTTTTTAATCTATGGAGTAATAACTGAAATTCATTCTTGTAATCCAAAGCAATTTTTTACTTTGAGAGAAATTGAGTCAGTTCAGGGAGTTTATGATGAAAATTTGCTTCTAGAGTTTGCAAGCATGGAATTCTCATTCCTTGAGAACTCTCACCGATGATGTTGTAAAGTGAAAAGATTGATGTGCTCAATGCTTAATAAAAACGTAATTTTTTGATGCTTCTCGTGTCCTAGATCCACCCGAAATTGAATAATGGGATATTAGGTACACCATGTGTGTGTTTGTGATGGCGTTTGATTTTATGGCTTCATGGTGTTTCTTATGATTTGTGTCTAGTTTTGACACAAATTATCTCATTTAACACACACATAAATTTCAATACAAGCGAGCACAACAACTATAACAAAGTAGTTGCGAGGAAGGATAATTAAATTCAACACATGAATTTGCGCAACTACAACACATAATCAATGTTGTCAACATCAAAATTCTACATCAACAATCAAATTCACTTAATACAGTCAAGCTAATGAACCTGAAAAACTGAAGCATTTCCAGCAAATTCTACATCAACATTCAACGACACCCAAGTTTTGAATTAATAAGAGGACAAGTGAATTCCTTGTTTTAAGTGAGTAATTCAAATCATTGTAAGCATTTTTGGGTGCATTTTCAACAGTGTTCGACACCCTTCCTTTTCCAATAAGCGCAATCAAGTCAGTACAAAGTTCACAAAATCAAGCGAGCCAATGTGAACTTCATTGAATCAACAATAAAATCAAGAAAGCAAGTAAAAATATGACGCAAGTAAATGTAATATTAAAACAAAAATCAATCAAGTGGAAATCTATAGCAAGCGAGCATGAAACAAGAAAAATAAGTTTCACTAAGTACAAGATTAAGAAAATTCCAAAGCAAGCGAGCATGTCATTCAAATCAAGCGAGTGAATTGAATCCAACAAAGTTCAAATCAAGTGAGAAAGTGCAAGAAAAGCGAGCCTGAATTCAAGCAAGCGAGTTCACATGGAGAAACACAACTAACTGTTACAATTTCTTCAAAATTTGATCCTATCAAGTACTGAAGACATGGTGAAAATTAGTAAAGCAACTATTGCTGATATTTCAAGGCATCTACAACAGACAAACGATACTATTGAGTACCTTCAACTGGAGTCGCAACTACAAAGAAATGAGTTGCAAGAGAAGAGTGATGCTTCTGAGTCTTTGAATCATACAGATAAATATGATAAGCCATTTATCCAAACAGCTTCAAGTGTCGAAGTTGTTCAAGTTCAACTTTCTTCCAAACCAATCATCAAGCCATGGGAAGAAATCCAAAGTAACAGAAATCTAAGAGGATTAGGATATATCAAATATGATGACAACTTACATAGCCTAGATTATTCAAATCCCATCAAGTTCGTTAGTGTAGGATTTCTTGAACAAATCACATCAAGAAATTCTTTGAAAGTTGCACACAAACCGACATGCACGCCAACTGAAGTTGCATTAAAAACAAAATGCTCACATTGTCAAAGAATAGGTCATATGGAAGATCAATGTTTTGATCTCCATCCTTGTCGCCATTGTGGCAAGCTGAATCACTCATCAGAGAAATTCTTCAACCAAAACCAACCAGCCAGAAGATCAATTATGAATGGATTGATCCTTGGGAATGGTCGTTAAGAGTCAAAAGATTGTATAACTTCTACAAATGAATTCAATCAAAGCTATTGTAACCGAAAGTCAAATTATGATCGTACTCTTGTGCAGATGAATGGGGGAGTACACTAGTGAAACTGTCCTACACCTGAAGGGGGGGAGTTCAAAAATAATTCCAGATGGTTGTCTCTCCTTTCAGCTGACAAAGGGGGGAAAATGTTAATGAATTTGACAGTGGTTGTCAGACTGAAAGTCTCGACAACATCAACAAAGTAGCTATTGGGCATCTTCAGCAGCCAGTGGATTTTCAAACATCCAAGAAGCTGGTGGACATCAACAATGAGAAATTTCCACCAGCATCAACAAAATAAATAATGAGTTGTTTTTTGACATCATCAACATCATCATCCAGTGGGCTATCATCATCAGAAAATTTGCCAATGGGCATCATCAAAATTTTTATCAGTGGACAAAGGATGTTGATTACAAACAAAGGAAAGATGGATCCTTTTGCAGCTTGGCACATGAGGGAGTTGTCAAGAAAAATTCGTAGATGAATCAGACATGTAGTTGTCTCATGGACTCTTTAGATTGTAGTTTTTTTAGCATCCAGCTTTGGCGGTTTTCAGGAAATGTTTTTGAGGATCAACAATTTCAGCATGAGAAATTGGAAGATGGCTCCTCATTCTTATTTTGGATTAATCATTGGGGGGGGGGGGGGGGGGGGGGTTTTTATCCTCTCTCTCATAAAAAATTATAAATCCAAAATAAATTAAATTAATTAAATATTGAAAATTAGGATTTTATGCCTAAATTTATAGATTATGTTAGTTCCTCTTAATTAGGAGTTAGTTTAGGTCTACCTAAATTAGCTCCTAGATTAGTGTGTGTGGTTGAGATATTTTCTCAACCAAGTTGTCCAAGATAGACACACTATCTTGAGACAACTTCCTCGTCTATTTATTTGTATTATTACATCCTTTTAGTAATAAAGAATATGTGAGGAATGTCGTAAGGCTCTCATGCCTTTTCCACCAGTTCTATGTATCTGGTGTGTTTATGAGTGTTTTGTGTGTTTAGTTAATTTTCTACAGTTTTCTGAGTTTTCAAGTGATTGATTGCCTCTAGAGACAAGATTTCTTCTACTATTCTTGCCTAAATTTGGATATTTGTTTGTTCAATGTTTCTTTTTTGTTTTCTTTATCATTTTCAAATAGCTCCAAAGTTAGATTTTACATTTGATCACTTGTTTATTTTTAGAAAGAGGAATTGTCATTTCAACCTTCGTTTCTCTGGAAAGTATTGATTGATTGTTTGTGCATCCTAGTTTCTTTTTTGTTCATCTACATTTAATAGAAATAAAAAAGAAAAACATGAATTTGCATATAGGGATTGTGAGTATTGCAGGGGAATAGTTAGGGAATTTTCATTTAGATGTGCTCATTGTTGATTGCTTACAATCTAATTTCTCTATCCCTTGTAGCTAAGATTTTCATTGTCAAAAATTGAATTGAAACAAATGCTTATCATCTTTATTGCATTCTAGTAATGTCAAATATATTTCATGGTGAACCTGAAAGAAAAACTTATAAGGAAGATCAACTTAAAATTTATCTGAATTAATTGAAGGGAGCATTGTCACTTAACGATAACATTTAGAGGTCTAGGATAGAGACATGTTTTGGAATTGTAAAACATATCAGCTATCATTAATTATCTGCAATACATTCCGAGTGTGATACCTCATTCCATGTACATAAGTATATTGGAGCTCATCCATGTACCTTTGGGTATATCGGGCGGTGTTGTAGTATGAAAAGTATACGGGGATGCTCTCACTGTGTGGTTTTGCATTAGAAAATGATAATACGAATTGGGCCTCCATGTACCATCAATTATATTCAGGAGGACAACATTAGGTTTCTTACCATCCATAGGTAACTGAGTAGGCTGCCCTGTACCCTGTGATACACCGAAAACAACATTCGGGGAGATTTCCTACACGTACACAAGTCCTTGATTTACTGGGGCGTTATATTGTAGTTCACAATTTCTTGGTAAACCTTTTACGTAGCATTAACCTACTTTTATTTATTTGTTTTTGTATTTAAATCAATCAGCAATCATGGAAGAAGATCAACCCTTTCCCTGTCATTCGCGTAGGACAACAAATAAACAACCTTTACCGCCAGAAGCTACACCTAGTAGATGAAGGTAAGCTCGTCCTACTGAGCTCGGTACCTCTAGAACCTTTGGTGCTACATCTTAATATAGTTTACTAGAGTCATATGATCCTTTGAGTACCGAGTCTCGAATCATTTTGATCGATCCAGTTTATCTGTGACTATCGAGGCAAAACACTCACAGTTACCTAAGGACACTGAAGTTCAATGCAGTGAAACTGTAAATCCAGAACCAAAAGTTGTTCAATCGAAAGTTGATTTGGGACCTATTTTTCTTTTACCGGAACATATTGATCTCAAAATTGAACAACAGGAAGTTTTTCCCGTGTAACCAGCTCATCCTTAGTCATCTGTAACTATTGAGTCTTCCTATTTATCACAGAGTTTACCACCTGAAATTTATCTTGGGCCTGACGGTGAAGTACTTACACTTGGTTTGATTTCAATAGAGGAAGAAATTTAGGAAGAGACAAACCCTTCAACTCCAACTCATTTTGGGTCGAGGCTTCATCTTTATCCATATTTTCCTCATTTGACCTACTCTGCTCCTATTGATCCTGCTCATTCTCAAGCTCTCGTATATTTTTTAGAGTATTTATTAGGTTATTTAACCATGGTCGAGACATCATCCCAGATAATACCATCTGTTACAGTTGGGACAATATCTACTGTTGCTTCATCTTCGATGTTTTCTATGACACCCAAGTCTCATCTTTATGGTGGTCCATTCATCCCACTGGGTTACCAAACTTTAAATGGAACCTACTCTACTGTCTCCTCTAGTCCGTGGAATTCACCCATGTCATCATTTGGATTTATCTGGTTCCTCTCTTACGCGTACTGGATGACTTAATCCTTTGTTGACATCATCATATCAATATTAGGCTAGTCCATCCAATTACTATCCATATTATCCAGTATCTGCTAGACTCCCATCATATGAAATTCAGTATGTGCAATATCCTTATAATACATATGTTGGGGGGAAACACATGTTCACACCATATGGTAGTACTCCTTTGTTTTTAGGTCAATATTATGCTGGAATTCCTATTTGTCAATGACAGCCTACCTTGCCTATTCAACCATAAATAGTTGTGTATCCATATCAAACAGTTCAACCTCTTGCATATGTACCTACTCCACCTATTATTACTTCCTTGGATATTGCTCAGTCTGCTTAGGCGGGTCCTTCAACCCTTAACCCTCAAGTTTCATGTCTATAGAATCCGTCTTCATAGGATGGTATAGAACAACCATCTGTATTGGGAATTTCAAAACCATAGGCTAGTTTACACTTGTCGTAGGCTTCTACTGGTCCCTTTTATGCACAACCTAGTCTGAATTATCTTGGAGGGAAAAAATAGTTTTATCAAATCCCATGGCAGTCACAAAAACCATTCCAATAGTTTCAAGCTTATCCAAGTTCTTTTCAAAAAGCCTATCAAGGGTTTCGTCAACAAACTTGCCCCTATCTCGGCTACGAGTAGCAATTTGAAAAATCCTTATTTTGGTGCACAATGGTCTATTGCCCAGGAAATTACATCTTACCCTTGTTACGCTCAACCTGATCTAAATCGACAGTTTTACTTTGTTGCAACATTAGAGTTACCTGATTTAAACCGGCACACTAAAGATCCCATCCATTATTTACCTTAGTGACCAATGACTCCTCATAAATTACCCTCTGATATTCTAAAATTCAATGGAAACTCTGGAGAAGATATGTCTACGCATGTTATGAATTATAATTTATAGTTTTTATAAAATTCCTTAAATGATGATTCTATTAGAATT
This sequence comes from Pinus albicaulis, assembly GCA_034641835.2. Taxonomy (NCBI): domain Eukaryota; kingdom Viridiplantae; phylum Streptophyta; class Pinopsida; order Pinales; family Pinaceae; genus Pinus; species Pinus albicaulis. Next base: position 369,171,116 of record CM076579.1, read on the forward strand.
CATCTTTTTCAGCGAATGCTCACTGGTCTGGCTACAAAGTGGTATATTGAATTACCACGAGCTTATTTTGATAACTTTACAGCTTTAGCCACTAATTTTTTAACCCACTTCCAGTTACCCATCATATATGAAACTGGAACGAAAATTTTGACTATCTTTAAATAGACAACTGCTACTCATATATCAAATCATATACATGATTGGCGTCGCCATCGTCGAATGGTTAAAAAATTTGTTCCTGATCAAATTTTATCTGAGTGGTTTATAAGTCCTTGTTTCCATCTATCACCAAGGACATGGACAAAGGTGTTGTTGTCAATGAAGAGGAAGTAATTGATCGTTCCTAGTATCTGGATTTGATTTATACTTTGTCTAGCACACTTTATGAAAATATTTTGAATGCACTGCAACCAAATTTTAATGTTCCTCCTTCTCCATATGGTAAGGAAATTCATGTCGGCGATGGTGTGATTGGTTCTGCTAGAACTTCGTGAGAAATTCGACCATCTACTTCTACACTTGTTGTTTCAAATCAAAACCCTATTGCATAACATCATGTGTCTTCTTCTGAAATACATGCCATGTGATATGACAAGGGAAAAAGTGACAAGAAACCTAGAAGTAAGAAGAAGGGGAAATATAAGAAGAATTTTTTTTTACCCCTGTAGGAAAAATCATCTGATTCATCAAGTTCTTCTCAGAAACTTCATTACCCTTGTTTGATATGTAATGAGGAGCATTTTACGAGATATTGTCCTCACCGCACATAAGTCTAAAAAATTCTTAAGACTTCTACTGCATCTACAGTGTTGAAAAATCCTTTTCTAAACTTGGAAACATATATGGTTGCTACGGATCCCGCTTCTAGTCCACAGGTGCTTATGCTATCCACCACTAAGCCAAACATTGATGTATTGGTGTCTACGCAAAGTAAATATTACCTTAATATTCTATCGTCGTCGAATGTTCAAGCTACAGATCAGCCTACTACATCGAATTCGACTTTCTCTGATTCAATTCCGCCGCCTATTATTCCTGAGTTAGAAATAAAGTCACCAAGGGGGGTCGTTCATAAATCGACCTTCAACCCTCGAGCTCGTGCAAATAAAAATTATAACGTAGTCAAAGATCTAGCTCGATCACCTTCTGTTATATCAGCACTTGAGGTTATTTAGAATTCTCCCTCCCAAAAGCAAGATTTGTTGTCGGTGATTGGTGGAATTGATCCAAAGGATTTTAATCTTGTAGTCTTTAATCATGTGGGCTTTGTGCCACAATTAACAACACAATTATAATTTTTTATTCAAGTAGATGTCCTGAATCGCCTCATTCATCGAACTATATTTTATGAAGGCACATCTACTTGTATCATGTGTATGAGTTGTTGTAAGTCACTTGGCTTGTTGACTTTATCACAATCCTCTACGACTTTGAAAGATTTTTGATGATAATACATATAAGCCTTATGGGATTATAAGTAACCTGCAAGTATGACTATGGGGAAAAACAATTGGTATTGAAGTTGAGATCGTTGACAGACCCCTTGACTACAATATATTACTTAGAATACAATGGGTTTATGCTATGGTTGTGGTTTTATCTACTTACTTGCATATGGTCGTCTTCCCCCATAAGGGAGGCATCATAGTCATTGATCGAATCTCCTTCCTCGCCTCTAGTTCTTAGGAAACTGTAAGTGTTCTATTTGTTCATGGACCCCTATCGTCTCTTTAGAACATTAGTGTAGGACTCTTTAAGTATTCTCCCCTAATTGGCACATTTTCGTTACCGTCACCTGCAATATCGATAGAAATAACAAAAATAAAACCTGCAATATGATATCTTCCACTTCATTTGATTTAAGGAAGATTCTCAAAGATTTCAAAATAGATAGGCTAGGTGAAATCATGCCGCTACGTCCAATCGAGCTCGCATAACAATCAATATTTTTTGCTTATGCAGCCAATCCTGATAATTTTTTGCCGATTGATTCGACTGATCATTCTTTGGATTATAGTACTTCTTCTGATCCTTTTTCACATGTATTCTCAACTGATGAGAGCATTATGGAATAGATGATGCCAAAAGAAGAACGATCGGTAGATTCTCATCAACGATCCCATCTTGCAGGTTATAATGAAGATAGTCCAATTGAACTATATCACCCTACAGTCATTGATTTATTGATGAATTTCATTCTATCCACGCCGTCGATTTTCAGAGAAATCCATTAAATATCAAAGAAATGATTTCTATCAATATTTTGACCAAATCTGGAGTTATAGAAAACATTCATGTTGCCACGTATTTTTCTGCATCCGAAGTTGAGACTTACTGCTTTGTTTTCCATGAATTATGAGATGTATTTCCCTTGGTCATATGAGGAAATTCTAGGCATCGAATCTATCTTTGTCGAGGATGATATTAAAATGTATGCTGATGTCAAATCGATACGACAATGCCTCCGCCCTGTTTGTCCTAATAAATTTGTTGCCATTAAAGCATAGGTTGATTTTTTTTTTGCATGCTAGTTACATTTACCATGTTCCACTTACAGATTAGGTTTATAACGTTGTTCCCGTCATGAATAAATAGGGGAAAATTGGAGTGTGCGTCATGCTTGTCCAAAAGGAAACTATCCCACTCCCTTAATCGACCAAATTTTTGATGAATGTGTCAGATGTGAAAATTTTTCTTTCATAGATGGATTTTCCGGTTACAATCAGATCAATATTAACCCAAAGTAATAATATAAAACAAATTTTATCTGTCCCTACGGCACATTCGCTTATCGAAATCTCCCTTTTGGTTTAATGAACACTGGGGAAAAATTCTAGAGGGCAATGAATTATGTTTTCCATGACATCAAACACATTGTTCCATCGTATGTGGATGGATTACCTGTGGATTCATGGAAATGGGCTAACCACCTGCTACATTTGAGAGCGATCTTTTTACGATGTCGTCACTACAAAATATGCCTCAATCCACATAAATGTGTGTTTGGTGTCTGTTCTAGTCATTTTCTTGGTTTCTTCATGTTGAAAGACAAAATTCGACTGGATCCATTGAAGGTCCAGTCCATTCTTGCTTTACCTGCACCTTCCAATCTACTTCAGTTATAGAGACTCCAAGGGACTATTAACATTCTAAGGAGATTCATTCCCAACTACGCTGAAATGGATAAAGTATTTACTCGAATTCTGAAAAAGGGGACTCCCTTCGTTTGGGATGAGGTTGCGCAAGCTTCCTTTGGTGTTCTTAAAGATAACCTGATCCGAGCATGATATGATATATCCCCCAAATTATCAGAGTGATTATTTCTTGTCTCTCACTGCTACCATACCTATGGTTTTAGTCCAAGAAGAAGATGGGATTGAACATCAGATCTATTATTTGAGTCATATTCTCAATGATATTGAAGTTAAGTACACTTATGTTGAGAAGCTCACTTTGGAAATTGTTCAAGATATAAAAATATTTCGCCATTATATCCTGCTCTAGAAGACCATTGTCTTTTCAGATTTAAACCCTATGACATACATTCTATCATGTCAATTTCTGGGGAGAAAATATTCAAAATGGATCGTCATTTTGCAGTAATTTTATTTGGAATTCATCAAATCCAAGTGAAAGAAGTATTTGGTTTTCACTGAGCTTATCTACGACCTTCCCTTGAGTAGCACTGAGTCTACTACAGAACCATCCATTCCAGATGAGTCTTTGTTTCTGATTGCATTATGTGAGTTGTGGATGGATATTTCATCATCTATCTCAAGACCCAAACTCTCTGACCCAGTGCCTCTCGCTAGCAACAATGATGTATTCGATACCAAGCCAAATATTATCTGGTTGTCGGTGATACACTTTATCGTCGTGGTGTCGATACCATTTTATGTAGGTGCCTCACTGATGAGGAGGACAAGAAAGTCTTAAATGATTTCCACAATGGTGCCTGTGGTGGACATTTTTCTGGTTTTTCTACCACATAGAGGATTCTCCGCGTTGGTTATGTCTAGCCTACCATATTTCGTGACTACATTCTCGTATTTAGAGGTTGTCATGCTTGCCATATTTTTTATCATAAAACCCACATGTCGCCAACAACAATGCATCCTGTCATTGATATTGGAACATTTGCAAAATGGGGCATTATCTTCATGACATGTAACCCTCGCTCAGCCGGGGGCATGGGTATATTATTTTTGCTGTCAACTATTTTACCAAGTGGACCGAGGTGATGCCTACATTTAACAAAAAAGGTGAGACAACTGTATTATTTTTATTTAACCATGTGGTTACATGGTTTGGTGTGCTGCAAGCCATAGTCATAGATCATGGAAAATATTTTCGCAATCATATGATGACTAATTTGACTGCCAAGTTAGGAATGTTGCATGATATTTCTACCCCTTATTTTCTGCAAGCTAATGGAAAAGTTGAAGCTATCAGAACAATTCTTAACCATATGCTTCAATGAAGGATTGGGGTTCATAAACGAAATTGGAATTTAATATTGTACTCGGCTTTGTGGGCTTATCGATCCTCGATGAGAAACACAACCAGATTTACTCCCTTTCAGCAGGTTTACAGTCTGGAAGCTATCTTACTGATTCAATGTGAAATTCCATCGTTGAAACTCGCGATTGACCTGTTACCTAATACTTATGACAAAGAGGAATATATTTTAGATCTCATCGATCTAGATGAAATGTGTTGCGAAGCCGCATTGACCAACGAAGCACATAAGAGATGAATTACGGCACAATATGACTACAATTTCAAGCCTCACACCTTCTCGTAAGAAGAACTGGTCTTGCTTTATGATCAGAAAGCTTATAAGATAGGAACAAGAAAATTCGAACCATTATGGCGTGGCCCATACATTGTCAAGAGCATTCTGGGTAAGGGTACCTATGACTTGGTAGATTATGATGGGATTCCATTGTTGCAGCCTCAGAATGGGTTTTTTATTAAACATTACTATGCTTGATTCTGTGTAGTAAAAATTTTATGATAATGTATATATGCTATGATTGCATGTGTGTCACAGTGTGTCTTTTAGAGTTTTTCATGTGGTTAGTAATTGGCTTTGAATTTTGTTGCATATGTCAGAATCTTTGGAACCATTTGTTGGTTATGCCGATGGTGCTAGTCATAGTACGCATAATCAATCCTCTACAGCACGATCCTTCTACGCTGGAAGTGGCGAGTTAGTGAGTTTCCAAGGGATTTTTATCAGTCGATCCACCAATAATATTGTTTATTATAGTGCATTGATCGAACTCCTCTCTAATTCCATTTCACTTGGAATTCACCGCATCATCATCAGGCTGGACTCACGACTTGTTGTACTACAACTTACTAATGTGTATACTATCCAAAATCAATCTATTCATCGTATGTTCCTTAGTGTTTGTATTTTGGAAATACATGTTGATTACATCCAATATCAACACATTTCCAAAAACTTTAATAATTTAACTAATCCTCTAGTGAATTACGTGTTAAATAGACATTTGCAACATATGTAAAGATAGATTTTCAATTCACATCACACAATTGAATAGGATTGCACATAACCATAGGAAAACACTTAAAGTAAAATAGATATATAATTGAGTTTTTTACAAAACATTGTGTCCAAGACACATTGGTCATATGACCTCAAAATGTATACAGACATAGCATAATCTAAGTAGACTTAGTGGTGCTCATGATATCAGGTCACTGCTTGGGCTATCATGTGCAATAACCTCATCCAAAGGCTAGGCACACCAATATTATGGAGTTGTAGCCTCATAGGTAACTCCTCGATCCAGAAATATGGTATCCCGATAGTCAATCCCTCCACATGCTACTGTAACTCAGCAAGAATGTCGGCTAAATCGAAAGCCTGAAGGACTTCTCTATCGACAATCATCTTTGCTAGTTCACTCGCTTGCTGTGCTTGAACCACTAGTCGAAAAATACCCACATATGCATACATAAAACATTTTTAGTTTAGTATTTAAAACATAAAAAACAAAAAATATGTAAAAAAACCAAAATTTTTAAAAAAATGGTCAAACAATTTACCTATAGCACCTCATTGAGCATCGACTGGTAAAATAAAATATGTGTCTCCATGGAAATCCATCCCTGCATAGGGATTCTCCTCTATGACGATATGATTTCATCGGAGCCAAGTGAAGAATGAAGTGGAAAATGAGATCGATGAATGACTAGCATGTCTAGCCCTCAACTCGACCCACCACTACATCCACAGATCTCTAGGACCAATTAAACCCAATGTCACATGTTGTGGCTGCATCAATGGAACTCGCTTGAAAATAGAAGTGATAAAGATAGATCCATAACTGAAATTATTTGTCTTTCCAATTTTCACTTTGGTCAACTGTTCTTTCATTTGAAGGAGTATTGCTTCAGCCCAGTTGAACATGGTCGGCTTGATACACGTAAGTGCATAGTGCCTGTATGATTTGTTCGTGACATGAAGGGTCACACCACTAGCTAAATTTTCTATAGTGAATAGGAGCATTCACAAATGAATATCACGTACATCTATGGTGTTTATCTTTCCATATTTTCTAGGCTCTGTACATGGCCGAGAAAGCTGTTTAATGTCATCCTTCACTATCTCACCTCCACGGATGAAACCTGCAAGGGAAATGGGGGCACAACACTTCGACAAACATGTCAGAAAGTAAATGTCATCAACCAATATTGGGAACACTTTGTCCCCAATGTGAAATTCCTGTAGTGTCGAGTCCCATGAGTGAATAAAGAACTACAATAGTTCCATATGTTGCCTCATCCCTGACAATCTAAAGTACTTGGGCAACCCACAATCTTTGAGGGCTCTCAGAGTGCCAGGATCATTTAGGGAAACCATATCCTATCCCCTATGTTCTCTTTCTCACCATGTAATCAACATTATGATTCATTAAAAGCTTGAAATCAAACCATAGGCTTAGTTAGGATCCATTCCATGAAAAAAATTGGAGAAATTTTGGGCCAAAGACCTAATGTAAAATTTTGAATTGTGGCCAACGCATTCCTGAGTGGCAGACAGAGTGTTGCAGAGGAGCTGGGATTCTTTTCATCTCCTCTGTAATGCACTTTTCGACATCCAAGGGTGCATTGGTCCTAGTGAGTTGTATATTTACCCTGGGAGCCCAAAAGCCCTAAAACTTTTTCATGAAACTAAAAAAGAATGCAAACAATAGAAAGAGAAAGGTAAGATATTCTACCTGGTCTGGACAACACGAAAAATTTTCCATAGAATCTGTCACAATCATCTGCTGAAGTTCGAGGGTAAAATTGGATGAAAACACTAAAAACTGAATGGTGAATGTGAAATGGTAAAAATGACTTTGTAAATTCTTCTTTTAATAGTATTTTTGATTAATTTATGCATATTTAATGAGTTGACTATATTTTTTACCCATTTTTACTATTTAAAAGGTATTTTAAATTCGTTTGGTGGATCTTTCAGCAATTTTAAAATTGATATAGTGAATTTGAGGTGCATGATCGTAAAATGAATTTTTACCACAGAGCACAATTTAATCTCTTTTTTGAGCTTTGTTAAACATGAAAAAGGAACCCTCCTAGAGTTCTCTTTCAACTCTTTTCAAACTCCCAAAATATGGAAATATTGCCAAGCACTTTTCCTTTTGAGCTCGTAAAAGGAATTGAAATGACATATACTCAGTATAAGTTTAACCCTTTTCCGGATTGAGAGATTATTTTACGAAAAAGGAAAACCCTACTCAAACATGTCTAGGAGGTTCTTTGAGGTATTATTTTATGCTTTTTTAGATCTAAGGGACTATTTTACGAAAAATAACTTGTGGATTTTTCTTTTTGTCCCTTTTTCAAACTCTCTAAACATGAAAAAGGACCGATTTTTCACTATCGTTAGACTCATTAAAACATCAAATAGCGATAGACTTGTCCATTATTACAAGATCTAGTTTCACCTTCGCTAAACTAGTTAAAACATAACATAACAATGGATTCACTTGAAGGGTGGAATTATACATCAATCATATGTTATCCTCTTCAATCTTGTTCAAAAATAAAGAGGTATTGGTCAGGAATGACTGGGGAAAATTGGGAATGGATAAATCACTTTGTGGTAGCAATTCACTCTTGAACATGACACTTATTCAGTGTAGCTTTGTGGCTTTTGGGTTGGGTTATCTGCTTAATGGTCTATCATACCTATGGTCTATCAAACCATCCATCACTTTTTTTTTTAGGTCAATGCTGCCAACTCATTCAGTGTTGCCGATATGTTTAAGAGAATTCACTCAATAATTCCTCATCCTTTGCAATACTCATAAACCTTAATTTCACGACCACCATCCTTGAACATTACTTCATCAGTTATATTCTGTCTTCGAAATAATTACTCTCATTTCGTGTCGTTGGTGGGGGATACATCAAGGCCATCCTGCGACGAGTTGCTTCCTGTCAACATCAGCTCGTAATCTAGGAAGTTGAATTCGAAACAACATTTCAGTACCTTGGAGCTTGCATACATCAATGGTAGGTTTCTTGTTTTTGGTGATAGGTTGAAATCGTAGGAATTCAACTGAAAGAATTTGTATGGTGTTCGACATCAAGTCATCTATTCACACTATATAGAATGTAATGCAGTACCTTGAGAGCGATTATCATCATCGGTGGTTTCTCTTGTGTCTCTTAACGGATTAAATCATTGGCTGGTAATCAGATGATGTCTTCCCATGTTTGACTTCATATCACATATTCACATGGTTATACTTGTACTTAAGCGATCGAGTGAATGAGATAGAAGACCACAGATCTAGTTTTATCCATCCAGGCTACGATTTTAGGAACAATAGTGCATCAACAATACGATGTTCTTTAAATAGATGGTCATCATATCATGGGTATATATTGATAGATGAATTTTCAATGTTATGATAGTTTATGTGTTGAGTATGGGTATGCCTCCCTGAGAAATTCATTTCCAAGATGAAAATATATCATGATGTAATGTATTGTAATTGATGCAGGTCATTGTCTACTTCAGATCCTACTCATCACATCATAAATCATATCATTCAAAATTATCATTTTTGACTTCATGCTTTAGGGGGAAGTTGTTACAGGTCAATTGGGGCATCACTCCCAAAACCCAGATCTGTATAAATTATAGTCTATAATACTCTAAATCAGTTGCTACATGCCCTAAACAAGTCATCCCATTGATGGTTTTCCTCCATGAATGTTTCAGTGCTTGGATGCCAGTTGAAGTGTTCGATTGAGCCATCAACGCACCCATAGACTACAGTAAATGCTTTGTAGAGCATCTAATCCCATGCAAAGCTAAATTGCATAGCATGTAGGTCCACATTACAGTGCATTGGTCGACTGGGAGAAAATTGTTCATAGGATTCCAGGAATATTCCCACCATCTAGTGCTTTCTAGAAGTTTTTCTAGCTATCACATCATCTGATAACTTCGAATATGGACACCATGGAGCCATTGAACCTCTTATACTCCTATTCCATTGAAAAAGGAAACCACTTCATCCATTTTTGTAAAATCCATTCAATGATCCATTAATGTCAATCTACCTTCACTACTTATAAATTGATCATCGATCATAGTGCACAAGAGAGAAATAATTCTAATTAGTAGAGTTATGTTGGTGATATCACAACTCTTCGATGTTGTTTTCATGTAATGTTTTGATGCTGGAGTGATGCTACTGATTTGATGAGGATAGGACTGAAGCTAGAGTGAGTTGACATCGGAGCGAGTTGACATTGAATCGATCCAACTGGTTGTAACTTCTCCTTCTTCTTCATAATAAAGAGATTTGTTCCTTTTCTAATACATGTGTTCATATTGTTATATGTGTATTTTCAAATTCAATCGATTCAATCTGTTTAACATGAATAGATCATATGCCTTTATGTCTTTTTCTGTCTTCTGTTAGCCATTTCAGGTACCAATAAAGCGAATTCAGTTTGATTGAGAGCGGCGAAAGTGAGAAAAGAGAGGCGAGGAATAGAGAAAGATCAAAAGTAGGTGTTCTTCCCTTATCTCTTCATTTAAAGGAAAAGGTCAAATATCTTTAGTTTTTTGTTCTAAGTGAGACCACCACACTTAGGGAAAATAATTCTATCCATAGGTTTGATTTCCGTAAAACACACTTGTTCCCCTCTTCACCGCAAACTATAAAAATGTACATTCATTGTTGATAAGAAAATGAGGCATATTCCTTGTTCTCTAAATCCACTTGATTCGTTTTTGTTTCCTTATCAAAAATTTCAATGGGTTTCTTATACTTCTCATTCCACATTTCTTCCACCTTTTGTTTGGAATTGTGAAATTCTCTTTAGTTATGATAAGTTATTCCTTTATGAAAGTTATTCTTACTATTTTTTTATGGTAATTTTAGCTACACCTTTAAAATGCTAAATGATATTGTGCTTCTAATGAAGAGAAACTTTTCCGACTAATTTGATCTTTTATAGTAGGCTTCCAAATATTAACATATTTTAAAACTAGTTGAATAGGCTCCTTCAGTGTATCATGGAGTGTGTATTTATGTATTGTATGTTTTTTTTGTCACATATTGTCTTATATAATTGATTCTGTATAAATTTATAGATATAGTTTTTTTTTTCTCGTGAAATATATTTGGCCCTTCAATTTAGTAACCACTAGAATTATTTTTCAAGAATCTCCCATTCTCTCAAATTCCTCTGAAATATGTATTTACACTTCCTAAATAATAATGTAAAATTTAATTTCTATTAGTATTTATTTTAACAACCTTACAAATTATTATGCAATATCTTATTCATCAACTTTGCTAGATATTCATCATTTTCTCATTTTTGAGCCACTCTCTTTGGCTTCTTTAGTAAACTCTACAATTCTTCTCATTTTATTCCTAACATCTATTGTTTTTTAATAAATTAAATTTATTTCATTGTCTTCTCATAATCCCTTTTACATGGAATTGAATTTTAATTGAATTTTTTGGTAAATGAGATATATGAACAAAAATATAATACCATCCTTGTTACAAGAGGAATCAATTTTAGTTTGGGATTTATATAGCCTTTTGAAGAAATGAAAAATTGTTTCTAAGAAGAAATAATTTTGTAAAAGGTTAAATGCTTCACTTGGTAAATGTGACTTGTTATGAAACAAAACAAAGCTCCAAACTAGATTCAATAGTAAAATTTTGGGGTTATATCTAACAATAGATCACCTTTATCATAAAAACGTCAATCCTATGCCAAAATGGTTAATTATTTTGATTCCTTAAACATGTATTTGGGGAATATTGAAGAAATATTATTTCTCGTGTGACTAGATTACTTAGCATATATGTATATTGACTATTTACTCTCCATTTTTTCTAATTTTATTTTCAACACCTATTACTTTTAAATCGTTTTTTCTTTCCTTCACATCTCACATTCCCTTTTAGTTGGCATTGAATTTTAATTATAAATTTTGGTGAATGAGATATGTTGGGTCTCCAAAAATTCATCTTTTCATTCTCTTTGCATTCACTTTTAACCATATTCCAACATCTTATAACCTTACATTAAGATTTTTTTTATGATTATATATGAGTTTAGGATTCTTACTTCCCAAAGGAATTTTTTAAGTATTTTGAGTGAATTTATGATTAAATTAGAAAAATAACATGTTTTCACTTATATTTCAAATTTGGATGAGTTTTGCGATGTTTGCAGGCATTTTTGAAGACTTCAAAAATCTCATATTTGATCATTTACGCTCAAATTTTGATTTCATATTCAACCCTTAAAGATTTGAGATAATAATTCAAGCACATTTGATGGAGAAGAATCACAGAATTTTTGATAATATTTCTTATAAAATATTTTAGAGATTTGGAAGAGGATATGTGGAGATGTTACTTGTTAGATGTTAACATATAGTTATAACCACATGAGATATTTGTTGATCTACATTTATCATATAGTTATCTTAGTTTTTGTATAAATAGGAGTTCCTTCTCCATTCAAAGGGAGGAACTCATGGAGCATAATTCCAAAGTATGATGGAATAAAACACATTTGATAAGCTCTTGTGTTATTTATTTTATAGCTTTATATTATTGTCTTCTTGTAAGATGTAGTCATATAATTCATGTGTTTTTATAATACATGTATTTTATATTATTTTTCTTATGTTTTAAATTATTTTCTTTCGCATATCAACAATATCACTTTTCTTAGTGTTGCGAGTGTGAGCCTTTAGCACTTGATTAAAGATAGTGATCTAGATTGGCATCATTTTATTAGCATTGAACTTCTGATGTGATTTCTCGGAAAACTAAGACAAATATCGAAAACCTAAAACATGGGTTTTGTGCAGAATTAGGCAATTTAAGTGTAGAGGGAGAATGTATTCCAAACAGTGCGCAATTTTGGAGATATTCATGGATATTTCAAATATATTTTTCGTAGGTTTCATATTGCGGCCAACCAATGTAACAATAGAAGAAAGAATTTGAAATTTCCATAATTTTTTTCATTTTGAACCTAAATCAATCTATTTTTTGAAGTCATCATAGTTATCTAACAATTCTAATATTTTTAATTAAGAAACAAATTACATTACAATAATCACAGAGTTTAGGATTTGATTTATTAACTTGTCATAGATACTTTATTTTCATTCTTATAATTGTCACTTCATTTTTTATTACATATTACATGTCACGCTTGAGAAATATAAAAATATAAAAATATTTAAATCCTTAATCATTATCATTTGTAATTAGGGTTTCTCGCTTTCATAGACTAACGATGTTTTCTTTCATAGATTAAATGTACTCACTTTTATATATTAAATAATTCCATGCTTTAATATATTAAATTTAAATGTTTTCATATATTAAGATTTCATTCTTTCAGATATTAAGTTTACATGCTTTCCTAGATTAATTTTTCAATGTTTTCATAGATTAATTCACCAATTCTTTTCTAGATTAGTATTTCATTTCATGTCATTTTATTTTCTTTCATATCTGAGTACAATTTTCTTCATTTCAATTTATTTCCATTAGAGTTAAAACCTAAACTCCTAACATATACTTTTGGTATACTTCCCAAGTGTACGTAGTTGGATTGACAATTTAATGTAAAATAATTTAAAGCATAATTAAATTACCCAACATTTTTGGTGTCATTTCCAAGGAAGTATTCATAGGTTTTAGATTTCAATTTATATTTCTCTTTAATTTACATAAATTTGGAAAAGAGAGATGCTAAGATGATCATTAAGAACCTGCACATCACCATTGTGCGGTAATTATTAACCTTAGTTGTTTAATTTAATCTCATTGTTAGTTGCATTCATTTTTAGTTGCATAAGTTTAATTTCATGAATTTTATAGTGCATTCTAGAGGTGATTCATTAGAGGAAAATATCCAATAAAATAAATTTCACAATCACCTACCATTCCCACTAGATCATGTGGTGCAATAAAAACCACATCATAAATTATTAGTTTTGTAGGTAGAAGAACACTGCCTTCTGGAGGTGGAATAGGTGGAATAGGAGGTAGGATAAATGGATGCAAATGATCACAATGGAATAGATCATTTTGGATTTTCAATTAAGGATATTGATATAAATGTCAAAATGAAAAACATATCTACATCTATACTTCCTAATTTCCGTGGCATGAGATCAGAAGACCAAAAAATTACAATTGTTTTTGTCTACATTGAAGGATAGAGCACTTAAATGGTTCATGTGTTTAGGGACTAATTCAATAAGATCATGGGATGATATGAAAAGTATATTTCAAGGAAAATATAAATAATATTGTATACGTCATGACTTTAAGATGAAATCTTTAAAATTGCTCAAAAAGAAGATAAGAGCCTTAAGAATCTGGTAGAGAGATTTATGTACAAAGTTAAGAGGGAAATTTTTCATAATTTAGGATTGGATACATTAAAATACCTCTTACTTAGAGAAATTAGAGACAAATGGATTGATCTTCTTAATCTCATGGGTAAAGGAGATATTTCACTATTATCATTTGCAGATATTTGTGAACTATGTATGAAAAATTAAGAGGAAAAGAAAAGTATGGTATATCCCCTCGAGATCCAGTAATTATGCCAACCTCAGGGTTGCTAAGTTGATCAGAACTTGGAAATTTTCTTGATAATTTTAATAAGATATTCATGGTAATTTAAGTGAACACAGTGATATGTTAATAATGTGAAACAAGCACAACGTTGATAATGTTTCTTTGTTTATATGTTTCTCTATATGTAGAAATAAACATACTTGCATGAATTTTCACTTGATAACATTAAAATTTGTGTCATTTAGTCATAATAACATGCTATTAAGAATTATGCATCATTACTAGGGTTTAAGGAAGTGTAGAAAAAAATAAAAAGGAGAAAATTAAGCACTAGAGTAGCTTTGTTATGTAGCTCCAAGAAGTCCTTGGCAGCCTTTCCAACTGAGTATGATGCAAGATCCTAGTTTACAATTTCAGGCTTATGCACAATAATATCGAAGTAATTGGAATACGTCCTTATCTTCACAACCTTGGCCATCTCAATCCCAATATGAAAAAGAATATTTGGACAAAGGTTGGAAAGGTCCTTTCAGAACAAATCCACCATATGCTAAATCTTTTCCTCACTACCCTCAATTCCAATCTCAATTTTATCCGTACCATTCATTTCCACCACAACCTTAATTTCGCCCTCAATTGAATTCAATTGAACCTTTCCCATTATCACCTACACAAGCACCCCAAAGACCCATTTCCACTCCACTACCTACAAAAGCATTTTTGAACTCCAACAACAAAATACCTTAGCCCATTTACAATGTCGGGGTACAAAAGTTTCAAACAAATCCTCTTAATCTAAATGATATTAATCTTAGATTAGGAAGATTAGTGCAAAAGAAGGATTCTCCTGCCGTCATTAAAGAACAACATCCCAAATAAGAATATCCAAAGAAGGATAAAGAATTTTTGACCACATCTATTGGAGAGAAGTCATTGGAATCTGATATCGAGGAATTTCTAATATGCCCATGATCAGAAACTTTATGCATTTGAGATATTGAACATTCCATAGTAGAAGATCTGGATAACATGGCACAAGAGGACATGAAAAATGATCTAGATGAATAAGTGAAACAAGGTCATAATAGTTATATTTAACTTTTATTCTAGACAACCATTATGCTAGAGTACCACTCTCTTCTTCAACACTTATTTATAGTATTTAAGTCAAAGAAATTGGTCCCTCATATTCTAGTATATATTTCAAACCTACATATGAGTTTATTTTTCATATTTTTATGCACATGGATCCATTGGAAGTATTATTATCATTGGAAGAGGTATGAATTTTCAAGTATAGTAGGATAGAATAAAAAAAATGAAAAAAAAAATTATAAAAAAAAAAGGTAAAGAGAAAAGGAGAGAAAAAAGAAGCCCACTTGTGCAAACTAGTTTACTAGCAGAATTGGATACGAGATTTGCTTGAAAACCAGAAAAATGACGAGAAAAGTTCATAATAAGTTTTTTAATTTGATGTTGGTTTCAATATTTAATCATGGTTATTCAAATAATTTTTGGTTCTATGGCCGAGTTGGATAATGTGGGATGCCTCTAGGCCTACCTTCCAACAGATCTTGTCCCACCGACTTCAAAATTCAATATAAGACCGAGATTAGAGATATTTTGAGGGCATTAGAGCTTACATAAATCAATGGAAATCCTCCTTTCTGATAATAATGGGTATACAAAAATGTCTCTCGATTGTCAAATCTTGCATGTGACTTGACTTCAACATATTCATTCGTACGTGTCAATATGAACTCTTGTGTCTTGGCAATCATTTACATTATTGGTGACTAGTATCATAATGGTTAGCGATTAAAATTAGTGTTTGGTAACCCAATTAATTATTTCTATGTTTGACTTCAACTAAATCCATTCACATAATTTGAATAGTACTAATTGTCATTAAAATGTGAAGACTATATGGTATTAGCAGTTTACAACAATGCTCCAATAACTCAGGATTTAGTTCCTTGTTCAAACAATAATAAGGTACATAGTTTCCAATTTTATATTTTATCCTCTATTCATACATCGAAGAGAAACGAAGAATAAAATCAAATTATTTCACTTCACATTCCATGATCCAACAATAACAACCAAGATCTTCCAGATGCATAGCTTATGAAATTTTTAGGTAGGTGAAGGTAGGTCGTTTTCTAATATTTAATCAATTATTCCTTGAATGCTAAAATATATTAATTTGTAAAATTTCCCATGTGACATTGCTTTGCCCACTTTCCAAAGATAGAAAACACCTTCAGTTGGGGGGGATATTCATTATCATTTTTCAATGCCACATCCCATCACCTCATATATTATTGACCAACATGTTTCTCCCAACAGATTTTTGTTGTTATTCAATTTAAAGATGAATATGTTTGAATTTATTCAAACTATGAGTAAATATTTGTTTATTTGCATATAAATGAGCCTTCATTTTTAATACATTTCTAAGTATTATTTGTTGCATCAAGAAGAAGAGTATATTAAAGAGTGTTGTCACAAAAGAGCAAGCACCTGCAATACTTTTTGTTGCCGCACAAGAAAAAAGTACAAGAGATAACACTTAGATATCATTAAATGAAGACTCCATAATAGCAATGTCTTGAGAAAAATAAACAATTCAAGAAGAATTTGCAAAAAATGCAAATCTTGGAGAAGGATGTCGAGTAACAAAACGATTTGTTGATCAAATACAATATTTCACTCCAAAAGGCTACAGAAAAGAGATGCTTTTGGTTTATAAGAATTAGTGCAAGGTTTCATGAGGACATGGAACATATTTAGTTGGGTCGGAGGGGGGGGGGGGGAATGTTGGGTCTCCAAAGTGTCATATTTGTCATCCTCTTTTCGTTCACTTTTAACCATATTCCAATACCTTATAACCTTACTTTGAGACCATTTTTATGATTATATGGGTTTATAATTATTATTTTAAAAAGAATTCCTTTTAGTATTTTAAATGATATTATAATTAAACATTAGAAAAATAACATTTTTTCACTTATATAGAGAAGTTAGATGATTTTTGTGATATTGTAGCCATTTTTGACGACTTAAAAAATGTAATATTTGACCATTTAGTCTCAAATTCCAATTTCATTTTTAACCCTTGAAGATTTGAGATAATGATTCTAGCACATTTTTTGGAGAATAATCATGGAAGTTTTGATAAGATTTATTATAAAATATTTTCAATATTTGTGAGAGGATATGTAGAGATGTTAGCTGCTAGTTGTTAGCATATGGTTGTGACCACATGATAGATTTGTGGATCTAGGAGAGATTTGTGTATCTACATTTATTAATTAGTTATCTTAGTTTTTGTATAAATAAGAGTGCCTTCTCCACTAAAAAGGAGGAACTCTTGGAGAATAATTCCAAACTATGATCGAATAAACAACATTTGGTAGTTCCTCTGTTATTTATTTTATAGTTTTATATTCTTATTTTGTTGTAAGATGTAGTTTTATAATTCATGTATTTTTATAATATATGCACTTTATATTATTTTTCTTATGTTTTAAATTAGTCTCTTTAGGGGATTAATAATAATACTTTTCTTAGTGTTTTAACTGTGAGCCTTTAACACTTGATCAAATATGGTGATCTAGATTAGCATCAATTTTCGAGTAGTCAAACTCTGATGTAGTTTCTAGACAAACCAAGATAAATTCTGAAAAAATAAAACATGGGTTTTGTCTAGAATCAACCAATTTAGCTGTTTAATAAGATTTTCCTCCAAGAAGTGCATGGTTTTTGGGATATTTGTGGCCCTTTCAAATGTATTTTCCAAGATTTTGTGTTGCACTCAACAAATGTAACAATAGAAGAAAACATTAGAAATTTCCATTTAATTAAGAAAGAGATCAATTATTTTGAACCTAAATTAATCTAGTTTTTAAAGTCATCACAATTATCTCACAATTATAATATTTTTAATTAAGAAATAAATTACAATACAATAATCACTTAGTTTAGGATTTTATTTATTTAGTAGTCATAGATAATCTATTTTCATGTTTCTAATTTTCTCTTTATTCTATTCCATATTGAAATCCAACAATTGAGAAATGTAAAAATACTAAAGGATTTAAATTTTAAATAATTCTCATTTGTTAATATAGTTTCTCACTTTCATAGAATAATAATGTTTAATTTCATACAAACAAATTTCAAATGCTTTCTAGATTAAATTTTCAATCTTTCATAGATTAAATTTACTTGCTTTTATAGATTAGATATTTCCATGCTTTAATAGATTAAGTCTACATGTTTTCATATATTAATATTCCATGTTTTCATAGATTAAGTTTACATGTTTTCCTATATTGATTCTTCAATGCTTTCCTAGATTAATTCTCTAGTGATTTTCTTGATTATTATTTGATTTCATATCATTTTATCGGCTTTCACAGAGTAGAAATTTATTTCATTGTAATTTATTTCCATTAGAATTGAAACATAAACTCCTAGCATATATTGTGGCATATACTTCACAAGTCTAGGTACCTGGATTGAAAATTTAATGTGAAGTAACTTAAATCACAATTGCATTACCCAACAAGATATATGAACAAAAATATAATACCATCCTTGTTGTAGAGATCACTTTTAATTTAGGATTTATATAATCTCTTGAAGAAATGAAAAATTATTGCTAAGAAAAACTAATTTTGAAAAATCTCAAATGCTTCACTTGGTAAATGGAGAGATTGAGTTAGATGTATTTTAAAAAATAACAAATAAATTTATAAATTTATTTTAAATTTTTTTACATTATTAAAAGAAAAAAGAAATTCCAAAATTTTAAAAGTATTATGATACATTTTATTTAAATAATTAATTAAATACAATAATTTATATAAATAATAATAAAATATATTAACAATTTTGAATTAGGAAAAATTATAAAAATAAATTTAAAACAAACTTTTTAAAATAATTCAACATTGTATTTTATTAAATTTTTATAGACTTATATAACCACACTTACATATTTCAAATCACAATTTTTAAATACTTAAAAGTTATAATATGTCATTAAAATTTATGTTTAATTATTTTTTTTCCAACATATTGATATTTAACATAAAACATAAATTTATTTTTTATCATTAAAATTTATATATAAATTAATGAATATTCATTTCAAAATTGGAACATATTTAAAACATAAAATATAAATTAAACTGCAAATATTTTATAAAATGCATAACTTCAACTAGTTTGCAAATTAAAGAAGAGTTATCCTGATTATCCACAGTGTTGTGAGAAATTCATTGACGTTTCGAATCCCAACAACGATCCATATTCAACGGTGATGCAAATTTATTATCCTTTACATGGGGGTTCCTGTACTAGGTGTTCTCAATTGTGGCATCACTTAAAGTTAAATAATGATTTATGCATAAGCAACAAATTTTAGCTATTTCCACGTTTTGGTTTCATGAAATTTATTTTTTCATATGTTTAATATATAATGGTTTCATGTGACTTTTATTTGTTTCAGGAATCAACATGTATAAGTTGAGTAAATATTAAGAAAATGTGTATAAATTTAGGTAAGTATACATAAATTTGAATGGTTATTTTGGAAGATTTAATTAGATCAGGTTACATTAAGGAATTTAGATTATAATGTCAATATAATGTTTACCAAAGTTCAAATTTTCCATCTACTTATATGTACACATAACATAATTTGAAAAATAAAGTGGCCCATTCTCCACACATCTTTTCTTTTGCAAAGAACAAACATCATATAATGAAAATAATGGAATTGTATGTAAATATCATGAACTGCATATCCATGTTCTTTCTTTTCAAACACTTTGTATATGTACCATTCACCTTACGCACACCATCACTACCAACAAATTTTCATTACTAACCATTACAAGTAGAGTAATTTCTTATGCATTACTTTGAAATTTTGCATACAAACATAACTTAAAATTAGGAGGAACCTATGTGGCCCTAATCCACATATCTTTTTTACTTGTTTTTCTTGTTCCAATTCACACCATGCCTAGCTTAACTAGAAGGAAGGTAAGTGGTAATAAATCCATACATTTTTTTAAACTTATTTTTTAACCAAAGGCATTATTTCATTTTGTTTTCGGGCTAGGATTTGGTGTTAGTAATAAAAATATTCTTTTCACTTTCAACCTTGTGGTGAACCTATGGGAACTGTATATTAATTATTTCTCAAGACACTAATTTTTCCATATCCCTATATGCGAGCACATAGAATAATTAAGAAAGAGTAAGTGGCCCACTATACACACACATTTTATTTTCTTGCAAGGAACGCACATCGCATAGTGTAATTAGGGGAATTGTAAAGGATCATCACATATCCACATCATTGTAATTCACACTTTGTATGTTCCCAAATTCACTTGCACACAACTTCACTCCACACACTAAGCTCAGTTAAACATAGTATAAAGGGTATCCTCTTTTGGAATCTTTGTACTTAGTTTCTTTGAGCTTACATTTTTCCAACCCCATAACTGAAGAAAAGAATATCTAAAAAAAACCTTAACTTCAACACATTAAATTCCCCACAAGGTCCATAATATAATTTATAGTTTAGGTTATAACCACGGGGGTAGGTAACATATAACTTATCGCGGTTGTTTTCATCTTGAAATATATAAGTTGTCTCTTAGGAAAATTAAAACCCTACATCATCTAGTGAAAAATTTGGTAATGAGAAGAAACACGTGAAGGGGATAAGGTTTTCATGGCAGATTATCACAAACTCCCTTTTTGTCTCCTGACACTTGGTAGGGGTCTGGGTCCAAAACTGAAAACCAAAAGCTGAGATTTACTCATTCACACTAGTCACAGGTAACTTGGTGGCCAAATATTAGGGCATATTTCCCTATAGGTACTAGGTGTGCGAGCACAAGCCACCTGAGGTGATTTTTGTCAAGATACTCAAATCGTCGCCAATTATTTCATGATGTAGCCCCAATATGTTGGTCCATTATAACCCTTTCCATATATTGGTTGGAATTTTGGCTACTGGAAGAAACACTAGTGACATTCATGATGTGGCCCTATTCTAAAATCTTCAGAAGGCCCAACTACTACTTGAGTGGAAGGACATTAGGTATTTTTAGGAATTTTTTTGATACACAAAAAAAATTTTGTTGATTGTTTGATACATTATAATTAAAGGTAAAAGTAACCATTTATTTTTCTCTTTGTCTTATGTATGTGATTCATTTGATTTTCTTAAAGAACCATAGGGTACCCAAGGGTTACCCACCACTCTAGGAACCTGTAAAATCTCCCACCATTACTAGGAGGAGTTCTTGGTCTCTAACCATTATGGCACAAAATATAGGACCAATCCACCTTATTTTTCACATCCATTCTTGGATCCACCTTATTAGGATATAATTCCTCTCAAGGCACCCCCACCACTAGTCGCCAGGGTAATACAAACACTACCCTGTAGGGTACTCCATCCAACCCCACCCCGCAAAGTACCCCAATGAATACTATCGCACAGGGTACACCAATACCAATACCAACTATAACTCATAATGTAATTACATCATGGCTAACAACAACAAGAAAGAATTTGTATACTCTTTAAATCTCCCAAATTTGATGAAACTCACAAATGATTGCAATTCACATAATCAACAATGCCCCATCATTGCAACCAGGTTTCCATTGGATTTCCCTAAATTCAAAGGAAAACATGGGGAATAACAAACAAATCATATAATAATATTCCACCTATGGTGATTTATTAAATAAACATGGGTAGATCTACTATTCACTTGTCTTATGATGGTGATTCACTTGAATTAAAATTATATTTTGTATTTTACTATGAACATATGGAAATTGATTAGCTACATGAGGAACAAGATGTGCCCTATCAAGATGATCAAGCACATGATGAATAAGAAGTGCCTTATCAAGTTGACTAGCTATTAGAGGAATAATATGTTCCTTGTCAAGCTGATCAACTCTCATTAGGTGAAAATATGAGCCATATCAAGCTAACAAACAATTAGAGGAATACAATGTTCCCTATCAAGTTGATCAACCACTAAAATAATGGGTTGTGCCCTCTCAAGTTGATAGGAAAATAGGGAGTTGTAGTGGTTTTGAAATGGGTGGAATGTTTGCAGAAAAATAGGATGCAAGAATAATACAGAACCTTGGGGAGCCTATCCCTACCTGCACTATTAGAGAGCATGTCAATAACTTCATTCGAAAATATTTCAAGAAACATTCATTTGTTGCATAAGATGAGATACTACATGGATTTATCAAACATAAGAAAATAAAATATGGCACAAAGATTTTGGGTGTACAAGATGCTAAAAGAATGAAGACACACATGGATGTCACTAAAAATATATCAAATACATTCACTATGTTTGGAAAATCAAGAAAACCCAATGCTCCAGCTGATCGTAAGGTAATTACAACTGCTATTGTTGCATCGAGTACAATAATACAACAAAATTTGGAAACAATGTTAAAAATTTTCCATGTCTGAAGAAAAACATTGCACAAGCATAAAAAATTCAAGGATTTATTAAATTAAAATGATGAATATGCATGTTGGGATCCTATAACTAGGAAACCCTACCAAGACAGGATTATAGCAGGAATTACAGAACTCGTGGTAGAGTTTTGGGAGAGCCATTATCATGTTATTCTACATAGAGAGCATGTCATACGAAATCACATATCTAAAGGTGAGTATGAAGGTAAAACTAAGAATATTCTAGAAATGACAGATGTTTCACTATTCGAGGAATTTTAGGAAAGAGATCACCATGTGAAGATATCCATAAGGATGTTTCAAAAATTGAAACCATGGTTTATTAGGCCTAATACAATCTGTGCCACATTTTTTTATTGATGCCATGTTGAATTTGAGCTTCATTATGAAAACTTCCATAATTTTTACAAGAAAAACTGTCATGATGACCCTTCTCCTACAATGCATGAGTTTCTTTAATAAGTATTGTACAAAGGGTTCCAGAAGATTTATTTTAAAAGAAAATATTTAAAGGTATGAGAAGATGCACTAAATGTGGTAATTTGGCATTGTCCCATAAGAAATTTTCTATTGATCCCAACCAGTCTGAGATGTCAAATTTCATTGTCAGATGAATATGATATGAATATGCCATGGGAAATAAAACATGTTCTTCAACTTTGGTGACTAGGAGGATCAACTATGTTGAGGATGAGATTCCTATTTCAAAATTTATGGGGGTTTTTCAGAATCAAACCTATAAATATATCAATCACATAGGTCTAGGTGGAAATTTTCCAATTTTAAGCATTCTCACGAAGTATTCTAGCTAGGCACAATATTATCAGTGGTATAATTTGTTGAGAATTAATAATTTCCTCCTTAGTCATAGATCGAAAGTGAGTATTATCACATAGATAGAGTGTCCATATCCGTACATGTTCTATATAGACATGCACAACTGAATTTTGATGGTAGGGATAACACTAACGAGTCACATGATTTGATTAAGGAGTATCACGTTTACATCAATGATGATCATGAGCATGACACATTTTTCATGAAACATTACTTTGACCTTATTTATGAATCATTTAAAAAAAGTAACATACCATTCAATAAACATTGGATATGGTCAAATGGTTGTGCAGGGAAATTAAATTCAGCACACAGTTTTTATTGGTTGAGTCGGCTAAATAAGACACAGGGGATTCACTCATTGAACCTCTAGCATATCACTTGCATTCATTGGATACTAAACAATACCCTTAATTTTAATACATATTAAAAAAAAAATTAAAATCATATTATTTAACCCATTACCATTAATAAACCCAATACACCTTCCCAACTTAAAAAACTCCTAATTTCACTAGATATTGTTGGTATCCATTTTTTCATTAACATTTTTTATACCCCTTTATATCTTTTCATGAAATTTAAGCTCCATTTTTTATACCTTCCAATATAAAAACCATTTAAACCTTATTATATGCTCAATACCCAATATGAATGCATGTGGTATGGTGTTTCTCCTCCAGTGAAGATCTCATGACACAAGAAGACAAAAATTCAGCATACTTGGAGCTATTTCGAAACAATACATGGGAATGGTGAGCATGATGATTTACGTGTTGGCAATATGATGCAGAGTGTTGTCTTTGATGGCAACCCACTGAATGAAGATGAAGACATTAGATTGTTGGCATGTGTTGTCCTTGATGGAAATCCACCTGATGAAGTTATTCTTGACTTGATGGACTTGGTAAATGATGTAAATATGATGTGATATGATGTTTTTTTGGCAATATGATGCTGAGTATTGTCCTTGATGACAACCCACTTGATAGAGTGTTGTTCTTGAATGGAAACCCACCGGATGAAGTTGTGCTTGATAGAATATGTCTTGATGAACCTGTTTAAAGATGTAAATCTGATGTATCTACAGAGAGTACAGAAGGCAATGAAGAAAGGAATTCAACATGTGCTAGATCTATGATGAAAAGAGTATGTCTCAAGGCATACACGGAATTGTCTAGGAGAAGTCGCGTATGCATGCGGAAAATAACGTGCCAAGTCACGTATGGGAAAAAGCGCTCATAAAGTGCAAAACCAGGGGTAACCACCATGGTATTGACCCATTGTATTGGGTAATGATTCGTCTAAATGACCTCGTCCAGGAATACCATCGGAAGTAATGTGGTTTTGGCTCATGGTATTGAAAAAGGGTAAACCTATATAAGGAGAAGAAATTCATTGTGCAAATCATGAGTGTGGGTGCAAGATGTCTGAGTTTGAATGAATACTTCTCTCTGAAGTATATCTGAATGGAAAGGGTTACAGTTGAATGATAGATCTGAATGCATGATGCACCAATGAAGAAATGATGAAGAAGGGAATCTAGATATGGAATGTATTTGTATCTGCTAGATCTGTTTATGGAATGCTTAGATTTGAGATGAGGCGAACATCTGTCTGAAGTAAAAGGGTTAAATCTGAACTGAATATCTGATCTGAAGAAGTATGCTACTCTATAATGACTGAAGATGTATACGCTAGTTCGGAACAACAGAAGCGCGTATATACGCGGGTTTGGTAAATCGAAAGCGCGTATCTGACCTGAAGTATAAACATATGTATACGCTGGTTGATGTAAATGGAAGCACGGGTATACGCAGAATCAGTGAAAGGAAAGTGCGTATGAAAAACTAGGGTTTGCTGAAGTATGAGTATGAAATGTCTGATCTGTTCTGCTATGTTACTGCTATCTGTCTAGGTTATCTGAATTGACAAGTATCTGTTGGTGATGTATGTTTGAGCTTAAAAGTATGGAGTGGGTCCGGTCGGAAAGTGTGATGAAACGTGGCCTGCAAGTTGTGTCCTAAAGGAAGCTTTGGATCCAGTATGAAAATTGATGAAACGTGGTCCATAGAGGTGCTGAGGGTTGTAGCCTTCAGTCAGGGGGTTGTAGCTCCCTTCCAGGTGAGGCTGGTAAACTAGAGCAGGGGGTCGTAGCTCCCTTCCAGGAAAGGCTGGTAAACGAGTCAGGGGGTTGTAGCTCCCTTCCAGGAGAGGCTGGTAAACGAGAGCAGGTGGGTGCCTGCGTGCTGGTAGGAGTCTACACCAGCACATATGTTGTAAGATGTTTTCTCTATAATAAAATATTGAAGTCTGAGCAACTGCAGTGGTGGTTTTCTCCCGACTTGGGTTTCCACTTAAAATCTTGGTGTTCATGTGTGATGCTTATGTGTGATGGTTTATTCTGTTCTTACTGCACATGTTTACTGTTTATAGAACATCTAATGAATGAATGATGGAATGATATAAGTGAAGAATTAATGGCATAATGAGATCTCTGTGTATACGCGAGTTTTATGAAGGATATCCGCGTGTATACGCTAGTTGGCTTCAACAAAGTAGCGTATGGGTTTTTAGAGCATGAAAAAGTAAATTTTTTTAGTTTTCCCTAAATACTGATTCACCCCCCCTCTCAGTATTTTTCCCAACAATTGGTTTCAGAGCAGGTCCTTCTGCAGAAGCTTGATCGCTTGAAGGAGATCCGTCGCAATGGGAAGGAAGCAAAAGAAGGAGGCTACTGAAAAGGAGATATCTCAGAAAACATGTGCAGCAGAAAATGAAGAAGATAAATCAGGTATTGATAGTTGTTCTTATGATTCACTTTCTAGTGCATGCAATGATGAAGATAGTAAAAGGAATGCTATGGATCTAGAAGAAGCTCTCAAGATCAAAGTTGAAGAAAAACAAAGATCACTTAAAGAGAAAGATTCTATCTACAAAGAGGTGATCTCCAGAATGAAAGAACAGATAAACGAGTATCAAGGGTTGTACGATGAAGTAACCAACTACAGTGAAAGACTTGAAGCAGAACTCATCGCTCACAAAATAAATCTGGAAGAATCAAATAAGAAGAATGAAAGACTTGAAGCAGAAATAATCTCTCTGAAAGCAGATCTCAAAGCATCGAATAAGGAGCATGAAGAACTTCTACTAGCATTTGAAGAACAAGAAAATGGGTTGAAAGAAGAAATCTTGAAACTGAATGATCAAGTATAAGAAGGAAGAAGGGTTGAAGAAAGTATGAAGAAGCAATGCCAAAGCTTGGAGGTTGAGGTAAATATTCTCAAAGGTAAATTAGAAGAAAAAGATAAATTGTTGAGGTTTCAAGATAGTACTAAGATTCTAGACAATATTCTTAGTAGTAAAAGGTCTCCCTCTATCAAACTTGGTCTCGGTTTTCATGAAACGGTTAAAGGAGATTCTAGTTCACAAGGAGGTGCTAAAGAATCAAGGGACATCAATGCAAAATCTGAAGTGTTGAAAGAAACAAAAGGTCAACCGAAAATCATGAATTCTCAAACGAAATCATTCAATAATGTTGAATGCTTTAAATTTCATAATCATGGACATGTTGCAGCCAATTGCAGAAGCATACTGTTTCAGCCACAAACAAACCGATCCTACATAGAAAGGTACTCTGGTCTCTTCAAGGGATATTGTTTTTCTTGTAACAAGTATGGACATAAAGCAGCTGATTGCAAAAGAAGGAAGATTAGAAATACTCATTATGATTCTTATAAATATTTCTCTGGACACATGAGATGTTATTCTTGTAACAAGTATGGACATGTAAAAAATAATGCAGGTTGAACAGATCTGAGAAAGTGGACAATTTTCAGCACACAATTAGAAAGTTCAAGCAAATTTGGAAAAAGAAAGAGGACCGGTCAGAAACGTAGGGAATACTGACCCTACTGCAGTCACCAGCATCTGAAGCTTACTTTTCTTAATGACTGCAGGAGTAATGTGAGATACATTAAAGGAATTAGTGATGTATCATCACAGGGGGAGCAATGCATGATGACTCTCATGGTTGATTTGGTGATTCTAGTTATATTTATTTCTAACAGTGCATCTGATGTGAAGAAGACAGGTACAGGAGGCATAAGTTCAGGGGGAGATGAAGGAAAGAGAAATTTTCAATGTGTCACTTTCCATACGCGGGTTCGGTGAACAAAAGTCGCGTATACACGCGAGTTCCAGCAGACATAGTCGTGTATGCATTAAGGATAAGAGAATTGGGATGACATCTAAATATTTGGAGCAGAGGTTCAGGGGGAGCATCAGTCTGATTGTTAATAACTGTATTATTGACTCTATATCAGCTTAGTTTCTCAGTTCTAAATAATGATGATATGATACTTGGTTTCTTATGTTGAAGATTATGGATGGGTCCTGTTTGCTTTTTGATGAAGAGTATTCGTTGCTGAGATGAAAGTCTTATATTTCAAAGATAAGGACAGATCATACAGAGATTGTTACTGATGAATTACTGATGAAGGTGTTCAGGTTGCACAAGTTAAGGAGGAGCACTGGTTCAGGGGGAGCAACAGGTTGAATACTAATGATTGCATTGATGGCACTATGACTCCTTATTCTTTGGTTATTGTGATACTCATGCTTAAATGATAATGAATTGGTACATGATTTATTACGATGAGATTTTGAGCCATGTTTGCTGAAAAATGTTGTTCTGGTATGTTAATTTCTCTTGGAAAGAATGTATTGATGCTGCAAAGAATTTGAAGGCTTGGTTTCTAATGTGCTTATGCTACAATTGTTGGATGACGCTCGAAGACACAACTACACTATTCTATCTATCTGTATTCCAGGGAAGCATTCAAACATCTCAAAAGGAAGCTGAACACTGTCTTTGTCTCACAGAGAATCAGATCTGGTTAAAATATAGAAGATTGTATTGGATACGCGGATTTCCTGAAACACAGTCGCGTATATACGCGAGTTCATGCACATAAAACCGCATATTTCTGGTTGCTGACAAATTTCTGTTTGGGGTCAGCTTTATTCAGCACAGCTGCAGTGCTTTTTGGTATCTCTGATACTGTTTGGTTTCTCTGGTATCTCTGGTGGTGTTCCAGTTCTTATAATACTACTTCAATCTCTGATGTTTTAAAGATGCCTTGATGATTGGTTGAAAGTGTTCAGGATGCGCAAACTAAGGGGGAGCCTTAGTCATATGAAAAGGATGCTTGGATGCACAGATTCAGGGGGAGCACTAGCCTTGCTGAGTATAATGCATTGTCGGCATTATGTTGATTCTGAAAAATGTTCTTTTTCTTGAAGTTTTTCTGGTATTGGTCATGAAAAGTCATATTTGTAATTTGATGAAAAGGTCATGTTGAGTCCTATGATGTAAAATTGCAATATTTAGTCATGTAAGGACTTGTCAAAATTTGTAAACCCACTTGGTTGGGTAGCTGAGTCAAATTTGTAAACCCACTTGGTTGGGTAGTTGAGTTGAGATGTGTAAACCCACTTGGTTGGCTATTTGGGTCTCATATGTAAATCCACTTGGTTGAATCTTTGATGTAAGTATGAGTCTTTGGTGATAGGAAGGTCATAGAGTCATGTACTTCATTGAAAAATATGTTTGAAGATTCAACATGAGCTCAGGGGGAGCTTGGTCACTTCAATATACATCAGATCTGCAGAACGCTTCCTTCTACATGAGGAGAAAAAAAAAAAAGTGTGTTGGTTTTGATCTGCCCTTTGCCCTTGATGTCAAAGGGGGAGAGTGACATGGTGTTTGAATGAAGAGAAAGAATGGTGTCAAAATGGGGAGAGTGACATGGTGTCAATGTATTCTAAATGTACCTATTTGTTGTGTTGATCAAACACCATCGTGGTTGCCATCAAGTCCAAAGGGGGAGATTGTTGGCAATATGATGCAGAGTGTTGTCTTTGATGACAACCCACTGAATGAAGATGAAGACATTAGATTTTTGGCATGTGTTGTCCTTGATGGCAATCCACCTGATGAAGTTATTCTTGACTTGATGGACTTGGTAAATGATGTAAATCTGATGTGATATGATGTTTTTTTGGCAATATGATGCTGAGTATTGTCCTTGATGACAACCCACTATATGAAGTTGTTCTCGAATGAAAACCCACCTATAGAAGTTGTGCTTGATAGAATATGTCTTGATTAACCTGTTTAAAGATGTAAATCTGATGTATCTACAGACAGTACAGAAGGCAATGAAGAAAGGAATTCAATATGTGCTAGATCTATGATGAAAAGAGTATGTCTCAAGGAATACGCGGATTTGTCTAGGGGAAGTCGCGTATGCACGTGGGAAAGAACGTTCCAAGTCGCGTATGGGAAAAAGCGCTCATAAAGTGCAAAACCAGGGGTAACCACCATGGTATTGACCCATTGTATTGGGTAATGATTCGTCTAAATGACCCCGTCCAGGAATACCCTCAGAAGTAATGTGGTTTTGGCTCATGGTATTGAAAAAGGGTAATCCTATATAAAGAGAAGAAATTCATTGTGCAAATTATGAGGGTGGGTGCAAGATGTCTGAGCTTGAATGAATACTTCTCTCTGAAGTATATCTGAATGGAAAGCGTTACAGTTGAATGATAGATCTGAATGCATGATGCAACAATGAAGAAATGATGAAGAAGGGAATCTAGATATGGAATGTATTTGTATCTGCTAGATCTGTTTATGGAATGCTTAGATCTGAGATGAGGCGAACATCTGTCTGAAGTAAAAGGGTTAAATCTGAACTGAATATCTGATCTGAAGAAGTATGCTGCTCTATAATGACTGAAGATGTATACGCTAGTTTGGAACAGCGAAAGCGCGTATATACGCGGGTTTGGTAAAGCGAAAGCGCATATCTGACCTGAAGTATAAACATATGTATACACTGGTTGATGTAAACGGAAGCGCGGGTATACGCAGAATCAGTGAAAGGAAAGCGCGTATGCAAAACTAGGGTTTGCTGAAGTATGAGTATGAAATGTCTGATCTGTTCTGTTATGTTACTGCTATCTGTCTGGGTTATCTGAATTGACAAGTATCTGTTGGTGATGTATGTTTGAGCTTAAAATTATGGAGTGGGTCCAGTCGGAAAGTATGATGAAACGTGGCCTGCAAGTTGTGTCCTAAAGGAAGCTTTGGATCCAGTATGAAAATTGATGAAACGTGGTCCATAGAGGTGCTGAGGGTTGTAGCCTTCAGTCAGGGGGTTGTAGCTCCCTTTCAGGTGAGGCTGGTAAACTAGAGTAGGGGGTCATAGCTCCCTTCCAGGAGAGGCCGGTAAACGAGTCAGGGGGTTGTAGCTCCCTTCCAGGAGAGGCTGGTAAACGAGCTCAGGTGGGTACCTGCGTGCTGGTAGGAGTCTGCACCAGCACATATGTTGTAAGATGTTTTCTCTATAATAAAATATTGAAGGCTGAGCAACTGCAGCGGTGGTTTTCTCCCGACTTGGGTTTCCACCTAAAATCCCGGTGTTCATGTGTGATGCTTATGTGTGATGGTTTATTCTGTTCTTACTACACATGTTTACTATTTATAGAACATCTAATGAATGAATGATGGAATGATATAAGTGAATAATTAATGCCATAATTAGATCTCTGTGTATACGCAAGTTTTATGAAGGATATCCGCGTGTATATGCTAGTTGGCTTCAGCAAAGTAGCGTATGGGTTTTTAGAGCATGAAAAACTAAAAAGTTTTAGTTTTCCCTAAATACTGATTCACCCCCCCTCTCAGTATTTTTCCCAACATTACGTAATGTTTTAAGTGAGAAATTATGAGTTACCAAATCAATCATGATGCAGATAGACTCAAATAATTAGTAGAGGTAGTTAATTGGTTGAGATCCACTTTAGGACATAAAGGTCATGGATATATTAGGCTTGTGCATAGGTTCTTTTGGAACGTTGAACTTGGTTATGTGAATAGATCCATTCCTTGGTATTGTAATACTATATAAGGAACAAGGAAATTACACTTAGTGCAGATAAAATAAATGGGACAGATATTTTCCATTGAGAGAAAAAAACTCACATGTATTTGTGAGTTTTGCATTGGTGTTGATGGATGTAGACTTTATCAATGTGGAAAAAAAACAACTACATGGAAGGATTGATATATGTCTCCTTTAATTCAAATGGACCTTATCTAATTCTGACGTGGAAAGAGATGCCTAATGAAGAGGTCCTCACTTCACTTGGCCATGATCAAGTCTATGATCTTGTAAGGGAAGGTATGTGTCCAGTCTATCGTTAATGGTTTCATTTATAAATTAAAATATTTAATGTATTTAACTAATACATAGTTTTTACTTTAGTTTTAAGTGATGTTTTTTTGTCACTTCTTCCTTAGGAAATGAAGAAAATGTGGCCTATTCTTTTATGCAATACACATAGGTGAAAATTAGGTTGGTGCGAACGTATGAAGATGAACAATTCACATACCAAATTGGTGATATGGTTGTGATGGGAAATTTTTTTGAAAATATTAAAAAGCAAGACGATCACATCATTTATAGAGGTTTTATGCCTAAATTTATATCTTTCCAATAGAGTCGTACAATCATAGAAAATCGGATCAATATCATAGAAATAAAAACAAATAAAGGTGAACTAAGGAGATGGAAGATGGCAAAATTGAACCATAAACTTATTATGGAGACTTGCATTCATATGAGCCATTGGCCAAATGAGTAGATGATGCAAATGGAAAGCCTTGGATCCGAGTGTATAACAGTCAAGTGTAATATAATCTAGTATAAGATATCAACATATGAATTTTATAATTTAGAAATGTGACAATTGTTTACTCTTATAATTTTGTAATTTTGAATAGAGAAAAATTTCCTTCTCTTATAGGATGGATTCATAATGGTGTGTATATGTTATATAAGCTTTAGTTTCCTTGAGGTGCTTAAGTTTCTAAATTTTTCCAAATTTTAAAGAGGATTTATTTTTAGGGATAGGATCCTTATGTGAACCCCATAGATCTAAAATTTAATTAAAATGTAGAAGCAAGAGAGATTTGGATTTAGAATTAATTAAAAAAATTATATTAATTTTTTTAAAATATCGTGTTTAGTATTAATGTTGAGCATGGAAGAAATATTCTAGATATACATCATAATGGGTTCTAGAAAATCCATTTCGATATCTAATAACCAAGTTGATATAATATTATTTTACTGAAAAATGGAAATTCAAATATGTAGGTTATGAACATTGAAATATCCTTTAAAAAAAATTATTAGTAGTTTACATCTCAACATGTTTTAAAATTATTGTAATTTAACACACATTGATTACACTAAAAGGCACTTTATACAAGCCAATATGACAACACATTTGGAATTATTTCCATGCTCAATATTAAATTTATACATGATGTATTTTAGTTCATTTTAAATATCAAAGTGACTTGCATCATAGTGACATTGTACATAGTTTTGTTAATCTATGAAACTAGAAAGATTCAAAATTGTTAAATTTTGTAGAATTTTACTTCTTCAATATTCTTAATTGAAGGTATTAAGATAAGGACTTGATTGAATACTTGGATGGCCTAATAAATTTAGGAAGGTTCATAAAATTATATATAAAATTATAGACACATATGATTAATTTCTTAAATTAACATACATTGATTGCACTAAAATACACTTTATACAAGTTCAATATTAAATTGATGTACATGATATATTTTAGTTCATTTTAATTATCAAAGTGAATTGCATCATAGTAAGATTGTAGTTATTTTTTTAGTTTATTAAACTAGAAAGAAAAATTGATATTTTGTAAAATTTTAGTTCTTGAATGTTCTTAATTGAATACCTTAGGATAAGCAATTGATTGAAATATTTGGATAACCTAGTAAATTTAGGAAAGTTCATAAAATTATATAAAATTATCTATAAACATATCATTAATTATTCTTTGGTATATTAAATTCCAATACATATTACTTATATCATGTTACGACTAAGCTCATGTAGATGACCTCAAAATAAATAAATAAATTGAATAAACTTTATTTGTTCTTTATTGATTGAAGACATCTTTTAAAGTCGAATTTAAAACTTATTTCAATCATATGTGTTTTTTAATTGAACCATGATATATTTGAGTTCATTTTAAGTATCAAAGTAACTTGCATCATAGTCTAATATTGTACTTATTTTCTTAGTCTATGAAACGATAAATAAAAATTGTTACCTTTTTAAATAAAAGGTACAGTGTAGATTTTTTTTTAAACTATCGAAATAATTAATGGATCCATAAACTAAAATTTAATGAACATCCATAAATAAGATTAATAAATTGAAATAATGAATGTATCTATAAATTTTCCATATTAAAATATATACAAATTACATTACATCAATATCTGTAAACTGAAATAATAAGCATCGATAAACTGAAATAATGTTCATGCATACATAAAATATCCATATATGAAAATATAAAAACTATGTATCACATGTGAATGTATCGTATGAAATGAGCCTAAAAATATACAAACTATCTATGATCCACTCTAGAAAGTATCACTTCTAGAACTCATATGTGAGTTATGTTGCACAAAGTAAGTGTCCATAATCTAATACTGCAATATAACACATTCATATTAAAATCAATTTGAGAATTATTTGTAGAAAATAAACAAATCAGAAATAATTTTTTTTGAACTATGCATTTAATTTCTCCCCAACCTATGGCTCAAGAGAGTGAAAATGGAAGTCAAGTGGGATGGGGGTCTGATCAATTTGGGTTTGGTTCTCCACTTTCTATGGCTCAATAGAGTGTAAATGGAAGTCAAGTGGGATGGGAGTTGGATCAATATGGGTTTCGTATTCCCTTACCTGTTACTCAAAGAGTGGGGCCCATGTCAATGGGCCTGCATCATTAAGGACTCCATACTGGACATCCTAATCATGGATCCATATAACTACAACATCAACACCACTCTGCATCTAGGTGTGCGTACAAAATGGAAAAGAAAAATTATAATTTGTCAAATAATTAATTAGCATGCATATATGTAACTTAAAAAAAAATGTTGAAATATTAGGAATAAAAACATTAACCTCAATTGTTGGTCGATGTGGTTGTGCATAGTGAATCTCCTCTACATGAGTGTTATGAGGTGGAGGTGGAAGAGATTGGGCCATGGAAATATGCACCAGAGGATGATTCTCTAGCTAATAAGCTACCCCCTCGGATGAACTCAAAAACACATCCATGTAGTTGGGTTGTGTATGCATGTTATCATATACTTATTAATATAAATGCAATATGATATAGAATTATTAATATAATAATATATAATTTGATGATAAGAGTCAAAATTTGTATATATGTACTTGGTCTGTGTCACATGGGTCATTTAACCTCCAAGTTTCACAGATGATATCATGACACATACATGCATATAAAAAAAGTTGGTCATGCCCTACAATGGTATGCCTTGTTTCAACGACTTCTTTAGCTCTATCAGTAATACATTTCTCTCAGATGGTCGTGACAACAATATCAGAGGTGGTGCTACATGTGTAGGGCCCCTAGGAACTCCGACAAGATCATAGGTATGTCCCATATTGGATACATGATCCAGACTTATGCAAGAACTTAACAAAATATAGATACAAACATAAACATAGAGACGTAACAGAAATACAACTTAATTTCATTAATATCAAAGATCTGAAAAGTGATTACATACAGAATGGAAATAAAATAGCTCAGGAAATGGTATCTTATCTATGAGAAGAGATGTGGCAGATATGTGCCTCTAAACTGTGTTAGAATGAGGCTTGAAGGAATATTTATTATTGATAAACAATGGAAAAAATTAAACATCCAAAAACCTAACCCTAGGAGATGAAGTGAAAAAATGGTGGGCCTCATTGGGGTCAATTGGTACATTAACTTCCCAAGGTCGTAACTTTGGCATGAAATCCTCGTTTGATGCATACAATACCTCCTTAGAAATATATATCCGAGGAATATAACTTTTGACTGAAAACATTAGTTAAAGACACACATTTTCCTATTTTTCCCAAAAAAACGTTGTTTAGGGCCTCAAAATGGCTTCAAAGGTTCAGGACCCGAAAAAAATACCGAAAGTAGTAAAATGTGCTACAATCATGGAAGCTAAAACTATGCTACAATTAAGGAAATTGAAAGAAACAATGGTGGGGGTCCAAGTAGAATAGGCGGGTGGCCACCAATATCCATGTGAATCAGTCCTCCCCCCTTAGGGAGAAATTATACCCATTGCGTTGAGTGCCTCCATTAGATGGGGAAACTTTTGTTGAACTTAGTCCCTCGTGAGCCACTTGCCTTGGTGCAGGAGTTACCCAACTTTGACAAGCCGATACATTTGGATATTC
The DNA here is from genome assembly GCA_034641835.2 of Pinus albicaulis. NCBI lineage: Eukaryota > Viridiplantae > Streptophyta > Pinopsida > Pinales > Pinaceae > Pinus > Pinus albicaulis. The sequence continues at coordinate 369,207,046 of CM076579.1, forward strand.
TATTGGAAAGTGTTCTTGTTCTGCATGTTCATGATCCAATCAGTTGTGGTCTATTCCATGTAGTTTTGGTTTAGCTCTGTTGCTGTGAGTTGTTCTGCAATGTATGATGTGCCTAGTAGTGGTGGAAAGTATGGTTGAAGGAAGTCCAAATTGAACACTGGGTGTAGGCCAAGGAATAGTGGAATGCTGAGCTTGAAATAATTTCCCCTATAATCTTAGTGATGGTGTAACACCCATATCAGAGCAGGTGAAGCTCATGGTGGGCCCTAGTGAGGCACTCCTTCTGCAAATGTAACCAAACTTTGTCTCCCACCTAGACCTCATCGGACAGAAGATGTTGATTATGACGTTGGTTTTACTTAGAATCTTATTTGTCCAATATTTCATGGGATTGTTGGAAGATGTGTTGAATGCACTCAATGAAGTTTTTATCCCTATCAACTTCATACTTGACACGAGCTCAATATTCCTAAGTAGTTGCAAATGGTATGGCAATGTCAATGGGACATAGAGGCTATAATCCCAATCCCACTTGAAAGGCCTTGTGGCCAGTTGATATTTGGAGAGATATATTTTTGTTGTGTTGGACATAGGGAAGGATCTTATCCCATGTGCATGGATTCTTCGAGTTGTACATGTGCAGTATGTGCACAATCATCTTGTTGATGAACTTTGTTTGGCCATCTATTTGGATGTGGAAGGGCATGGAATTAGTGATCTTAGTATCTAAGAGCGAACATAGGATGGACAATAATGGAATTAGGAATATGTTTTCCCTATGTAAGATAATAGACTATGGGATTCCAAAGTGTACCCATACTTGTTCAAAGAATATTTTTTCATTGGATTCTACTATGATACTCTTCTTGCAAGCTACCAAAATGGCCATATTAGAGAATCCGTCGCCAATGACGAAAACACAGTCATGTCCATGCTTCGTAGAAGGAAGTTTTTCATGTAATCCATGGGGATGGATTCCCAAGGACAAATAGGAGTAGGCAAAGGAGTAAACAAGCCTTGCTTCTCGATTGTAGGTTTGGAAATAGCACAGGAAGTGTATGATATTATGTACTTCCCAAAATCATGTAAAAGGATTGGATAATAAAAATAATTCTGCAACACTACCAGTTTCTTGTCTACCCCAAAATGTCTAGCCACCTGACTGTAATGCGCCTCCCAAATCATATTGGAATGCTCACTTGAAGGAACAAAGAGGTGTCCTAGGTGGCATAGCAATGTTTCCTGGAAGTGAAAGTTTGGAACTTGATTACCTTCCAGGAGCATCTGGTATGTGGTGCTGAATTCTATATCACTCTTATAAAGGTGCGGCCATCCTGAATTCTCATTTCCACAAGGGTCGAGTGCAGTGGTCAGTTCCATTACTAGCAATCGACTAAGGCCATCTGCAATATTATTGGTGCTACCTTTCTTGTAATTAATTTTCAAATGGAATTTTTGCAAATATGTGGACCACTTCTGATGGAGATTGTTCTGTAACCTTCATTGTGTTTGTATGAACTGTAAGGGTCACTAGTCTATGTGGATGAACATTTCCTTCCCTAAAATGTAATGATTCCATTGTCAACAGGTCTACACAATGGAATACCCTTTTCATATGTGGGATACTTTCATACTGTATCTAAAAGTGTTTCAATGTAATATGCCACTGAATGCCCCTATTGGGTAAGGACTACACCAATGGCATAATCCAAGGTATGGGTCTCAATTTCAAATGGTTGTTGCAGGTATGACAATGTAGGAATTGGTGGAGATAAGAGGTGATGCTTGACCTTGGAAAACACCTGCTATTGGGACTTAAACAAAAATAACTTTTCTTTCAATCTGCCCTTGGTGATTTGACTCCAAGGACAATTGATATGAGACAATCCCAACACGAATCTGTGATATAAATTGACAAGACCCAAAAAGTTGCAGAGTTCTATTAGAGTGGTTGGGGTTGTCCAATCCAAAATAACTTGTATCTTTTTTGGGTCCACACGCATGCTTAGTTCATCAATGATGTACCAGAAATATTGAACCCGAGTCATTCCAAAATTTCATTTCTCCAAATTGTAACACAATTTATGTTCTCGAATGGTTTGGAGGACCCGTCGAATATGGTATATGTTCTTTTCCCAAATATGGTTGAATATTAGGATTTTATCACGATACACTACCATGAATGAGTTGGTAAAGGGTCGCAAGATGTCGTCCATCATCTGCATTAAGGTTGCGGGGGAATTCGTCAAGCCGAAAGGCATGACCAACCATTCAAAAATTCCCTCCCTTGGATTTGAAGGTAGTTTTCCACACATTGATGAGTTAAATCGGTACCTGGTGACAATCGAACCTCAAATCAATCTTGAAGAAATATTTCACCCCCTTGAGCTGGTCTAGAAGGTCATAAATCCATAGGATCAGATACCTATTTAGGAAAATTATATTATTCGGAGTCTGATAATCAATGCAAAGCCTGCAAGTTTTTTCCTTATTTTGTACCAACTCGATCGGGGACAGGCTCCCACAGGGTGATGAGATTGGCCTGATGTGCCATTTCTGCAACAACTCCTGAAACTCCCTCTTGACTTCATCGTTCTCCAAAACAGAGCATTTATATAGCTCTCCATTGGGTAGCGAGACACCCGAGGTTAGATAAATGGACTGCTTGACCTGACAATGTAGGGTTACCACTTTGGGTGAGGTGAAGATGTCCCTTTACTCCTCCACCCCCTTGTCTATCTGCTGATTACTGTTACACAAAATTTTGTCACACTTCCTATTCCCTATCCAATTTTTCATCCTTTGTTTCACCACACCAAAAATTCCGCAAAGCTAAAAAATCTATGGAAACATTTGTGCCATGAATAACATGCTAAAAACATCATTGAAGAAATGGAGAATCAATGCATTTCATAAATTCTGGAGAAATCCTATAAAAAACCTTAATTTGCAGCCCCTGTGTGAGCCTCTCCTATCTGCCCTTACAGTTTTCTGCCTGTGTGTAACTGGTAAACAACACTGGCAGTGCAAGAATTAGAGTAAAAATTCATGTTGGTCCTCTTCAGGTAGTTTCTCCTAAAATGGAGGAAAAGCTCTGTGCTCTAGAAGTCTCGAGAATGGAAGTATGGTATCTTTTGGTTGAGGATATGGTTGAGTTCTCCCATTTTGAACCTTTAATCCTATCTTTAATAAACCTACTCTTTGAGATAAGGAATTTCCTCCCTCATTTGTGGATCCATAACCTCTCCAAATTCACTATAAATGAGTGCCATGCCATCCCCAAATGGCCGGTCATTGTTGGTTGCCTTTCTAAGTGATCGAATGTGCATAAACACTGTCAAAATTACAAGGAATAGGAGTTCTTGAAATATTTGGCTTGGACTTGGAAACCTGTCCTAAAGTAGGTACCCAACATCAAGGCACCAATTTTATGCTTCCCTATTTTATTTATTAATAATAAAAAATCATGTTTTACTTTTCATGAGCTTGTTAATGATCACCTTCTTATTATGATACTCCTTGATCTGTCATATGGTTTATATTGGAATAAATTTTCTATCTCTCTCTTCGTTTGTCATTTTTTTATCTCTCTTGTTGGTGTTCATGCGTAATGGAATAGCGAGGAGCGAGCTTGAAAGTGAAGAGATTGGGATCGACATCAAAAAGTGAATGCATAAGAGTGAGGTAGGCCATCTCCCTCTCTCGTGTTATTATGATATTAAACTAGGAAATTTTTCATTATTTGTCTCAGTTGTTACTACCCAATCATATGGGTAGAGGTATTTCTTCTATCCATATAAGGGATTTCCTGGAGAAAACTTCCTTGTGGAGGGGCCATGTCTGGAGGTTGTGGAGGTGGACATAATTTTATTCTTTCCCTGAGTGAAAATCATAAGGAAGAAAAAATTTATGGTCTAGGAAATGATATTACTCCATTTCTTAGCAGAGGTCAATGATATAGTGGTAGGCGGTGCTACCTCCAGTATCCTATATAACGTATTTCTTGAAGTAATAATAATAGTGTGAGGCCTATACTCATACAAAACCTGATTCTTCCAAAATTATGGGTTGCCTCAGAAAAACCACTGGAAAGAAAAAATACTGCACATTGAGCTTTATAACACTGCTCGTTGCAATATTTACAATGAATTTCCCGCTGAAAATAAAAAATCATCATGACAATCATACCATGTATTGGAGCTTTCTAACACAACTCGTTATGGTATTTACTATAGTATAACATATGAACATTTTCCCAACCAAAAATAAAAGGATATGATGCCTACATCCGCAACAAGTGAATCTAGAGGCTCATACCTCCACCCTAAAAGTAGTACCAAGTTTTTCTTCCTTCCAAGGAAGTCTAGAATCCACTGTCATAGTCAAAATATGCATCCAATTTCTAGCACTACAATCCTGCGCTACCATACTATCAGTGAATAGTTACTAACTCATTTTTCTAGGGCACACTCCCAATGTGCATTTGATTCCATCTAGAAATTCCAGTGACCAAAAAAAATCCATCCCCAACCTTACCTTCTCTTCTAAATGGTCCCTCAGGAAATCCAATCATCCCCTTTCATGCTATCACTCACCTTCCAAGTTCCCCGACAACCCCTATCTCGTGTGATCCATACCTTGGGAAGGCTTCCTCGCATCGGAAGATACAAAAACCAAGGCATATACCTGCCTTAACCATCATACCAGTCATAGCATGCTCATGGAAATAAATGGAAGATATTGGGTACTAATATACCACAATGGCCCTACTCCTGAAGTACTTTACCAACATACGGTTGCATGCTCCAATTAATTTTGTTGTTGTTTCTAATTCTTGCAGTTGGTTTCAACCATCTCAAACCTGAAATTAAATGCTCTCCTATACCAAGCACATAATTTCCATTAGATTCAAAATAAATTGAAATAAACTCAAATCATACCTGATGGGTAGTTTTTCAACTAGGCACACTTGTAATCATGTTCACTTCCTATCACACAAGTAAAACTAGTTGTTTGATCAAACCATCATGTATGAACATATCTTATATGGCTAGCTCAAATCGAAACCATCATAGATAAAAATCATAAATCACATGCACTTATCATAAACCATAATCATAAATCACATGAAACCATCATAAGTCACAATCACTTATCACATGCATAACAATATTGAAATAAAATGCCAATACTTTTCTTCCATCAGTCTGAACTTTTTCCTTTACTCTTTCTGTACACACACCAGATCGGTTGCCCACTACAAGAAAAAAGGACATTGGTGAAGGGCATACTTGTGACGGACCTTTAAGGTCTGTCACCAATGTCACATATGGTGACAGTCCTTAAAAAAGTGTCACTGTAAGTGTATATAGTGATGGTCCTTTAAGGTTCGTCGCCAAAGAATTTTTCAATGACACTTTTGGTGATGGTCGTTAAAGGCCCATCACTAACTCTCTCTTTGGTGACACTTCTAGTGACGAATTTTTAATGACCCTCACTAATTCTCTTTTTGTTACTTTTGGTGACGGTCAAAAAATGTCCGTCGTCATTGATCATTCCAATGAGTTTTTGAGAACGATATGATTTTGTTAATATAATTTTTGTCGAAAGATAACGATTTAAGACCATTATTGTGGAGTATTTTTTATAATATGTCCAAGGCCATAGTGGTTAGAGTCCGTCAAATTTTTAAGAAATAATTAGTGTGTATAATTTCCCTCAAGTAATGACTAGTCGACTAGAGTTTTCCTATGAGTCAACACATGATTCATATCTATTAAGTTTATTATCTAGAAAAGTCCCTTTAGATAAAGTTCCACTAGTGTGTGTAGGAAATATATTATTTAATACATAATCAAGCTCTGACAATTCTATTAATGAGAAATACCTAACACTCCTCAACAATATGGGAACACCTTAAATTAATGATTTGGCACACATTAACATTTCTTAGCACCTTGCATGTCTTGGAACATCTTTGTACCTAGAACATATTGTAATGACACTGACGCCCAAGCACATGGTGGCATGCACTAACATAACATGTAACTCTCCTAGCATGTGTTGGCATGCATGTAGTCCCTAGCATGCCCTGGAACACCTTGGTTGAATGCATTGACATAGATTAACACTTGGCACACAATGCCACTTGGCATGTATTAGGACCTATTATTAGTGTGACTAGCATTCCCCTTTTGAAAAATATAAAGTCCCGACTTATTAAACTTCTTATTGGTTCTTCCTTTTCTTGCCTTGACACATATTGACCTATAACCCCGACAAGTTGCACATCCTTAGCACCTGGAATGTATTGTAATATCTTGGCACTATTAATTGGCACACCCTTCAACTCCCAAGCACACTTTGGGAATTCTTGACATGCCTTGGTGTTCCCTATAATGCCTTAAAAATGCTTAGAATGCCTTGTCACTCACTCGTTGGCATGAAAAATAGCACTCATTAACAGTAGTCCCTAGAACACATTCCTCATATTCATTAACTTCCATGAATATCTACCTAGTGTTCCCTTAATTTTTTGTCCTAGTACTCCTTAACACTCCTCAACATGCGTTAGTGCTCTCTAGCACACCTTATCACTCTTCAACATGCCCTTCCACTTCATAACATGCATAACACTCCCTGACAGATATTGGTGCTTGGCACGTGTTGGTGCTTGGAAAGTATTAGCATCTATGGAATACATTAATATGCCTTGGTATGATTTGGCATGGTTTAATATTAAATTCATTTGAGATCAATTGTTGGAAAGTAGATGAGAAACAAATAAGGAAGACTTGGAACCTATTACTGCCTAGTGTTGGTGTTCCTAGAATGCCCCTATTGGAAAAGGTAAATTGATGACTTATTAACCATCTTATGTGTTCATTTCCTTGTAGTTTAACTTGTTTCTCCCTTTTTTTGGCTTGACAGTCCCTTGGCACGCATTGACACATCCTTCCACATCTTGGCACGCCTTATCACTTGGCACATATTAGTATGTTTGACATGCCTTAGTACTATTTGGCACATCTTAGCATTCCCTAGCATGCCTTGGCACTCATGTCGTCACAACTAGCCTTTGCATTTTTTCACGACTTGGGAACCCAATCAAGTAATTGGCTAATGCAATTCATATGAAAATATTGGTCTACTTCAACCATAACAACTTGACCAATTGCACCTACTACAATTAGATTGTGCCTTGTTCACCTAAGAACTGCAAATAACTCATCGTATGCCACTCATTTCCAACCTCAAGTTCCATATAACTAGTTACCAAGACAAGGATCACATGATCAAGCCATGGTCATAAAACAACTAAGCAACATAGATTACACGGGCAATATTTCACATGTATGTTCAGTTCATATAAATAGTAGAACATTAACTGAGAGTTTGCAAAAAACTCAAGATGCACAAGGCACACAAGATATAAGTCAACACAAAGTGAGTTCCCCAAAAATTATACACAAAAATTTACAATATGCAATTATCTATAATAGTTTAAAACATGAGCATGTAGCCAAAGTGTGCCACATCTCATATAAAAAAAATAGCTAAAGGAAAAACAATGTTATGCCTAGCACAAAGTGATCTCCCTTTGTCTAAAAATAGTGCTATGTCGAGGCCCATATAACAACCATAGGCCTACCTACTGTAAATCCTATTTTTAACTTCTCCTAACACACTTTGTCCTTAGCATACTTGAATTCGCTGACACTCCCCGGCACACACTCTTATTCGTTCCTTTCCATGCATTTTGACCTAGTTATCCCTTGATATGCCCTAACACTCCCTAACACTATTCATCATGCATTTACATTGTCTGACATGTGTTAGAATTCCTTTTCATTATTTTGCATTCCCTAACCCTCCCTAGCTATCATGCCCTCACAACTACCCTTACTTAATTTGAAACTTGGGAACACAACCAAGCCCTCGCTTGACTACAAGAGCTTGACCAAGTTACTGTTACTACAAATAGACTATGTTGTTGAATTATGTAGCTTGGGAGGTAATCCACAAGCCTATTGATATGGGTTTGCATGATTTTGGTCACGAAAGGCTTTATGGGAAAAGAAGCCAAGCAAAGGGCTTTTTGATCCAAGATGGGGTTTAAAATCTAAAAGGAAATTAAA